>CM076578.1:1701264121-1701802201 GCA_034641835.2 Pinus albicaulis
GGGTTAAAAGGGGTGGAAAAACTGATATGGGAAGGGGTATATGAACGATAGCAGAAGAAATGGCAACTGAATTAGGTTTATATTCTGTGAATGGAAATGATACAGACTCAAAAGATAGTTCTTCTAATGTTGGTTCTTTAAAATGGATGGGTGATGATGAAGATTATTTTTCCGGGAAACTTCTTTGGATGGAAAATATGAGAATTGCTGCCAGGTGCAAGCAGTGTGGCATCAGGTGTAGAAAATATTTTTGATTTATGGCCCTTCTTTGAAACTAACTTTTCTGGATCAGAAAAAATGGGAGCTTGTTGCTGAGAGGTATATGACCTCGAATGGGGCCTCTTAGGAGCCAAAATTATTTTAAAGAAGCAAAGCTTAGTATTTCCTCCTCTCTGAACAACTAGAGGAAATATGAACAAAACCTAGCGAAAACCTTCCAATCTTCGGTCCCCGGCAACAACGCCAAGTAATGTTGTACCTTAAGAGAAAATCCCTTAGCTATGATAAGGAATCAATGCTTAAGACATTTTATAATTATGTCACAAATTTTTATGTCTCTGTTTTATTAACCCTCAAGTATTTATAATCACACCCTTAAATATCGAATATTATGAATGCTACACAATGCTACCATCTGTTAATTTTGAATGAAATGACTGGAATAAAATGTAGGAAGAAGTCCAAACTGATATGCTGCTTTATACAGAAAATACCATTCCAAACTTTGGATGAAACATGTGAAAGAAATATTTAAAACAAAGGAGTGCCAATTAATGTTTTTAACTCTTATACATAGAATTAAGAAGAGACCTGCTGCTCATAACCTTGTTTTATTCATAGAAGGAAATACATAATGAAAACTGGATACATTTCAACATAAAAAAAATGCCAGAAACTTGCTTACTCATTCATTAATATTTGAATCTTTGAGTACAAAAATATTTGTCTAGGAGGTCCAAAATTCGGAACCTTCCTTCCCCTTGAAAATTACATTAAATACAGTAAAAAGCAGTTTGGAACTGCTGTAACCAATTCTAACTACCAAAAATACTTCATGACTTCGAAGGCTGTCTATTACATGCCTTGAAAATGTCTTTTTACAATTACATTGACTTCAGAAAATAACATAAAGTAAATATCCTAATCTATAGGAATTGCTGATGACGTGGCTTCTTTTCCTTGATCGACTGATTTTTCTTTCTTTGCTAGTGATCCCTTTGGTAGGTCAATTGTCCAAGCTCTGCACTTTTTCCATATTTCTACCTTCATTCTGGATGACTGTGTCAGATTATGATATTCTAATCTGAATGCAGTAATTCGGTCATAAGAAGGCCTTTCAAAGAAAAGGGTTTTTACCATCCATAAGAGTTGAAAATGTCTCTGCAAAAATTTGACCATTGTCTCTCCCCTGAGCACCTGAGTCTTTTCATACCTGTTATCAGTCTTGCTTTTTGTCATCACCCGTGAATTCTCATAAGAGCTCCATGGAAAAATATTTCCTTCAACTACCCAACATGATGGCAAGCCTACCCTTGTTATTTTATCAAATGCTTTATCAAATTGACTTACTGCTTATTTGATTTATATAAGTTTCTTTTCTGCAACCTTTATGAGATCATTCCTGATAATCATTTTGTTAATTTCCACTGCATATAACATTCTGTCCTGCATATCATTCTCCTCTAACTCCTGATCTAATTTAGAATTGATAAAATCAATAAATCTTTTGGCCCAAATGACTCTGTTAATCCCTTTTTTCTTATCAGACATAATTGCCTCTTCACACTCCACAATAAGATCTTTTTATTTTGCAATTATCATCATGAAACACCAATTGGATTTCATTTCTGAAATGATATCAGTACAAATGATATCTTTAGCTTGTATCAGTGAAAGATTGTGTTTCATTCTTTCTTTGAGATTCTTGATCTCAGCTTCAGTATTTCGGAAATCTATTATGTATTTATTTGCTTCATTTTCTAGGACCTTCATCAATTTTTCTGTAGTCTCTAGATATGTCTGAGATTTCTTTCTATCTCTTTCAGCCATCTGCAATCAATATTTAATTGAATAATTTGTGTTTGTGGGTCTTCATCACCTGTAGGAAAAAAAAGGTACAATTATGATTATCAATATGATTTTGTAATGAAATTGCAGTCTACTTTACTTTGGAAAGTTCTTCATCCTTCTTCATGAGTTGTTGCAACAACTCTTCTTTTTATTTCTCTACCTCTGAAACTTCTGAAGCCATTGAATGTTCGCCAGAAGGCAACTTCAATTTATTCCTTAATGTAGAAATCTCTGCCTCAACACTTTGCATGAATTTCTACATAGCATACTTGTCACTAGGGTCTACACCAATCTTAATAATAATCTTCTTCAACTCTTCATTTTGAACTGTCAAGGCTCTTGAATTAGCCTTTTCTAACTTCAGTTGCTTAATAAATTTCCCTAACATGTTTTTAGCTTCAACTACCATTGCATTTTTCTTTGTGAGGTCGTTAACAATCAATTGTCCTGTCTGCACATGCAAATTCATGTTGTTCATTAGTGGAATCTTTTTAACATCCATAGTCACATTTACAGTATTAAAACAGTTTGAAGACCCAATTGACATTCCTGTGGGATGTGATAGAGAAATCCTAAATTGATCTTTTTCAATATCCATTATAGTCAATAGCCTTGTCTGATCAGTAGTAACCTGATGTTCTGCTTGGGCCTCCATGCTGGCCTTCATTTTCTGATTTCTCTCTTCAATTTGTGAAAACACCTGTTTGATTAAGGGTACTTGTTCATGAGAGGATTCATGACCTCTAGGGGAAGAGGGAGAATTCTACTCTTCACCCAAATGCAAGGAAAAACCAGGTGAATTAGAGGAATGATCCTCAACAAATTTTGTCCTTTTCTCACCTCTCGGTGCCTCATCATCCAAGTCAATAACAACTTTTTTACCTATTTTATTTTTTGTCTCAGTTATAACAGGAGTTTGAAAGCTTGTATTCACTGAACTTATTTCACCTTTGTTTGCTACCTTTTCCTTCTCAGGTCTACTTTCATGAATGAAAGCTGAGTATCCGTTCTCAATTCTTCTCTGTGAAATTGCACCATGGGGATCATAAGCCCATTTTTCTCCTAGTAACATATGTGTTTCCTCCAACAATTTTTTTACTTCCTCAAACACCTACCTCATATTAACTATGAAAGGTCCCACACTCATAGGTAATCTATACATATGACCTTTCTTCATAGAAACAAAGTGCACATGATCAACATTCAGGCTTTGTCTGATAAATTCTAAGGCGAAGAGCCTCATTAGTACAAACGTTGGGAGCCTGTAAGGTTCAAGATTTTCTCCATACAACCTTATTTTAGAATATTCTTCAAATACAAACCAGTCCCCAAATTTACAGCTAGTTCCTAAATGTAGAAAATCTTGGGCCTTAGGTAAGAAACAAGGAGGATGAACTCCATTCAATATTTTATATGCAATGGGCATATATTTACTAGCAAAATCAAATAAACCCACTTGATTTTTCTCCCTTCTCCTTATATCTGTCTAGAATATAACTGACTGTCTATGCTTGTTTACATCCATTATATTTAGACCTAACTACATGAATTCCTCAACTTTTTGATATTAAAATAAGTAGACAATTAGTGAGGGAAATTTAAAAGAACTTGTTAGTGAAAGACTCATCAACTGTGAGTTGACTAATTCTTTCCAAAAGGATGGAATATCTAGGACCATTCCTGGCTTCATCATCATGGAAAACATTCCCAGGACTGACTTATCCATTGTGAAATCGTCTTCTTTTCCCAAGATTTTAGCAATACTGCTCAATACAGGCCGGGTTTCTTCATCAAAAACTCCCATAGTAAATTCTCCACACTCTGGCTGAAACTGCTTCATATTGGGCTTCAAATGGAACATAAATTGATTGAATTCTCTCCTGCAAGGCTTTCATAGTAATTAATCAGTGAATCTTCTGAAAATTGAACTGATGTTTCAGATTCATGAAAACAGAGGGCTTGGCGGATTAATTGGGTAGACACCTGCAGAACATTTTCTCCTTGGGAATTCATTACGAAAAATTTTCTAGGATACATTGAGGAAACCAACCAATAGATTAACTCTGGGAATAAATGGGTCTTCAGGATGCATGCATAAAGGATTCCAGCTTTTATCATGGTAGAATAGACAGGGGAATTATCCTTATTCAATAGAACTTATTGATAAAATGGAAGATGCGTTATTGGACACGCGTTATCTTGAATGTCTCTCTCATTATCCATGAGAGGAATGTGGCTTGGTGACCCATACCAAGAAGAACTTTTAGCCATAATTGAGAAAAGGAGCTGAAGGCATACTCTTGCAAGGTGAATGAAAACAAAAAGGTGGCGGGAGAATGCAATAGGTCGAAATGCAACAAACTGCAAAGTATTTTGAAAACAAAATGAAAAATACCCCCAAATAGGTGGCACAGATTTTGTATTAAATTCCATACGCAACGTGTCACTTAACCGTTGGATTGATTTGACATGAATAACAACTGTTTTCCATTTGGCATATGATGTCACTATGGGGGATCTCGCAGTACGGCTAAGAACTCCAGCTAGTGCCCCCGCAGTTGATATCCACCGTTGATCTCTATTGCCTCTATAGCCAACCCAGTCAACTGCGGAGGCACCCTTTCCATTAACTCTCGTGCTGTTAGTGCCTGTGGGTTGGGTCATCTGTTTTATACTTTTAATATCAGCACTTTCTGCCTTTTGAATTTATCGGCTTTTAATATTTGGATATAAAACTCACTTGTACAAAGTTTGAAACAATTAAAATTTAATGCATCAGACTAAAAACATTTTATTTTTATGGAAAAGTATAAAACTATAATACTTTAACATATTTGCTTTTATTTCAATTTCAGATTTTTTTGTATTTTTAAAATAAAATTAAAAGGATATGTATATGATCTGCAACAGGAGGCATACCCATGCTCATCAAATAAAATATCATAACATGTACATAAATCAGATAGTCATCTATAGATATATACATGCCTACAGATACAGGCCCATGTTTGGATGACTATCTGTATGTAAATCCATCGTACGGATGATGTGGTACAATTCTTGAAATCATAGCCCGGATGGATGAAACTAGATCCGTGGTCTTCTTACATTGTTCACTCGATCATTCAAGTACAGGTCTAGCAATGCGAATATATGATCTGAAGTCAAATTGCTGGAAATACTAAGAGTGGGGGTGAATAAATATTCCTTTCAATTAGATCATTAGTTAATCCTCAATTATTATCAGTGTTTGTAAAATGATAACAGTAAGCAAAAGGAACAAAAATGCACACAGTTTTTAAGGTGGAAACCCACTCTGGGACAAAAACCACCTAATGCTTTTTTAATAATTCTTTAATATTCAACTCCAATTGAAAATAAAGCTCCAACTTCCTAGAATCTAGAAAATCATTCTTCTCCAGCTCCCACTAGATGGATGCTCCAACGCCAGAGATTCTTCAATAGCCAAATGAACGGATGCCCCGACACCCAATGAGCTATAAATCATCCTAGCACCACCCAACCACCCTGAAATTTTCATAGGCTTGAACCTATTGGTGACTTCATGCACCAGCCTAGCACTACCCTACCACCCTATAGAAGAATAAAAGAAGAATGGACTCTCGTACTAGGGAAAACGATCCACTTTACAATGATATAGAATGATGTAGAAGAAGAAGACATACTAGACCATAATCCCAACTATGACACAACCACCTAATGATGATCCTAGACCTCCCAACACTGCCTCTTCAACTCTTGGCAGATAGACACTTGTACAATTTTTACAATGATGCATTTACAATGACTTAGTACAACGATAAATTTACAATGACTGTATGCAGTGATGCCAACTTGAAGACTTCATGTGGTGAAATTATTGCTGCTGTTCTACACCTTGGTTTCTTCTCTTGTCATGCTACCCTCTGCTACACCGTGCTTTGCTTTTCTACCCTAAAAATTCTGGTCCTTTGCAGCCCTTGACAACACATGATCTAGCTTTTTCTTGCCTTCTCGGAGCTCGATATTGAATCTAGTGTATCTCTGTTATTTTAAATCCCTAATATGTGATTTTCAACCCTGTAGTATTCCTTTGAGTCTTCTTTCCAATTTCATAGGTATGACCCAATTTTGATTCTTCAAGGGAGAGTTATGCCCAATCTCTCACAATTCCATAATTATGGACTGTTTCAGTAGAGAAAACTTGTACGGCGTGCCATGTGTCACTGTTTCTTCGTTAGGCTCTGAAATTGATAATGCTAAAACTACAGACTATGCAATAAATTCCACATTTTACATAATTCCAATCTGATACTTAGAGAGAGAGCTATGACGATTTTCCCAAGGTCACTTCTTTGCAATGAATTTCAAGAGCCTGCAAAAACATTGACTTCCATAGATCCTATCTCCGAAAATGTTGAGCATATTGATCTGAAATTTTTACAGGAGCTTCCTCAAGATTTCAACTTTACCTAATAACAATTTCATCTTCTTAACCTTCATATAAAATATGTTAGAGAAAAAATTCCACAATGACCTGTTTCAGATAGAGAAATCCCTACATAAGGAGGATATGAGGATCACAATTTATATAAATGCTTAGGTTGAGAGGGGATTCAACAAGTGAACGTGGGAGGGATTTTAGGAGCTTAAAAATGATTTATTATTGACTTTTCAATGACTCATGACACAACCCCATAGGGTTTTAGCCCACTAACTAGGGTTACAAACTTCAAACATGAATATCTCTCAAACCATGAAGAATTACGTGGCATGCCATATATCAACGGAAACATCTCGACAAGTAGAAACCATCAAAAGCATTATTCACCTAGAATATAGTAATTTTATAGGTAAAAATTCCCATGGAATATTGGGGTAGCCCCTAGTGCTGCTTTGGTTGACATCAATGACAACCATTGATCAATCTCCCCCTTTGGCATTGATGGTGTTGTGGATCATTATCTGCATATCCTTTTTTATATTTTATTTTGAAAATCAAAAAATCTGGAAATTCGAAAAATATGCTATAGTATGAAATTTTTATACTTTAGCATAAAAAAAGAAATGCAATGTTTTTACAAAGAATGATGTACATAAAGTAGTCATAAAAATTTATTTTGATATATATTATTTCAAGTTTAAGCTCTGAGAAACTTCCCGAGCAGAAGCGGTAATCACAGAAAAGTGCTTTCAGATAAGTTATTGCGGGGGGAGAAGTAGCTCGTTGTTTATCAAATCCTGACCCCCCGTAGTTGACTAGTCAAATCTTGGATGAGCCGTGATCAACGGCTTGGATTCATTACGGGGGGTATAGGTTGAAGTTTTCCGCCGTACTCCAGGACCCCCCCTAGTGACGTCATCAAGCGAAGTGGAAAACAGTTGTCATCCGCTCTCAATGGTTTTTCCACATCATGTCGGCATTTATTATGGAATCCCGTAGCTTATTAAAGAGTTCTTTAGTCCCGTTTTGTTCATGTGTGACTTTTTTTCCCCTTTTGAACTGTGTTCTTGCCACCTTTGCATTTTCCGTTACCCCGCAAATTATTTTCAGTTCCTGTTAGTCATGGAAAAATGAATATCCTTGTCTGGTTCATCAAACCTCAGTCCCCTCCTGGATAGTGAAAAGGACATCCAGGATACCGCGTCGTCCGTCAATCATCCCTTATTGCATTACCAAGTAACCCTAAACGCTGATAAATCCCATGTATTATCTACTATGAAAAGTTCTGGTGTGTTGTCCGCCTGTGTTCCGAAAACTCACTTCTTCCCCGAGTTCATCTCATGGTTAGTCTCATCAATATACCCTAGTAAATGTTTTGTCATGAATTCTCAGGGAGAAAATGTCCTGCAGGTATCAGCACAATTAATTTGCCAAGCATTATGCTTTCCAGAAGATAAGTCTCTGTTACAATTCTCCGAAGATTCATTGGTTCAGTATTTTGAAGACCTTTCAAACGAAGAGTTCAGTTGTGGTATGTCATTTTTGAAATCAAATCCAGAAAAAACTCAATTTGAAGGAGAAGAGTTCAGTTTGGAGGCGTTCAATGTTCAGTATAGGCCAGTTCTTAGCTGCATTACGGAGATTTTGGGGAAAGACGATGACCACAAAATTGATAAATCAGTCTTGGGGATGTTTGCACTGATGATGAAACCAGGGGTGGTCCTTGACATTTCGTCTTTTTGGCAGGAAAAAGTAAATTCCTAATTGATAGCTTTTCCTCTAACAGCCCGGGAGTTCCTACAGATAGGACCCAATTGCAGATTTGGAGATTGGTTTGTATTCAAAGAATACTCAGAGATAAAGCTGTATGGAGTTAGCATTGAGCCCTATAGGCTGCCAAATTTTGTACCCATGCGACTATTCGCCCTGGAATTCATAAGGGAAAGTCTTAATGTAGACCAAGTCCACTTTCTTCCCATGAAGAAAGGTTTGATGTACAAATTGCCTATGAGTCTGGGACCTTTTGTGGTCAACACAAGACAAGATTTTGATGAAGTCTCAAAAATGTTGGAAGGGACACAGTTGTTGTTGGGAGAAAAATGGCCTTCTGATCCACATGGAACAATTTCTCAGAAAAGGGTTGAGAACAGGTATGCTGTATTCTCCCATGTAAGCAAGCCTGATATAGAGAAGCTGGAAAATCCAGGTGAAACAAGTGCCTCAAAAACCAGCATTCAAACACATGCCATTATGGAAAGGGAAAGAAAAATAAGTAGAGAATATGTTATTGAAATAGATAAAGAGGAACCCAGAGAAGAAAAGAGAACCAAACTAGCAGAAGATCATTCTCCCAATTCGCCTGGTTTTACCCTTCATATCAATGAAGAATCAAGTGTTCCCTCTTCTCCTAGAAGACATGAAATTTACTCAGAAAGGATGCCGGCAGTCAAGCAAGTATTCACGCAAATTGAAGAAAGAAATCAGAGAATAAAAGCCAATGTAGAAGCGCAAGCAGAACATCACACAGCTGCTGATCAGACCAGATTATTGACTATAATGGATATTGAAAAAGATCAATTTAGAATGGCTCTGTCACATCCAAAGGGAATGTCCCTTGGGTCTTCGAGCAACTTTAATGAGGTAAACATAATCATGGATGTTAAAAAGATCCCATTGTGGGACAAAATGAATCTTCATATGCAGACCGGGCAGTTGATTGTAAATGATTTGAGCAAGACTAATGCCATAGCAGTCAAGACTAAAAACATGCTTGCAAAGGTCATCAGACAATGCAAAATGGAGAAAGCTAATTCAAGGGCATTAACAACTGAAAACGAAGAGTTGAAGAAGATCATTATGAAAATTGGTGTGGATCCAAATGATAAAGCTGCAATTCAAAAACTCATGAAAAGTGCAGAAGTAGAAATATCCTCACTAAGGAAAAGGTTAAAATTACCAGCTACAGAGCACTCAATGGCTGAAGAAGTAGCTGAGGTGGAAAAAGAAAAGGAAGAGTTACGTCTACAATTGTTACAAAAAGATGAAGAGTTGTCCAAAGTGAAGTAGACTGCTATATCTCTGCAGAATCATATTCAAAATCATACTTGCACTTTTGTTGTTCCTACAGATGACAGAGATGCAGATCCTCGAACACAAGTTGTTCAGCTCAGCATAGAATTGAAGATGGCTGAAGGTGATCTTAAGCGAGTTCAGTCAGAGTTAGAAATAGCTATTAAGATTATGAAAGGATGGGAAGATAAAGCAAATGAAAATAAGCAGAAACTACAAAAGGCCGAAGATGAAATTAAGGAGCTCAAGGAGAAGCTAAAAGGTAGCATCTCACTTTTAAGAGCTAAAGATATGATTTGGACTGAAATTATCTTTGAAATGAAGTCAAATTGGGATTCTCTGAATATAATTGCTAGAGAGAAACGCCTCATCTTAGACCATGAGCAGGAGATATTATCTGAAAAACAAACGGCCCTTAAAAGAGCAAATTGGGCTAGGAGGTTTTTAAATTTTATCAATTCCAAATCAGATGAAGAGTTAGAAGAAATTGAGATACAAGACAGATACCTTTATGCTAAAGAAGTCAATAAAATGATAATTAAAAATGATCTACGGAAAGCTGCAGAGAAAAGGTTAATGGGGCTTAAGGAGGCGGTAAAGAAGTTTGATATAACTTTTGATAAATTGATCCGAACAGGTTTACCTTCATGCTGGACAGAGAAGGGAAGTATTTTGACATGGAAATTTTATGAAGATGCATTAACACTGGCAAAGAGCAGGGCAGATAGCAGGCATGAAAAGACACAAGTTTTGAAGGGAGAGATAATGTTTAACTTTTTGCAGAGGCACTTCAATTTGCTATGGATGGTAAAGCACTCTTCACCGAAAGGCTCACTCACAATCAGGCTATTACATTTAGATTGGAATACCTCAATTACAAGAACGCTCCTACAACTCAAAGTGAACTCTGGAAAAAATGCAAAATCTTCTCTATTGACACAGCAAAAAAGATTCCAACGGATGAGTCAAGAGTAGCCGTTGATTCCGCAGTAACTTCAGGACCAGTTGTTCCTTTAGATTAGAAGTTTTAAAAATTCTCATTATGTCATTTCTCAGGATTATGTAAATGTAATAAGACTTTTTCGAGGCATGTACCTCCATGACAGTTAACAGTTTAGGCAGTTAAAGTTGGTTAAAGTAGTTAGGATCAGTTTCATTACTGGAAACTGTTTTGTCATATTGTATTTAAAGACAATTTGAAGAAAGAGAAAGGTTCCGAGTTTTGGACCTTGAAGCTAAAATTTTGTACTGGAGAATACTGAATTAATGAAAAGTTTTTGCAAGTTTCCTTCATTCTGTTTATGCTGAATAGTTTCTCAGTTTTCATTATGTTTTCCATATCTATGAGTAAAATAGAGTAATTTGAGCTGCAGGTCTCTAGATACATGTGTATTTAAGAGTTAAATAAACCTTAATGGGTGCTCCTCTATTTTAACGTTATCATTACTCATTCCTTCAGGATTTTACACTGATAGATTCTGTTTCAAGCAGCATATCAAATTAAAATCCTTTCTTTCTTGTTTCTTCCATCCTTTCATTTCAGCATAAGGAGGATATGGCATTGTAGAACCTTCCATGGGTTTAATATTTGAAGATTATATAATTAATGTTTGAAGGTTTATAGAACAGGGACAGATATACTTTTGTTTGTGACATAATCTTTAATGTCTTGAGCACGGATTTCTTTACACAACAAGAAATTGTTTCTCAAGGAACAACATTAATTGGCGCCGTTGCCGGGGACCGAAGATTTGAAGATTTTCCCTGGGTTTTGTTTTACATTTCCTCTGGTTGTTCAGAGAGGAGGAAATAGTACGCTGTGTTTGTTTGAAAATAGCTCTGGCTCCCAAGAAACCTCACACGAGGTCAGATACCTCTCAGCAAAAAGTTCCTGTTTTGTCTGATCCTGAGAAGCTTGTTTCAAAGAAGGGCCAGAAACCAAAAATATTAGATACACCTGAAACTACACTACTCGCACCAGGCAGCAGTTCACACATTTTCTCATCCAAGAAAGCTTCCAAGAAACTCATTTTCTCGGAAGAAGAATCATCACCATCACCCATTCGTTTTCAAGAACCCACATTAGAAGAGCAATCTTTGGAGTTTGTGTCTTTTCCTTTTATAGAAACTCAGCCCCATATAGCTGCCAGCTCTTCTGCAATCGTTCATACTCCAACTCCTATATCAGTTGTTTCACCTCATTCATCCCTACCTACAACTGGTATTCATTTTACCCCCGCTCAAGGAGCAGTTAACCCGGGCGTAAATATGGCAGTCCCTGCAGCCCCTGCTTTCTTGATGAATAGATATGCACCATTAAATCTAGCCCAACCATTGCATGATATGCCTCAGGAGTACCTCAAGTTGCTCCCTAGATTTACTGGTGAAGATGAAATAACCGCAGAACAGCACTTGCCCCTGTTTTGCACATTTGCAGAGAATTTAAATGTTGAACATTTAGATGTTGTTATGAGACTCTTTGTTCAGTCTCTAAGTGGAGAGGCAAGGAAATGGTTCAAAGGATTACCTAATGGTTCCATTAACGATTGGGATGCCCTAGAAAGACGTTTCATTGAAAGGTGGGGCGAAAAGAGGGACCACGGCTATTCTTTGACAGAATTTAATGCAATCAAGAAGAAATTTGATGAAAATATGAGTGATTTTGTGAAGAGATTTAAAAAATTGTATAATAGTTTGCCTGCAGAGATGAAGCCTCCTCCTATTGGAGCTAGGGTCATTTTTGCTGGCGCATTTGAACCAGAATTCAGTTTCACATTGAGGGAAAGAAGGTCCCCTACGTTGGAGCAGATTCAAACTGATGCTCTGGAGATTGAGGCTAATATGTCCGCTGCTGGTAAAGTTTCAGATAAAGGAAAGGCTAAAGAAGAAGCCTCAGCTCAAGATCAGAGAATTGATGACATGACTAAGGTCATAAAAAATCTATCAAATAAATTGGTAAAGTTGGAAATAGATAGTAAGCCTGCAAGACAGAATAGAGGGGTTTTTAATCCCCAATTTAAAAAACAGCCCCTGCAGATTCTACAAAGAGAAAAAAAAAGATCAAGATCAGGTGCAAGCACCTTTGTACATAGAGGCAGCCCCGTCCCGTTCAGCAGATGATGATGATGAGAGAGAGGATGATGCTCGAATTTCTGTTGTGTATATGGAAGACGATGAAACAGAAGAAGAAGCTGAAGAAGAAGAAGTGGAAGAAAATGATCTTTCATTTGATCAAGAAGAGATGGATGATTACTGCAGACAGTTCACAGACTTCATGCAATCCGAGTTGCATAAAAAGTATGATTTGAGGTCAAAGAAGAGACTAAGGACTCAAGACAATGAAGAAAAAGAATCAGAAGCAGCACCTGCTCCAATGGCGACTCCATTCCAGAAAGATCAAACTAAGAAAACAGATAAGGGGAAAAAGCCCATGAACGAAGAAAAATAAAAGGAAAAGCAGCAAGCAGAAGCTTCTCAAACAAAAGTTAGAGATTCTAATATTTTGGAGAAAGTGGTTACTATTTCTAATCAAAACTCAAATTCCAAGAAAGATCAAGAAGAACCTGAAAAGTTGACAAAATCAAATCAAACTTTCATTTTGTCGAAAGAGTTGGAGAAAGTGAAGATTCAAGTACCTCTTCTTGAGTTGATGAAAACACCTGGCTATAAGAAAGAGATTGCCGAGTTTATCAATTTATCTCAGTCTGATGAAGTAGGTGATATAGTAAATCTGCAGGAAGAGAAACCAATGGTTACATTTGGACCTCATGTTGAAGAGGTAGATTCATCTGTCCCTCCTTTTTATATATCACTTTTGTTACATGATTTTGTTCTACATAACTGCATGCTAGATTCTGGTGCGTCCCACAATCTGATGCCATTGTGTGTGATGAAAGAGTTGAATTTGCAAATCACCAAGCCATATCGAGATCTTTATTCTTTTGACTCAAAAAGGGTAAAGTGTGTGGGTTTGATTAAGGATATGGTTGTTACATTGGCTCAAATCCCAGCCAAAAGAATTATGATGGATGTTGTAGTGGCAGATATTCCTGCCAGGTTTGGTATGTTACTATCTAGATCATGGGGGGCAAAGCTTGGAGGAGTTTTGAAGCTAGATTTTACATATGCTATCATTCCCGTTTTCAATGGTGAAGAAAGGAGGTTGTATAGAGAGACTAGATTTCAAAAAAATACTACCAAGAAAGATGCAGGTAATTCACCAATTTATGGCCAAGAGAAGGATGACCTCTCTTGCTTCATGCTGCATGAAGATGCAGAATTTGCTGAAGAATCGCAAGGGCAACTTCCTTCAGCAATTGTACATAAGGAGCTGCATTCGAACAAGCTATGGAAGTGTTATTTTGATGGTGCGTTTTCCAAAGAAGGCACTGGAGCTGGTTTCATTTTTGTTTCCCCTGAAGGTAACCTTGTGCCTTTTTCTTTCAAATTAGAGTTTGAGTCCACTAATAATGTTGCGGAGTATGAAGCATTAATCATTAGTTTGCAGACAGCTAAGCAAATGGGAATTCAGTCTATGACTGTGTTTGGGGATTCAGAATTAATTATAAGACAGATCAAAAATTTATGTCAAACTAAACATCCCAGGTTAAGAGCATATCGGAATGAGGTCTGGGATCTGATCAAAAATTACTTTGAAGCCTTCAACTTACAGTTTGTTCCAAGGGAAGAAAATAGAATGGTTGATTCTTTGGCGGTTGCAGCAAGTACATTCAAGCCTCCGATCAGTCCGAGACTAAGGTATGAAATTGAGATGAGACATAGACCTTCAATTCCTGACAATATTAAACACTGGCAGGTATTTGAGGACGATGAACAGATTAAGCAGTTTCTGTTGATGATTGAAGATTTTGAAGATCATCAGATTGATTTGGAAACTGATGAAGATGAATTGGCTGGTAAGACTCTTAAAAAGAATATTGGTGGTCAGGAAATCATTTAGTTGAAAGACAATGTTTTGCTAAGAGGCTTAGTGCCTCTTGAAAGACTGTTTGATGCAAACGACGTTGCAGTAAATCAGAAGAAAGAAAACCAAGATGAGCAGGTGGAAGATTGCAATTTAGGGACTCAACAGGAGCCTAAAATGATCAAATTGTTCAAAGGGGTCTTGAAGGACTACAAAGAAAGGTACGTAGATTTGTTCAAACAATTCCAAGATGTATTTGCTTGGTCTTATGATGATTTGAAGACATATGATAAGAGTATCATACAGCATAAAATCCCACTGAAGGATGGAGTCAAGCCGCATAAACAGAAGCTGCGACAAATCAATCCATTGTTGTTGGCTCCGATCGAAAAGGAGGTAAAGAAATTGCTGCAGGCCAAAATAATTGTTCCGCTTAGATATTCAGATTGGGTTTCCAATCTTGTACCAGTCCGAAAGAAAAACAGAGAGATAAGGCTGTGTGTAGATTTCAGAAATTTGAATAGGGCTTCATTGAAAGATAATTACCCTTTGCCGAAGATGGATTTTGTTTTACAGAAGGTGACTGGAGCTTATAGATTATCTATGGTGGATGGCTTTTCAGGGTATAACCAGGTGGCTGTGGAGAAATGAGATCAGAAGAAAACTGCTTTCACTACGCCATGGGGAACATTCATGTATGCTAGGATGCCCTTTGGACTAATGAATGCAGGAGCTACATTCCAAAGAGCGATGGATATTGCATTTGTTGGAGATCAGTTTGTAGTTATTTATTTGGATGATGTCACAATTTTTTCAAATTCCGATGAAGAACACTTGCAACATTTGCAGAAAGCTTTCCTGAAGTGTAGAAAGTATGGGTTATCGTTGAATCCTAAAAAATCTCCGTTTGCCCTGGAAGAAGGTAAACTGTTGGGTCATATTGTTTCAAAACAAGGTGTGAAAATAGATCCAGCGAGGGTTGAAGCAATACAGTCCATTCCACTGTCCCGAAGCAAAAAAGATATTCAGAGATTTCTTGGAAAAATTAATTTTCTAAGAAGATTTGTTCCCAATTACGCAGAAATCGTCAAAAAGATAACGGACATGTTGAAAAAGGATGCCGAAGTGAAGTGGGACAAGGAGGCGCGAGAATCTTTCCAAACGATTAAAGAAGCTTTAAAGGAAGCGCCTATTCTCATCAGTCCAGATTATTTGAAGCCATTTCAAATTTTCTCCTTTGCATCTCCCTCGACGATTGCAGCTGTGTTATTACAGAGAAATGAAGAAAAGCACGAACAGCCTGTAGCATATTTTAGTAAAGTTCTCCGAGATGCAGAATTGAAATATAATATATTGGAGAAACAAGTTTACGCTCTGGTGAAAGCATTGAAAGCTTTCAGAACTTATATCCTTCATTCTCAAATCTTAGCATATGTTCCCAATTCAGCTGTAAAGGATGTCCTAGTATAGAGCGATGTGGAAGGAAAAAGAGGAAAATGGATTGCTAAAATCCAGGAATATGACCTGGATGTAAAACCAACCAAACTGGTCAAAGGATTGGGATTGGCCAAATTATTGACAGAGTCAAATTTCCAAGCATTGGGAATTAATTTGTTGGCCCCTGTGGATGAAGTCGACGGAGAAACAGGTGATAATCAGTCAAAGATAGCAATTAAGTATAAATTTCTCTGCTCGGATTGGTATAAGGATATTGTTCATTATTTGTGCTTTCTTTCTTGTCCCCCCTCAATTAATAGAACTAAATACAGGGCTTTAAAACTTAAGGCTCAGCCTTATGTCATAATTGAAGCAAAATTGTATTGGAAGGACCCTGCTGGTGTGTTGTTGTTATGTTTGACAGAGGAAGAAGTTTCAGAAGTAATCAAAGAATATCATGAATACCTGTGCGGAGGTCATTACAACGGGAAGGTAACTGCTCATAAGATATTTAAATCAGGTTTCTATTGGCCATCTATGCTTTCTGATGTTTATAAAGCAGTCAAAAGTTGTCAAAAATGCCAGGTATTTGCAGAAAAGAAAAAACTAGCTCCATTACCTCTTCTCCCTGTTTTTGTTGAAGAACCTTTTAGACAATGGGTGTTGGATTTCATTGGAGAAATAAATCCACCATCTAGTGGGCAGTTTAAGTGGATCCTTACTGCTACAGATTATTTTACAAAATGGGTGGAGGCAATTCCCACCAGGAAGGAAAATGATTTGGTTGTTATGAATTTTCTAGAAGAGAACATCTTTAGCAGGTTTGGATGTCCAATGAAGATTGTGACAGATAATGCCCAAGTTTTCAGTTCACTTCAGGTTTATTAATTTTTGTCAGACTTATAGTGTGATATTGTCTCATTCTACAGCTTATCATCCGCAGGGAAATGGATTGGCCGAATCTTCCAACAAAACATTGGTAAGAATTTTGAAGAAAACAATCAATGAAAATAAGAAGAATTGGGATACAAAGTTAGTTTTTTCTCTATGGGCAACAAGGATGACTACTAGGAGGTCTACTGGCAAGTCTCCTTATGAGCTCGTATACGGTACTCAAGCATTGTTTCCCACCCAGTTGGTGAAACCTGTGATTTCCTTCCTCCAAGATGCTCAAGCAGAACCGAATGCTATGATCAGAAGAATGAACAATGTGATGGAACTAAGTGAAAACAGAAATCAAGTTCGGGACAACTTGCTCACTTATCAGCAGAAGATGAAGGCAGTATTTGATAGGAAAGCAAAAGAAGTCATGTTTCAGAAGGGAGACTTAGTATTGAGATGGGATACACGAAGGGAAGACAAAGGGAAACACGGCAAATTTGATCCCTTGTGGTATGGCCCATTCAAAATTAATGAAGTCAGAGGAAATAATACTTTCATGTTGGAAAATCTTGAAGGAGAAGTGTTGGATATGCCTGTGAACGGGCAATATCTCAAGCATTATTTTCAGCATTAAGCAGCTGTTTGTTCATCATTGTATATATCCGGTGTGATCATTGTACAATTTCATCAAGCAATATGTGACTCCATGCCCGAGGTGAAGGCACTAATCTGCAGGTTCTTAGTGTTTCGTGGTAAAAACACTATCCCCAGGTGGAGCCAGATGTTGTGGATCATTATCTACATATCCTTTTTTATATTTTATTTCGAAAATCAAAAAATCTGGAAATTCGAAAAATATGCTATAGTATGAAATTTTTATACTTTAGCATAAAAAAAAAGAAATGCAACATTTTTACAAAGAATGATGTACATAAAGTAGTCATAAAACTTTATTTTGATATATATGATTTCAAGCTTAAGCTCTGAGCAACTTCCCGAGCGGAAGCGGTGATCACAGAAAAGTGCTTTCGGATAAGTTATTGCGGGGGGAGAAGTAGCTCGTTGTTTATCAAATCATGACCCCCCGTAGTTGACTAGTCAAATCTTGGATGAGCCGTGATCAACGGCTTGGATTCATTACGGGGGGTATAGGTTGAAGTTTTCCGCCGTACTCCAGGACCCCCCGCAGTGACGTCATCAGGCGAAGTGGAAAACAGTTGTCATCCGCTCTCAACGGTTTGTCCACATCATGTCGGCATTTATTACGGATTCCCGTAGCTTATTAAAGAGTTCTTTAGTCCCGTTTTGTCCATGTGTGACTGTTTTTCCCCTTTTGAACCGTGTTCTTGCCACCTTTGCATTCTCCGTTACCCCGCGAATTGTTTTCAGTTCCTGTTAGTCATGGCAAAATGAACATCCTTGTCTGGTTCATCAAACCTCAGTCCCCTCCTGGATAGTGAAAAGGACGTCCAGGATACCGCGTCGTCCGTCAATCATCCCTTCTTGCATTACCAAGTAACCCTAAACACTGATGAATCCCCTGTATTATCTGCTATGAAAAGTTCTGGTGTGTTGTCCGCCTGTGTTCCGAAAACTCATTTCTTCCCCGAGTTCATCTCTTGGTTAGTCTCATCAATGTACCCTGGTAAATGTTTCGTCATGAATTCTCAGGGAGAAAATGTCCTGCAGGTATCAACACAATTAATTCGTCAAGCATTATGCTTTCCAAAAGATCAGTCTCCATTACAATTCTCCGAAGATTCATTGGTTCAGTATTTTGAAGACCTTTCAAACGAAGAGTTCAGTCGTTGTAAGTCATTTTTGAAATCAAATCCAGAAAAAACTCAATTTGAAGGAGAAGAGTTCAGTTTGGAGGTGTTCAATGTTCAGTATAGGCCAGTTCTTAGCTGCATTACGGAGATTTTGGGGAAAGAAGATGACCACAAAATTGATAAATTAGTCTTGAGGATGTTTGCACTAATGATGAAACCAGGGGTGGTCCTTGACATTATGTCTTTTTGGCAGGAAATATTAAATTCCCAATTGATAGATTTTTCCAACACTCAGAGTTCCTTACATACTAGGACCCAATTGCAGATTTGGGGATTGGTTTGTATTCGAAGAATACTCATAGATAAGACTGTATGGAGTTAGAATTGAGCCCTATAGGCTCCCAACATTCGTACCCATGCGAATTTTCGCCCTGGAATTCATAAGGCAAAGTCTTAATGTAGACCAAGTCCACTTTCTTCCCATGAAGAAAGGTTTGATGTACAAATTGCCTATGAGTGTGGGACCTTTTGTGGTCAACACGAGACAAGCTTTTGATGAAGTCTCAAAAATGTTGGAAGGGACACAGTTGTTGTTGGGAGAAAAATGGCCTTATGCATGGAATAATTTCTCAGAAAAGGGTTGAGAACGGGTATGTTGCATTCTCCCATGTAAGCAAGCCTGATATAGAGAAGCTGGCAAATCCAGGTGAAACAAGTGCCTCAAAAACCAGCATTCAAACACTTTCCATTATGGAAAGGGAAAGCAAAAGAAGTAGAGAAGATGTTATTGAAATAGATAATGAGGAACCCAAAGAAGAAAAGAGAACCAAACTAGCAGAAGATCATTCTCCCAATTCGCCTAGTTTTACCCTTCATATCAATGAAGAATCAAGTGTTCCCTCTTCTCCTAGAAGACATGAACTTTACTCAGAAAGGATGCCAGCAGTCAAGCAAGTATTCATGCAAATTGAAGAAAGAAATCAGAGAATAAAAGCCAATGTCGAAGCGCAAGTAGAACATCACACAGCTGCTGATCAGACCAGATTATTGACTGTAATGGATATTGAAAAAGATCAATTTAGAATGGCTCTGTCACATCCAAAGGGAATGTCCCTTGGGTCTTCGAGCAGCTTTAATGAGGTAAACATAATCATGGATGTTAAAAATATCCCATTGTGGGACAAAATGAATCTTCATATGCAGACCGGGCAGTTGATTGTAAATGATTTGAGCAAGACTAATGCCACAGCAGTCAAGACTGAAAACATGCTTGCAAAGGTCATCAGACAATGCAAAATGGAGAAATCTAATTCAAGGGCATTAACAACTCAAAATGAAGAGTTGAAGAAGATCATTATGAAAATTGGTGTGGATCCAAATGATAAAGCTGCAATTCAAAAACTCATGAAAAGTGTAGAAGTAGAAATATCCTCACTAAGGAAAAAGTTAAAATTACCAGCTACAGAGCACTCAATGGCTGCAGAAGTAGCTGAGGTGGAAAAAGAAAAGGAAGAGTTACGTCTGAAATTGTTACAAAAAGATGAAGAGTTGTCCAAAGTGAAGCAGACTGCTATATCTCTGCAGAATCATATTCAAAATCATACTTGCACTTTTGTTGTTCCTACAGGTGATAGATATGCAGATCCTCGAACACAAGTTGTTCAGCTCAGCACAGAATTGAAGATGGCTGAAGGTGATCTTAAGCGGGTTTAGTCAGAGTTAGAAACAACTATTAAGATTATGAAAGGATGGGAAGATAAAGCAAATGAAAATAAGCAGAAACTACAAAAGGCCGAAGATGAGATTAAGGAGCTCAAGGAGAAGCTAAAAGGTAACATCTCACTTTTAAGAGCTAAAGATATTATTTGGACTGAAATTATCTCTGAAATGAAGTCAAATTTGGATTCCCTGAATATAATTGCTAGAGAGAAACGCCTCATCTCAGACCATGAGCAGGAGATATTATTTGAAAAACAAACGGCCCTTAAAAGAGCAAATTGGGCTAGGAGGTTTTTAAATTTTATCAATTCCAAATCAGATGAAGAGTTAGAAGAAATTGAGATACAAGACAGATACCTTTATGCTGAAGAAGTCAATAAAATGATAATTAAAAATGATCTACGGAAAGCTGCAGAGAAACGGTTAATGGGGCTTAAGGAGGCGGTAAAGAAGTTTGATATAACTTTTGATAAATTGATCCGAACAGGTTTACCTTCATGCTAGATAGAGAAGGGAAGTATTTTGACATGGAAATTTTATGAAGATGCATTAACACTGGCAAAGAGCAGGGCAGATCGCAGGCAAGAAAAGACACAAGTTTTGAAGGGAGAGACAGTGTTTAACTTTTTGTAGAGGCACTTCAATTTGCTATGGATGGTAAAAGAACTCTTCACCGAAAGGCTCACTCACAATTAGGCTGTTACATTTAGATTGGAATACCTCAGTTACAAGAATGCTCCTACAACTCAAAGTGAACTCTGGAAAAAATGCAAAATTTTCTCTATTGACACAGCAAAAAAAATTCCAACGGATGAATCAAAAGTAGCCGTTGATTCCGCGGTAACTTTAGGACCAGTTGTTCCTTTAGATTAGAAGTTTTAAAAATTCTCATTATGTCATTTCTTAGGATTATGTAAATGTAATAAGACTTTTTCGAGGCATGTACCTCCATGACAGTTAACATTTTAGGCAGTTAAAGTTGGTTAGAGTAGTTAGAATCAGTTTCATTACTAGAAACTGTTTTGTCATAATGTATTTAAAGACAATTTGAAGAAAGAGAAAGGTTCCGAGTTTTGGACCTTGAAGCCTAATTTTGTACTGAAAAATTTGAATCAATGAAAAGTTTTGCAAGTTTCCTTCATTCTATCTATGTTGAATAGTTTTCCAGTTTTCATTTCGTTTCCATATCTATGAATAAAATAGAGTAATTTGAGCTGCAGGTCTCTTGATATCTGTGTATCTAAGAGTTAAACATCCTTAATGGGCGCTCCTCTATTTTAACTTTATTGTTGCTCACTTCTTCAGGGTTTTATTTTAATGTCTTGAGCACGGATTCCTTTACACAGCAAGGAATTGTTTCTCAAGGAACAACAATTGTGAAAAGGATCATTGGATCAGCTTATTTTGCACCTTCCAGTGTGAAAAGGGGCAATTTTCATGAGGACAAGGTCAAGTTTGACCGAGTCAACAACGCTAAGGTGTAGCTTGCATGGGAAGACAGCGCAGTTTTGGAGGGAGAAAGATTCCTTGTGGAAGAAACCCTAATGTGTGGGTTCCAGGGCAAAGAGGCATTCACTTTCATAAAATGAGGAAGAGGCAGCCATAGTGAGATATCTTTGAGCATATTGATTTTGGTCTGAAGAATATTTGCATTCTCCAGCTGTTCAGCTGAGTTGCAGTGTCGCTTAGCACGAGGGATTCCTGTTTAGGATTTCCTCTCCTTCTTGAGAGGCCTATTGAAGGATTTCACTTCATTTTCTACACATCTTGGCTCAAGGCCAAAGCCACTTATTCAGTCACTGCATTATTTTTGTTGAAGTATAACGTAGTGTTGCTAGGTGTTGTAGTGGAGGGGTTCCACAACACCATTCCTTGTCTCATCTTTCAGAGGAGGGAGCTTCTATTCCTCGGGAAGATTAGTGAGGAAGGTTTCCAGAGCTTATTTTCATACCTTTTCATCAAGGCCAAGCATCTCCCATCATAGACAGGCATTCCATTCTCCATAATGCGTTATTTCAGTGAGTACATGCAGTGGGGGCTTGCACCACCATCTTGGAGGAGGAGATCTTCAAGGATAGGATCAACCTATCATTTGAGAGATCTATTGGAGGAGGTACATTTCAGATTGTACATCATCTTCAACCATCTCCAGTTATTTTCTGAGCTGCAGCTGCTACCCAATAACTCCAGCATTTCTACAGATTTTCCATTTTCATGTATATTGTAGCCAATCCTTCCAAAGATTGTGTATTATTGTTGTATTAGTATTTTCATGGGTTGAGAGCTGGCTCCCCCTCATTTATTTGAGTTGATATTTCTATATCATTTTATTATCTATTATTTTGTTGCAGTGTCTCCAATGAACTGCATTATTTTAGCCATATGACATTTCTGCATAGCAGTGTTGCTATATTGTCTTGTACATGTCTCATTGAGGCTTTCATTGCCCAGCTTGAGTCACTGATTCCTCAAAGAATTGTACACATTTTTTGCTATATTATACTTTGGTTGGCTATCTACTCCTTCATGTGTGTATACTTCATAAAATAACGTTGTTACTCCATTTCATGTTCATGTATTGTTGTAGTCCCTTCATCAGGCACTTTCTAAGGACATCTAAGTGTGGGAGATCTGTTTAACCCACTTAGAAGGATTTATTTGGAGCCTCCTCTTGGATTTAGCACTTAGACACATTTTTCTAAGGGATCCAGGTCTTGGTTTCAATTCCTGTAGTAGCCATTACTGGAAAATACGTTTTCCAGCCATGCCTTGCTAGCTGTTCCAGATTTGGAATATTACACAAGTTCAGTAGAATTTTCCTCATCTCATGGAGGAACTCAACGCAATGGATACCATTCCTTCCTAAGGGGGGAGTAATGATTTAGGTGGAAATTGATGGCCACCCACCTATTCCATTTGGACCCCCACCATCGATCTTTCATTTTTTCAGTTTCATCACAAGTTTTTAGTTCTTTGATATTAATGAAATGAAGTGTTATTTCCGCCGCATATCTATGTTTATTTCTGTTTCTGTATTTTATTGTGTTCCTTCATAAATTTGGATCAGTGGTATCAGGGCAGTGTTCTCTTTATTTTTTTTTCTTTGCATGTCCCCAACGTGGTCAGGGTATAAGAAATTAGGGCTCGATCTGGTTGAACCCTTGCAAGATCAGCCTCGCAAACCTCGACGACCTCCCATGGCGGAAGAAAATAAAGACAAGGGAGTAGGAGATCCTATCAAAATATTTCTCGAGGAGGCCCTCGATAAAAAAAGGAACACGATGATGGATAAATTTTCCCAGGTCCTTCAACAGCTACCCACTGGCAGCACATCTACATCCTGCAGCCACTCTGTAAGTGCCACTCCTTTCCAGGTACATGTCAACTTTGACATTCCTGTATTTGAAGGCCACATAGATGCAGATGTCGTAGATATATGGTTGAATTTTTTGGAAGGGTATTTCTCGGTCCATGATTTCTCTGACCGAGAAAAGATTATTTTTACACTCCTCAAAGTTTCCCCCCATGTCAAAGACTGGTGGTAAACCTACTGTGAGAAAAAGGACGAGAGTGAACCCTCTCTATTCTCGGCCACACCCACTTGGAATTTGTTCTAAGACGACATCAAGGAACAATATTAAACCGTGGGGAGCTATGAGTACAAATACATCCAATGGATGACGTTGCGGCAGCAAAGGGATCAAGATGTGCATGGACTGACGAATTTGTTCCATACCCTCCACACAAAATTGGGTATTAAAGATTCATAGATACATTTGGTGCTCAAGTACCATAATTTTTTGCACTGATAAATTCAGGAGGAAATGGAGTTCCTCGACATTACCTCGCTTAGCACGGCATATCGCTATGCCGCCAAGATCGAGAAGAAGATGCGAGAATTTGGATCTGCTAATCCGAAGCCACGGAAAGGTGCCCCCAAACTGCAGAAAAAGGGGCAAAGCCAAGGCGAGGTGACTCAGAACAACACCAAAAATCCAAAGGACACCTGGAAGTGGTGTGAATTTCATAACATCCCCACTCACAGCACAAACAAGTGTCGGGCCAAATAGTCGTTGGTGGCCGAACTGAAGGCGCCTAAATTAGATGCATGTTCTGATCATGAGTTAGAACTAGACAACAGAAATTACAAATGGAAGGAGATCAATGATGTGGATCCGAGTGCCATCATTTCCACCACCAAGATCAATAGTCTAGATCCCAAGGATCCAGAGGAGGTGGAGTGCCTCTTCCATTCGCAGATGTGGGCGAAGGGTTGTCTACCGTAATTCCTTGTCAATAGCGGAAGCCAAAAGAACCTCATTTTAGCATAGTTTGTGAAGCATCTTGGCCTACCGACCATAGCACACCCGCAGTTGTATACCATTGGGTGGCTTCACCAAGGAATAGATCTTCACGTCTGCTAGCAATGCCTTCTTCTGTACAGCATCAAGCCATTCACGAATGAGGTACTATGTGATGTTGCTCCTCTTGATGTGTCTAATGTATTATTGGGCCGGCCATACTTTGTGGAAGTGAAATGATGTGTATGAGTCTACGCATCATTCTCTTGTTACTACTTTGGGAAATAAATTTTACATGATACCGTAGGCAGTACCACCTCCTACCATCTCATCGACTACTGCAAAACAATGTAGTAAGCTTGTTTCCCAAACTAGGAAGTTTATTTGCATTAAAATTCACCCATAAGGCAAGAATAAGATCATGAAAACATCCTCAAAATAGGGATCGCCTGCATGGCAGCATCAGATGGACAAATTCGTGGAGGAATACGAGGACATTTTCTCCTCACACACAAAGGTCCCTCTACACTGTCAGGTCAAGCACACCATTGATTTGACCCCAGGTGCGTCACACCCTGATGTTGCCATACCTCATGCGACCACATAGATAGAATCCACACATGTAATTTCTAAGGCTGATAAAGCAACCAAATTTATTGAACGCATCCATCATGTCCGCCAACAAGTCCATGACATCTTCGACAAATCCAAAACCAAGTTCAGTAGAATTTGCCTCATCTCATGGAGGAACTCAATGCAATGGGGACCATTGCTTACTAAGGGGGGAGTAATGATCCAGCTGTAAATTGGTGGCCACCAACCTATTCCATTTGGACCCCCACCATCGGTTCTTTGATTTTTTCAGTTTCTGCACAACTTACTATTTTTAGCATTTTTCGGATCCTAAACATTCGAAGCCGTTTTGAGGCCTTAAACGACGTTTTTGGGGAAACCGGGAGGAACATTGGTCTATGGGTCCTACACCAATGTTTCTCACTCAAAATTTGTATTCCTCAAATAGATCTATGTAATGAGGTATTGAGCTCGTCAAACAGAGATCGTATGCCAAAGTTACGTCCCCGGGAAGATTGATGTACCAATTTACCCAAACATGGGCCCATAGTTTTGGCGCTTCATCTCATAGGGTTAGTTTTTTGGATGATTAGGGTTTTCCATTATTTCTCAACAATAAATATGCCTTTGAGCCTCATTGAAACACATTTTAGAGGCTTGTAGCCACCACATATCTTCTCAAAGATAAGCTACCAGCGCCCTAGCTAGTTTATTTCCATTATGTCTATAAACAAATTTCAATTCTTTGATTGTAATGAAATAAAGTCTTCTTTCCACTGCATCTCTATGTTTATGTATATTTCTATATTTTATTGTGTTCCTACATAAATTTAGATCAGTGGTATCAGAGCAGTCTTCTCTTTCTCTGTTTTTCTTTGCATGTCCCCAACGTGGTCAGGGTATAAGGAGTTAGGGCTCAATCTGGTTAAACCCTTGCAAGATTAGCCTCACAAACCCCAACGACCTGGGAGAAAATAAATATGAGGGAGTAGGAGATCCTATCAAAATATTGCTCGATTAGGCCCTCGAGAAACAGTGGAACACGATGATGGATAACTTTTCCTAGATCCTTCAACAACTGGCCACTAGTGGCTCATCTACATCCTGTAGCCACTTTGGAGGCACCACCCCTTTCAAGGTACAGGTAAAATTTGACATTCTTGTATTTTAAGGCCAGATAGATGCATATGTCATAGATAGATGGTTGAATTTTCTAGAAGATTATTTCTCGGTCCATGATTTATCTGACCGAGAAAAGATTATTTTTTCACTCCTCAAACTGCCCCCCTGTAAAATAATCCTAGGAAACCTACTATGAGAAAAAGGATGAGAGGGATCCCTCTTTGTTCTCGAACCCACCCACTTGGAATTCGTTCCGAGACGGCATCAAGAAACAATATTACCCCGTGGGGAGCTCTGAGGACAAATACATCCAATGGACCATGTTACGGAAACGAAGGGATCAATATGTGCACGAACTAACAAATTTGTTCCATACCCTACGTAGAAAGTTCGGTATTAAATATTAAAAGAGACTTTTGGTTCTCAAGTACTGCAGTTGTTTGCACTGATACATTCAATGGGAAATGGAATTCCTCGACATTACCTCACTTGGCACAGCATATCATTATGCCGCCAAGATCGAGAAGAAGAAGCGAGACTTTGGATCTGTAAATCTGAAGCCAGGTAAACGCGCCCCTGAACTGCAGAACAAGGGGCAAAGATGATGTAGGAGCATGAGGCTCGAGGAAAAAGGACTTCATTTTTATTCCAAAAATACAAAAAAAAAATTATAAGCAAAGGATTGGGTTCCTTTAGCTGGCAATTTACTGTTTTGGTAGATAGGATTTGAACTATTCCTTAGCGATTTGAACCGCTTTGTATTAGATTCATTGTATTTAGTTTGTAGTTGATAGATTTAGGGAGAATATCATGCAGTAGGATTCTAGCTTAAAATTAGACAATTTGATCCCTTTGACTCGGATCTGAATGTTTTTATATTTATATGTAAGTTTGAAATGTATTGAAGAGGAAGATTTGATGGTAAAAGTAATCGAATAGAAGAAAATTATAATTCCTCTGTTCCTGTGTAAATGTGTGCATAAATACCAAATCCTGGAGGTTTTGCTTTCCTTTGAAATACTTCTGAATTGTTTAATTTCAGATCAAGTTTTGGTTAATTGATTTATGTCTGTATGTTTTTCTTTAAAATTCCGCATCCACTGTGAAGGTGAGATAGTCTGGTTGTATTGTTTAAAGGGTTGTCACTTGTTGATGCATGAAAACCATAGTTTCTTTGAAGGAGTGTCAAATCTAGTGAGTTTGAAGAAATGGGATAACTAGATGCGTAAAGAGTTCAAGAGGAACCGAACTCATTGAGCTGCGATGTGACATAATCGCATTTTAAATTGCAGAGAGTTTAATATTTAATCAGATCTCAAATCTATTAAATAGAGACTCGGAAACAGTAGAACTATCCGATTACGGTAGCAGACAGATCGACGAATATCACATAAAAATTTGCGTGGAGTTTAAACTCAAAATTGGATGCGATATTTTATAAGCTAGTTTTAATAAATTAAGTAAACCATGCAGCATTTGTACGATATAACGACCTTCGCATGAGATTTATAGATCTAACGAAAGTCGCATTCAAACATGCATGTTGTTTAATATTTTAATTGGATGCGATAGAATTATCGCAAAGATTTTAATGTGGTTAGGGGTCTGTCATTAAACCAAAGTTAAGAGGAATTTGCGACTATTTTTTTAAGTTGTGATTCCACCATTGTTGAAGAGCTTTAGCGTTTTGCTAATATTGGTAAATTGACTAAATAAAAAAAATACATGAATGAGCGATAAAGGTAAGGATTCAATTTAGCCAGATTTGACTCCTAAATTAGAAAGAATTGTCTCAAAGTTTGACTTTTTATCATTAAAGCCTACAACCAATCCATCATTAGTGGTATCAGAGAAGCCTTTAGACACTGAGCGAGACCTCAAATATCAGGAAAATAAATCCAACATGGCTTACGGAGTTGGAAGAGGAGGTGGTGCTGGTCAAAGAAGAGGAAGACTAGTTGCAAATGCTGAAGTGATGGAAGTTATGCAATAGATGCAAGCCATATTAGAAGTAATGGAAATGAGAAATCAAAGAGATGCAGATGTTGGAGATGTCAGCAAGCCTGAAGTTGAATCTGCAGAAGAGGGAGAACCTACATAAGTTACTCCTGAAATGATATTTTTTAAATCAGTGTTGGGATCCACATCTAAACCCAGACTTGAAGTTTCAGTTTTTACAAGAGGCTTAAACCCAGAGGATTTGATAGATTGGGTTAATTACATGGATAATTTATTTGATTATGAAGAAATGGAAGAAGGAAAAAGGGTGAAATTTTCTATCACAAAATTGAAGGGACATGCAGCACTTTGGTGGGATAGAGTGCAGGCAGAAAGAAGGAGACTTGGTAAGCAGCCAATAAATAATTGGAACAGGATGGTGGTAAAGCTGAGAGGTAATTTTTTTCCAAGTGATTATCAACTTTCATTATTTAGACAAATGCAGAATCTTAGACAGAGGTCAATGACAGTCAAATAATATATAGAGGAATTTTACAAAGTGAGCATAAGAGCAGGACAAATTCAAGATACAGCGGAAAATATTGCAAGATATATAAATGGTCTCAGAATGGAGATACAATATGAGATAAGTCCTTTGTCTCCTAAAACAATGAAAGAGGCTTATCAGATGGCCTTGAAGGCTGAATAAAAACTCACAAGGAAGCAATCTGCCAGAGGTAGAGGTACTTTCCGAGGAAGAGGAAGTCAAGGTGGTAGAGGAAGATCTACAGCACCTAGAGAAGGAGATAGCAGCAACTCAAGTCAGCATACACCTATAGAAGGTGATGCAAGTGGCAGAAGGAATTTTTCTAGAGGAAGAGGAGGCAAAGGCAGAGGAAGAGAAATTAGATGTTATAGATGTAATAAGCTGGGACATAGATCTTATGAATGTCTAGAGAATGTGGGGACAAATCAGAGAAATGTAATTGTTTCTTAGAATGAAGAAGAAGCAGCAAAAGTGCAATAAGCAACAAAAGTGCCAGAAGCAGAGAATATAATAGAGAAAGGAGCATCTTTGGTAGTGAATAAATTTCTATTAAAACCAATAAAGGAGGTTGTTGAACCAACACAGAGAAAGACTTTGTTTAGAAGTGTGTGCAAAGTTCAAGGAAAATGTTGTAAAATGGTAATTGATAGTGGAAAAACTAATAATTTGGTTTCTACAGAAGTGGTGGAGAAATTGAAATTGAAGAAAAAGAAACATCCAAAACCCTACAAGGTGTCTTGGATTCATAAAGGACATCAGTTGTTAGTGAATGAATAGTGTGAAGTGGAATTCCAGTTGGGCAACTACAAAGACAAGATTATGTGTGATGTAATGCCTATGGATGTATGTCACATATTGTTGGGTAGACCTTGGCAGTATGACAGAGGAGCTATGCATGATGGGAAAAAGAACACATACAAGTTTTGTAAAGATGGTGTCACTCATACATTGTTGCCTATAGAAGAAGAAGATACATCAAGAAGACCTGATCTGAAATCTCTATTACTGAGTGGAAAAGAATATCTACAGCAGATTGAAGATGATGAGGTAAACTTTGCATTAGTTTGCAAACCCAAGGTAGTAATTACTTCCACTAAAATTTCTGATTTATCAATTGAAATTCAAGAGATGCTGGAAAATTACTGTGATGTCATTGTAGATGATTTGCTGGATGAATTACCACCTATTAGAAAGATCAACCATCATATAGATTTGACTCCAGGAGAAAATTTTCAAAATAAAGCAGCATACAGGATGACTTCCACAAAAAATGAAGAAATCAGGAAGCAGGTGCAGGAACTGTTAGATAAAGAACTGATTAGAGAGAGTTTGAGTCCTTGTGTAATGCCAACAGTGTTGATTCCAAAAAAGATGGAGGCTGGAGAATGTGCACTGACTCAAGATAATCAACAAAATAACAATCAGGTATAGATTTCCTTTACCTAGAATTGAAGATTTGATGGATTGTTTAAGTGGGGCAAGATATTTTACAAAATTTGATTTAAAGAGTGGCTAACATCAAATTAGGATAAGGGAAGGAGATTAATGGAAGGCAGCCTTTAAAACAAATGAAGGATTGTATGAATGGATGGTAATGTCGTTTGGATTATCAAATTCTCCTAGTACATTTATGAGCTTATGAATGAAGTAATCGTTGAGGAGGTAAATCCCCTCTGCGGACAGAGGCGATCCCTACTAGCCCAGCAGGGGTCTAGCAACAATCATAAAATGTTATAGCGCAGGTTACTAGTTACGAATAAAAGACCGAAGATGGAGGCCTACCTGGAGTCCAATGCTATGATCCGTAGAAGAAAGAATTCTCGTTCCTCAGCCTCGGCAGATCACGATCCCTCCACGATCTCCACGGATGGACACCTGCACATGCAAGAAACAACACGAATACAAGCATAAAATCCAGAATACGCAACTAGACATCAGTCAGAAAGGATATAACTCATATTAACATAAGTGAAAACAGAGTGGAACCATAACCATAATCATTCATTAAATAACAATAGAAAGAGAGTACAACCAATGTTCTGACGCCGTGATCTCCTTCGGAAGGGTCCCCAGTCGTTCACGTCTAGCAAAGTTCGCCAGGGAAAGGGGCAAACCTCTCTTGAGTCTCTCGACGATAGTCTCCTTACTTGAGTCGGCCTTAAGGGAAGAAAGAGGGCTCTTATAGCACAAAGGCTCTTGGGAATTTGGAGATTCAAAGCTTAGGCACTTCAAGACTAGCTTGCAATGGCAATAGGCAAGCTTTTATAGATGGGGAAGGAGGGAGTTGGGATCCCTATTATTGTGGGATTGGCCCTATCATGAAGGAAGGTTCCATGAAAGGTGGCAAACAACTTCCCTTCCATAGAACTCCCGTAGCCAAACCTCCAACTCAAGATAGGCAATGGTTTCTGAGTTGGTTGAAACACAACTTCCGCAATCTTTATTTAAAAAACACTCCTTAAATTGGCTGGCGCGACTGCTGCTCTGGGACAGAGCGCCAGTTGGCGCGGCCTCTTTGCAGGATTTTCCCCATTGGCGCGATTGATGAACTGTCTTCCCGCGCCAATGAAAAAGGAGATGTTTTCATGATTCTTTGCAAGGAGATGTCTTTAGGACAATTGAAGCTCATGTTTAGAGGAATGCAATGATGATGGTTTCAAGGCATGACATTGCTCACAGGTCACATAATGGGTCCTCCATTGTGCGGGACGGGGAATGGTAGGGACGATGACAAATTACTGTGTAACAGATGCCCCCTAAAGTATGAGGCCCGAGAGAGAGAGGGGTGAAATGCTTTACGAGAACATGTTCAACTGAAGCCCTGCCGTCGAAAAACCTGCGTAGAAGAATACAACCGATATCTCAAGTACATGATGTATATGTGGTATGGGCGCAGCCATCCGAAACAGAGTACACTATAATCCGGATCCAGGGTATGGGCGCAGCCATCCAGCAAGGATCAAATAAATAGACTCAGGTATGGTCGCAGCCATCCAATCAGTGAGTCATGTACAAAATGATAATAATCCACAATCACAGCCTGGATTACAACAGACACAATCCAGGGTCTTGCGCTCCATCTCGACCCAACAAAGTACAAGTTCAAGCATGTGAATATGTGAGCTGAAGTCGAACATGCAAGAACATCGTCCGATTACCAGCCAATGATGAAAGCTGTTAACAGACACGAGAGAAACCACCAATAATGACAATGGTCCTCAAGGTACTACAGGTACAATCTACGGCGTGCGAATAAATGAGTTGACGTCGAACACCCGCAGAATCACTCGATCGGAGGCCAATGATGAAAACCTCTCGTCGAATGCGACGAACCTGCCATTGAGGCATGCAGGCTCCAAGGTACCATAAAGGAGTCTCTAGATCAACTTCCTGGATAATGAGCTGAAGTCGACAGGAAGTGACCTTGATCGAAGGTGGGCCATAATGTTTCCCACATCATTGACACGAGACAGAGGAACACGATGTTTTTGTTGTGAATCAGGATCGTATGAGAATCAGAGGAAGGTTGATATTTGCAGAGGCCAACTTCTCTTGAACATATAAACGGCACGACAGTGGACTTGGCAGTATTTGACATCAACGGATCAGAGGTCATGGTGACAAGGCAATGAGCAGAGGAGAGGTCAAAAAGGATTATCCAAACCCACGGAGGCAAAGTGAAGAAACGAGATGAGATGTCCCCAACCCGACACGAATGCAGACAAGTGCCATGTTCAAGAGCGACATACTGCCGATGACAATGATTACGGTTCCATTTTTCCCCCACCATTTCTGGCGAGTACCCCAATTATTTTTGATAACAAGCTTGAAGGGGATAGCATATGCTTGTAATGTAAGTCCGCCCTTCGGGCGAATCCATCCTAGTGCATTTAACGAGTCCTAGGAAGGAGGAACTCGGAGAACGTCATTTCGACTGGATCCGATGTCATCAGGGTTTAACGAGTTTGACAAAGGGAGAACTCGGCGTCTTTTCATGTTTAGAGAGTTTGAAAAGACAGCAGAAAAGTAAACTCCACAGGCCCCTTTTCGTAAATAGTTCCTCAGATCCGAAAAGGTAGAAAACAATATCCGAGAAAACCTCCTAGTCGCGATAGGCTAGGGTATTCCTTTTTCGTAATCAATCTATCCCAGCCCGAAAAAGGGGTAAACGTATACTGGGTAGATGTCGATTCATGTCCATTTTAACGAGATCGAAATGACAAGGGCCTCGGCAATCTTTTCATGTTTAGAGAGTCAGAAAAGAGCTGAAAGATGACTCCAAAGTGACTTTTTCGTGTATTTACCGAGTCCGAAAAAGTATAAAATACAACTCGTTTCCATCGTTAAGGTCGCAAAAACCTACTGCTGCACATACCAAGCAAGTGTAAAACCCATTTTCGACATAACATATTCAAATATTTGATAAAAATAACTTTTAAAACTCATCTTACGTCGAAAAAGTTATAAATATGCCAAAATGGTAAAAACATAATTACATTTACTATTTACCTTGGTAAAAAGCAGCAGTGGTCCATTTTGGAGTGCAAACTTCTGACAGTGATTGCGACAGATCCAGTTGACCATTCAGATTCTCGTCTGTAATAGGTAAGAGGCGCTTCCCTGCTCTCCATTTCAATCCATTTTTTAATAGTTTTCCCTCATGTATCAGTCCTCTGAGGCCACTCTTTGAATTTTTAGGGCTGCGCTCATTGGCGTGGCTATCGGGCATGGACCCTCGCCAATGGGCGCTTCTATGCAAAGGGCTCGTGCCACGTGGCGCGACTGTTCACAAAACAGTCGCGCCAGCGGCGCAACCCAAATTTCCGCCTAAAAAAATGAGATTTTAATCATTTTAAATGGAATTTGAAGCCCATCAGAGATCTAATTAAGGGTTTATGACCATGTGAATGCAGGAAATCAAGAAAAATGGTGATTGAGTGGAAAGAACGAGAACATGGAGAAGAGGATGAACAGGCCATAGAAAGTGAGGCTTGCATGAATGCCCTCAGAAACTGTGGGCTAAAGAAGTTCTTCCTTACACCCTGTCTACGAGCTTAGCCCGAGCTCCTCCAGTATTTGATCAGTATTTGGGACGAACATGAACAAGTGTTCAAGTTGCGAGATCAGGTATTGGAGCTGGAGGTTTCTGATGTGTATTTCATCACCGGATTGTCTCGCAGAGGTCCGATACCCATCCTGATTGGGAGCAGACCCTCTGGCGAGAAGATGGAAGAAGTGATGGCACGAGTGTGCCCAGATGCACAAATGGGATCAGGGAGCAAAAAGGTGGATATCCATACCATCCCCGACCTGGCATTGAGAGTTGTCCTACATACCATCACGCGGGCTGCAGGATCGCAGGCACCGCACGAGGCCACAAAGGCCCAACTCCTGCTGGCCTCAGAATGCATGAGTCCCTTATTGTTTGACTGGGCTACAGCAGTAACAATAAACATGAAGAGACAACTCACAAAATGCAAGCAAGCTAAACTGAAACAGTTTGGCTATGGTTCCATCCTGGTATCGTTCATTCTGGAACGCTTACCAATCTTCCAGGGCCAAGGGGCCATAGTAGCAGATCCGATACCACGAGAGCCAAGAATGGCTCGCTGGGCAGCACTAATGCCCAGAGCTAGAGGCGGCCAACAGATGTCCTGGAGGCCGGAGTTTTTTAGGTGGTTACGGCGCCAGTTGATTGTAGTGGAGGACTAGCCATATGCAGGAACTGACTTCACCGGAGACCCAGATCTCCCACTGCCAGAAGGAGATGACTGGGACGAGGAGTTGGGTAAGACCTCATGTTTTTTGATTTTTATGTTTTATGTTTTTTTTGTTAATACACATTCGTCCTAACACATTTTATATATGTATGCAGATGTGGGCCCTGAGAGACCAGCTGGGATGTCTCCAATCTCACGGAGGACTCATCTCGCCCTTGATCCTCAGGGAGAGGGCACAGGAGGAGAGGAGTTGATCCAGAATCTCGAGGGCATTGCCCGAGGGATCCCGGACTATGCTCGGCTGGCGGACGTACCGATGGCGTACCAGCGTCATACGGTGGGAGTTCCAAGTCGGATCCACCGAATCCTGAGACGCTTAGTGCGTGCAGTTACATGCTATCATGAGCACCATGCGGATTAGCTCTTAGGGATTATACCACACCTATTTTTTGAGAGACGTATCGTCTCCGGATGTACTTAAGACGATTATGTATATTTTGACTTTATGTGACACACTCTATGTAAACATTTCGACACACACACACACACACACACACACACACACACACATATATATATATACATATGACTATTTTGGATGGATCTTTTACATGTGATGATGTTTTTATATGTCATGCGAATGTCTAATACAAATGTAATCTAATGTATCAGTTACATAACAAATGACCCAATGCGAAATGTATTCACACAATGTATCTAATCACACATTTCATTTTTACGCAAGCTTAAAAGCACACATGAACACACACATATGCAAACTATGCTTGAAATTGAATTTTATTTTTAAACAAGCTTAAAAGCACACCTGTGAACACACACATATGCAAACTATGCTTGAAATTGAATTTTATTTTTAAACAAGCTTAAAAGCACACCTGTCAATCGATATGCAAACTATGCTTGGACACAGGGAAAACAGGCATGCCCCCCAGCATGGTGTCTCAATTCGAGGTGCATGCCCCCTAAGCTTCAGTCCATTGAAAATGGAGTGAAGGTTCAAAACAAAAAGTCGAATTGAACATGCTCGTGTTTCATTATTTTAACGAGGTTGACACACTTAAAAGAACTATCCTCAAACAGCTTGTTTCATTGTTTTTAGGAGCTTGACACAAGTGGAGGAACTATGCTCCGAGAACCTGGGTTCATTTTTTAAAGAGCTTGACACAGAGAGGAAACCGTGCTCTAACCGACTTACATCAAAATGAACAAGAAGGCGGTGCTTCCAAGAGTTCCACTTCCGATGGAAGGAAAAGATCTTGGAAGTCAGGACCCAATGCCCCCAGTACACTATGCACGACGGTGTCTTCACTGAGTGCGGGCACAGGGTAGGTAGACACATAGTTGACCTGCGGTGGAGCAGATACAACGGGTGGATAAAAACCAGGAGGGGGTGATGGCGGACCAGTTGCCACATTAGGACCAAAGAACGAAAGCTGATCAATGGTCACGATCCGTCCTTCATGCGGAAAACAAGCCACACGAAAAAGGGAGGAGACGAGCGCTCCCATGGCATAGGTGTAATCGCGCCCCAGGAGCAGATTGAAATCCAAGGGGCCTGGAACGACCATCACGTCCATATGGACGGTTTTACCTCCCAAAGTAATCGGTAACCTTGGAAGGATCCCCAACGGTTGACTCGTCCTTCTGTTAAAAGTCAACAGATTCTGCGTAACAGGCGCAAGCGGCGGCGAACCGAAAGCTTGCCAGGTAGTTGAGGATAGAATACTAACAGAGGCACCTTCGTCTATAATGGTGCTGGGTACGACCAGACCAAGAGCCTGTACTGTGATCTCGAAAGGCACGTAAGACGGAAGGCGAAATCCTGCAAATCGACTCCAATCAAAGGAGGCGACCAGACTACTCGGAGGGGATACCATCGAACCGAGAAGGTATTCCCCTGGTGTTACGAAAGAAGGAGCATCCTCCATAACCTCCATCTCGAAGGCGGGAGGGATATCCTCCGGAGCCTCCATCATGGGAGGCGGAGGAGGAGCTTCTTGAAGTACAGGGACAGGAGAATCTTTCTCCAAGTCTGAAGAATCTGAGGAAATCAAAAGGACATGGGGGGTGTGAGATCCACTCTCGACAGAAAAGACCTGGTGCACCGCGGACGGGGCCAGTTCAACCGATCCTACGACCAATGGTTGGTCAGGGATGGATTCGTGAATTTGAATTTCTGAGGGAGTGGGAAGGACAAAATATGACTCTTGACCAGTCGTAGGATTAGCTGGCGGAGGACTCAAAGAGAGCCGATTATAACCAGATGGAAGGCATGGTGTAGAACCGGTTGGGTTGTCCAAAACTTGTTTGGCTTCATCCATATAAGGACAAAGGTGAATGGCATGGTGCCCTTCACACAGTTTACAGGGATTGGTGATCTTACCCTGCTTCTTAGGAGTCTTATCAGCACCAGTTGAAGACGTGCCCCCAACCTGGCTCCCGGAAGTCAAAGACAACGGCGGACGGCCGTCGGACCATGCTTCGAGCACCTTGGGGATGCCAGGGCAGTCTCGAAGAAGATGGTCTCCCGTGCACAACATGTAAGGGAACTTGAATTTCCGTGGAGGGTTGGAAGGTTTATCAAGAGGAGATATTTCAGAAACAGTGGCTGCACTTTTAGCCTCTCACTTATCAGACTTCTTCTTCTTTGTCTTCTTCTTCTTCTTCTTAACCACCTGGTTACTCGAATCCAGGCTTTCACCAGGCGAAGTAGAAGATGAGGACGCAGAAACAGGCGAAGAAGGGGAGAGGTCCACCTTGGAATCAACATGATGTTGTTCCGGTGGAGGAACTGACTGAACAGTAGCGGAGTCATTCGGAACTACAGAGGTTGAGAACAACCAAACAGGCAACCCAACCGTTAATCCAGGAAGGGACAACGTCGCCATGTAAGGAGCACCAACATTTCCAAAAGGAGGAAAATGACCAGGATTCCCTTCTGAGGGGATTCCTTGGTTGGTGAACTCTGAAAAAGTTGCCATCAAAACTCAAAACCACACACGGGCTGAAAACGAGTTAAGGGCACACGATCAAACGGCCAACAAGCAATATCTAACAGGGCGTATAATCGTGGGTGATTAATTTTTACCACATTGAAAAATAAGAAACTTCATCGTTTCATGTTTTAAGAGTCGAGAAACGATAAAAGATGACTCTATCTCTTTCAGATTTGACACAAGCGTGAAAGGACAAGCGCTTGACGGTCTTTTCAAGTTTAGGGAGTCAGAAAAGACCAAATGACTGCTCAGGAAATACTAGGCATAAAGGGTGTACCAAATATCCGTGAACTGCAATATACACCTTGGTTTCAATAATTAAACAGAAATCGACCAAGGACTTTCCGTACGTGCAGGTAATCTCCCCGAATGTTGTGTTCGGTGTATCACGGGTATAGGGCGGCAGACTCGGCTTCCTATGGATAAAGGATTGAAAACCTAGAGGGGTCTCCCTTTATATACGCGACGGTACGGGGAGCACAAGTCCGTACTAACGCTGTCTAAAGCCAAAAGGCTAGCGACAGCTGCTAGGTTTAAAGACGCCGGAACACGTCTCTAGCCTAGACCACTAAATATGTTTCGTTAGATTTCAATGCTGCCTTAGGTTAATTGAATGAATTTTATAGTTGATCTTCAATTAAGTTTCAATTTTCAGGCCCTATCGTATGTAATGTCTTAAAAGACTCTTAAATGCAAAGCTACATGCCACAGTCCAACATTTCGTTCGATGAAAACTAGTTACAGAAGAGTTGAGAGCTTTTACACAAACGAAATGATCGGAAGACAAACAATGATATCTCTAATGCAACTAATGAAATTGAAAAATTTTCATTCAAATCACTAATCACTAGCAAAATCGAAAAGATTGCAATTTGCAATAATCAACCAAAAGCAAAAGAGATTTTTTTTTTTTTAATTTTCAATGTTTGATGGCTAAATGCACTAAACAAACTTGAAAACAAACGGAACAACTTGAGAAACGATATTGAGAGAGAAAAACGAACAAATTTCACTCAATGACACAACAATCAGATCTCAAATCGACCAAAGTCTCTCAAAACCAAGAAAAAGACTTAAAGGCTCCAATGGACCGTGTGATCTGGGTCCAAAGCAAGACCGAACGAAATTTGAATGAAAAAACGAGCAATCACCCAAAAATCGCCACAAAACGGTGAACAACTACTAAGAGAATGCAGAGGAGCAATCAAAGAGTTGACTGGATAGACGAAACACCAAAACTCCCAAGGAGGGCTCGATACACAAGGCCACTAGATGCCCTAGGGCTCAAAACGTGAAATCGATAGAGAAAAGCAAACAACCAAAGGACGAAGGCAAATTCCCAGTCAAACAGGACTCCAACAGACTCAGGTAGTCGAAAAATCAAGAAGAAAAACACTGACCAGACCGAGAGAGCTCAAAACTGAGCAAACTCAAATACCCTACAGGAGTGGTGGGACTGTAAGGCTGCAACTGGCACCAGAAAGCAATTGGTGCGGGCGATACAAAAGCAACATGCGCTAATTGGCGCGACTGTCGGGCTAAAAAGTGTGCCAGTCGAGTTTCTTAGCCAAAATTAAAGAAGAACTACTCCAGAAGCAGATCAATGTAAACTAAGCAAACCAAGAAGGAAAAAACAGCAAAAGAACCCAATCCAGAAGGCTAACAAAGCAAGGAAAATAATAAAACAATCAAAACGGGACAACCCAAACGAGACAGTGAAAACTAGACGATCCCCAGCTGAGTCGCCAAATTGTTGAGGAGGTAAATCCCCTCTGCAGACAGAGGCGATCCCTACTAGCCCAGCAGGGATCTAGCAACAATCAAAAAATGTTATAGTGCAGGTTCCTAGTTACGAATAAAAGACCAAAGATGGAGGCCTACCTGGAATCCAATGCTATGATCCGTAGAAGAGAGCGTTCTCGTTCCTCAGCCTCGGCAGATCACGATCCTCCCACGATCTCCGCGGATGGACACCTGCACATGCAAGAAACAACACGAATACAAGCATAAAATCCAGAATACGCAACTATATATCAGTTAGAAAGGATATAACTCATATTAACATAAGTGAAAACAGAGTGGAACCATAACCATAATCATTCATTAAATAACAATCGAAAGAGAGTACAACCAATGTTCTGACGCCGTGATCTCCTTCGGAAGGGTCCCCAGTCGTTCACGTCTCGCAAAGCTCGCCAGGGAAAGGGGCAAACCTCTCTTGAGTCTCTCGACGATAGTCTCCTTACTTGAGTCGGCCTTAAGGGAAGAAAGAGGGCTCTTATAGCACAAAGGCTCTTGGGAATTAGGAGATTCAAAGCTTAGGCACTTCAAGACTAGCTTGCAATGGCAAGAGGCAAGCTTTTATAGATGGGGAAGGAGGGAGTTTGGGATCCCTATTATTGTGGGATTGGCCCTATCATGAAGGAAGGTTCCATGAAAGGTGGCAAACCACTTCCCTTCCATAGAACTCCCGTAGCCAAACCTCCCAACTCAAGATAGGCAATGGTTTCTGAGTTGGTTGAAACACAACTTCCACAATATTTATTTAAAAACACTTAAATGAGTCAAGCACACTCCTGCTTCAGGACAGGTCACTACTGGCGCGGCTCATTTATGCAGATTTCCATTTGCACGCAGGTGATGAACTGTCTGTCACGTCGCAATGAAAAGAGAGATTTTTCAAGGATTCTTTGCAAGCAGATTTTTAGGGCACCAGTTTCATGTTTGGAGAACGCAACAGAGGACACAAGGCGATGACATTGCTCACAAAGTGGAACTAAACGTCCCCATTGAAGGGGATGGGGAATGGTAGGGACTACATGGGCCACACTGCAATGCTACCAAAGAATTTATTGGTAAATTTGTAAATTTGTAATAGTATATCTGGATGATATATTAATTTACAGAAAATGTAAAGAATAACACATGAGACATCTGAATTATGTCTTAAGGAAGTTACATCAGGAAAATTTGCTGGTAAATTTTAAAAAATGTTCATTCATGAAAGAAGAATTGATATATTTAGGCTTTGTTTTTTCTACTGATGGATTGAAAATAGATCCAGAGAAGATAAAGGCAATCATAGAATGGCCTTCACCTAAGAGTGTTTTTGAGCTAAGAATATTCCATGGTCTTGCTAGTTTCTATAGAAAATTCATAAGGAATTTTAGTAAGATCAATGCTCCTATTATTGAAACCATAAAGAAGGACAAACAACCATTTAAATGGACTGATGAAGCAGAAAAAAATTTCCAGTTGTTGAAACAAAATATAATAGAAAATCCTATCTTAGTTTTTCCTAATTTTAACAAACCTTTTCAAGTGAAATGTGATGTCAGTGGGGAAGCTATTGGAGCTATGTTAATTCAAGAAGACAAACCTGTAGCTTATTTCAGTGAAAAACTGAATGAGACAAGAAGAAAATATTCTCTTATGACAAGGAATTTTATGCAGTTGTGTAGTCATTAAAGAAGTGGTGACATTACTTGATGTCTAAAGAGTTTGTACTTTATTTAGACAATCATGCATTGCAATACATTATGCAACAGCCAAAATTAAATCAGAAACATGCAAAATGGGTAGAATATCTTCAAATTTTCAATTTTGTATTGAAATATATAAATGGCCAAGAAAACAAAGTAGCAAATGCCTTAGGTAGAAAAATCATTTTAGTTCAAGAAAGTCAAATTCAAGTGTTGGGTTTTGATTTTCTTAAAGAATTGTATAAAATAGAATTTGATTTTAAAAAGGCATTTGAAGCATGCAATAATCGTGTTTTGTTTGACAGAAGTAAGTGGTTGGATTTTTTCTTGCAAGAAGGTTTGCTATTTAAAAGAAATCAATTGTGCATACCAAATTGTTCTATGAGAGAAAATTTAATTAAGGAGAAACATAGTGGTGGACTTGGTAGAAATTTTGGTGCAGACAAGACTTATGAACAACTGAGTCATTTTTATTTTTGGCCAAAGATGAGAACTAAAGTGGAGAATTATGTGCGAAATTTTAAAGTTTGTCAGTATGCAAAAGGAAGGAGTCAAAACACAGGTTTGTATGTTCCATTACCTATTCTAGATAGACCTTGGGATATGGTAAGTATGGATTTTTTTTTGGGTTTACCTAAAACACAGAGAGGGAATGATGCAATTTATGTTGTAGTTGACATATTTTCTAAAATGGGAAAATCTTGGTACTAAACTAAGTTTCAACTCAGCTTATCACCCTCAGACTGATGGACAGACTGAGGTGGTGAACAAAAGCTTGGGTAATCTTTTGAGAAGCCTTGTAGGTGAACATCCTAAACAGTGGAATCAGATTTTGGCACAGGCTGAATATGCTTATAATGACTCTCCTAATAGGAGTACAAGACAGATTCCATTCCATATAGTTTATGGAATGCACCCAAGAGGAGTGTATGAACTAAGAAATTTGGGAAAAGTAGAGATGATAAGTGCTAAAGGAGAATATTTTGCTTCAGAAATTCAAGCAATACATGACCAGGTAAAACAACAGTTACATGACAGCAACATCAAGTACAAGAGCAGAGCAGATATAAAGAAAAGAGAAGTTAATTTTGAGGTTGTAGATTTGGTTCTAGCACACCTGAGGAAGGAAAGATTTCCAAAAAGCGCATATAATAAGTTGAAATTTAATAAAATTGGGCCATGCGGAGTATTGAGAAAATTTTCTGCAAATGCATATGAAATTGAATTACCCCCTAACATTGGAATATCTCCAATTTTCAATGTTGCTGATTTGTACAAATATGAAGACAGTGACATAGATGATACAGTTGAAGGCAAAGAAGAAATTGATTGGTTAAAACAGTTACCCACAGCAAAAACATTGTAGCTAGAGAATATTTTAGACAAAATATTGTCTAAAAATACAAGAGGACGGGAATATTTTGAGTATTTGATCAAGTGGAAAGATCAAACAGTTGCAGAAGCTACTTGGATGAGAGAAACCATGATACAAAAATTGGGCAATTCTATAGGGAAACTCATGGACAAGAGCCCATGAATAATTTTTTCCTCAAGAGTCCGATACAGGAGCATGAGGCTTGAGGAAAAAGGACTTCATTTTTATTCCAAAAATACAAAAAAAAAATTACAGGCAAAGGAGTGGGTTCCTTTAGCTGGAAATTTACTATTTTGGTAGATAGGATTTGAACTATTCCTTAGGGATTTGAACTGCTTTGTATTATATTCATTGTATTTAGTTTGTAGTTGATAGATTTAGGGAGAATATCGTGTAGTAGGATTTTAGCTTAAAATTAGACAATTCAATCCCTTTGACTCAGATCTGAATGTTTGTACATTTATATGTAAGTTTGAAATGTATTAAAGAGGAGGATTTGATGGTAAAAGTAATCGAATAGAAGAAAATTACAATTCCTCTGTACCTGTGTAAATGTGTGCATAAATGCCAAATCCTGGAGGTTTTTCTTTCCTTTGAAATACTTCTGAATTGTTTAATTTCAGATCGAGTTTTGGTTAATTTGTTTCTGTGTGTATATTTTTATTTAAAATTCCACATCCACTATGAAGGAGAGATAGTTTGGTTGTATTGTTTAAATGGACGTCACTTGTTGATGCATGAAAACCATAGTTTCTTTGGAGTGTCAAATCTGGTGAATTTGAAGAAATGGGATAACTGGATGCGTAAAGAGTTCAAGAGGAACCGAACTCATTGATCTACGATCTGACATAATCGCATTTTAAATTTCAGAGAGTTTAATATTTAATCAGATCTTAAATATATTAAATAGAGACTCGGAAACAGTAGAACCGTCTGATTACGGTAGCAGACAAATCGACGAAGATCGCATAAAAAGTTGCATGGAGTTTAAACTCGAAATTGGATGCGATATTTTATATGCCAATTTTAATAAATTAAGAAAACCGTCCAGCATTTTTATGATCTAACGGCCTTCGCATGAGATTTATAGATCCAATGAAAGTCGCATTCAAACATGCATGTGGTTTAATATTTTAATTGGATGCGATAGAATTATAGCAAAGATTTTAATGTGGTTTGGGGTCCGTCATTAAACCAAAGTTAAGAGGAATTTACGATTATTGTTTTAAGTTGTGATTCCATGATTTTTGAAGAGCTTTAGTGTTTTGCCAATATTGGTAAATTCACTAAAGTACAAAAATACATGAATGAGTGATAAAGGTAAGGATTTGATTTAGTGAGAGTTGACTCTTGAATTAGAAGGAATTGTCTCAAAGTTTGACAATCTATCATTAAATCCTACAACTAGTCCACCAAAAGACAAAGCGGGGTGACTCATAACAACACCACAAATCCAAAGAACGACACGGGGAAGTGGTGTGTATTTCATAACAACCCCACTGACAACACAAATGAGTGTCGAGCCAAACAGTCGTTGGTGGCCAAACTGAAGGCACCCAAATCAGATGCATTTTCTAATCTTGATTTAGAACCAAACAATGGCAATGAAAAAGGGAAGAATATCAATGATGTGGATCCAAGTGTCATTGTTGCCACCACCAAGCTCTAGAGGATGGATCCCAAGGATCCATAGGAGGGGGAGCGCCTCTTCCATTCACAGATGTGGGTGAAGGGTTCTCCACTGCAATTCCTTGTTGATAGCAGAAACCAAAAGAACCTCATTTCAGCAGAGGTCGTGAAGCGGCTCTGCCTATCGACCATAGTACACCCACAGTCGTATACCATTGGGTGGCTTCACCTAGGAAGAGATTTCTGCGTCCACCAGTAGTGCCTCCTTATGTACAACATCAAGCCATTCAAGGATGAGGTATTGTGTGATGTTTCTCCTCTTCATGTGTCTTATGTATTATTGGGCCATCCATACTTGTGGAAGCGACATGCTATGTATGATTCTAGGCCTCGTTCTATTGTTATTACTTTTGAAAATAAATAATATAGGATACTGTAGGTAGTACTGCCTCCTGTCATCTCTTTGACTACTGCAAAACAATGTATTAAGCTTGTTTCCCAAAATAAGAAGTTTATTTGCATTACAGTTCACCCACAAGGAAAGAAGAAAATCATGACCCGACCCTCAGCTTGAGGGCTCCCTACATACTTGACGATAGATAGCCAAAGTCCTCTACCTTTGTCGGTCAAGCAGTCCATTGATCTGAACCCAGGCACTTCGCCACCTGATGTTGACATACCTCATGCAACCACACAAACAAAATCCACACATGTACTGTCTGAGGATGATAAAGCAACCAAATTTATTGAACACATCCATCACGTTCACCAACAGGTCCATGACATCTTCGAGAAATCCAATACCAAGTTCAACAGAATTTGCCTCATCTCATGGAGGAACTCAATGCAATGGGGATCATTGCTTCCTAAGGGGGGAGTAATGATCCAGGTGGAATTTGGTGGCAACCCACCTATTCCATTTGGACCCCCACCATCAGTTCTTTCAGTTTTTCAATTTTTTCACAACTTACTATTTTTAGAAATTTTTCGGGTCCTGAACTTCCGAAGTCGTTTTGAGGCCCTAACAACGTTTTTTGGGAAAACTGGGAATAAAATGGGCCAACGACTAATGTTTCTCACACAAAAATTGTATTCCTAAAATATATCTTTCTAAAAATGTATTTAGCACGTCAAACGGAGATCTTATGCCAAAGTTACATCCCTGGGAAGATTGATGTACCAATTTACCCAAACGGGGCCCACGGTTTTGGCGCTTCATCTCCTAGGGTTAGGTTTTTGGATGTTTAGGGTTTTCAATTATTTCTCAATAATCAATAGGCCTTCGAGCCTCATTTTAACACAATTCATAGGCTTGTAGCCACCACATATCTTCTTAGAGATAAGCTACCAACACCCTAGCTAGTTTATTTCCATTATGTCTGTAAACAAATTTCATTTCTTTGATATTAATGAAATGAAGTGTTATTTCCGCTGCATCTCTGTATTTATGTCCATTTTTTTATTTTATTGTGTTCCTGCATAAATTTGGATCAGTGCTATAAGAGAGTTCTACTCTATCTTTGTTTTTCTTTACATGCCCCCAACGCGGTCAGGATATAATGAGTTAGGGCTTGATCTAGTTGAACCCTTTCAATATCAGCCTTTCAAACCCTAACGACCTCCCATGGAGAAAGAAAATAAAGAAAAGGGACTAGGAGATCCTATCAAAATATTGCTTGATGAGGCCCTCAAGAAACAGAGGAACGTGATGATGGATAACTTTTCCCAGATCCTTCAACGAATGCCTACCGGTGGCGCATCTACATCGTGCAGCCACTCTGGAGGCACCACTCCTTTCAAGGTACAGGTAAAATTCTAAATTCATCTATTTGAAGGCTAGATAAGTTCAAACACAGTAGATAGATGGTTGAATTTGTAGGAAGGGTATATTTCGGTCCATGATTTCTCTTACCGAGAAAAGATTATTTTCTCACTCCTCAAAACCACCCCCCATGTTAAAGACTAGTGGGAAACCTACTGTGAGCAAAAGGACAAGAGGGAAACCTCTCTGTTCCTAGTCGCACCCACTTGTAATTATTTTTTGAGATGACATCAATGAGCAATATTACCCCCTGGGGAGCTATGAGGAAAAATACATCCAATGGACCACGTCGCAGCAAAAAAGGGATCAAGATGTGCACAAACTGATGAATTTGTTCCATACCTTGCACATAAAGTTGGATATTAAAGATTCAGAGAGACAGTTGGTGCTCAAGTACCACAGTTGTTTGCACCAATACATTTAGGAGGAAATGGAATTCCTCAACATCACCTCCCTTCGCATGGAATATCGCTATGCCGCCAAGATCAAGTCAAAGAAGTGAGACTTTGGATCCACGAATCCGAATCCAGGGAAAGGCACCCCTGAACCATAGAAAAAGGGGCAAAGAAAAATCAAGTTGACTCAAAACAACACCAAAAATCCTAAGAAAGACACGGGGAAGTGGTGTGAATTACATAACATCCCCACTCACAGCACAAATGAGTGTCGGGCCAAACAGTCGTTGGTGGCTGAACTGAAGGCACCTGAATCCGATGCATGTTCTGATCCTGAGTCAAAATCACATAGGTCAATGAAAAATGGAAGCAGATAATTGATGCGAATCCCAGTGCCATTGTTACAACCACCAAGGTCCAGAAGGAGTATCCAAAGGATCCAGAGGAGGGAGATCGCCTCTTCCATTCGAAGATGTGGGCAAAGGTTTCTCCACTGCAATTCCTTGTCGGTAGCAGAAGCCAAAAGAATCTCATTTCAGCAGATTTCATGAAGTGGCTCAGCCTACATACCATAGCACACTCACAGTCGTTTACCATTGGGTTGCTTCACCAAGGAATAGATCTCCACGTCCGCGAGCAATGCCTCCTTCCATATAGCATAAAGCCATTTACGGATGAGGTATTGTGTGATGTTTCTCCTCTTGATGTGTCTGATGTATTATTTGGCCAACCATACTTTTGGAAGTGACATGTTGTGTATGAGTATAGGCCTCGTTCTATTTTTATTACTTTGGGAAATAAATTTTACAGGATACCAGAGGTAGTACCGCCTCTTTCCATCTCTTTGACTAATGCAAAACAATGTAGTAATCTTGCTTCCCAAACCAAGAATTTTATTTGCATTAAAATTCACCCACAAGGTAAGAATAATATCATGACCATAGCCTCAAAACAGGGCTCCCTTGCACGGCAGTAGCAGATCGACAAAGTCGTGGAGGAATACAAGGATATTTTCTCCTCACCCACAAAGGTCCCTCTACACTATCAGGTCAAGCACTCCATTGATCTGACCTTAGGTGCGTCGACGCCTGATTTTTCCATACCTCTTACAAGCACACATAAAGAATCCACACGTGTATTGTTTGAGGCTGATAAAGCAACCAAATTTATTGAACGCATCCAACACGTTTGCTAGTAAGTCCATGACATATTTGACAAATCCAATACCAAGTTCAACAGAATTTTCCTCATCTCATGGAGGAACTCAACACAATGGGGAACATTGCTTCCTAAGGGTGAAGTAATGATCCAAGTGGAAATTGGTGACCACCCACCTATTCCATTTGGATCCCCACGATCATTTCTTTCAGTTTTCAATTCCAGCACAACTTACTATTTTTAGTAGCTTTTCGGGTCTTGAACTTCCGGAGTTGTTTTGAGGCCCTAAACGACTTTTTTTGGGAACACTGGGAAAAACATGAGTTATACCAATTTACCAAAAATGGCCTACAATTTTGGCGCTTCATCTCCTAGGGTTAGGTTTTTAGATGTTTATGGTTTTCCATTGTTTCTCAACAATAAATAGGCCTTCGAGCCTCATTGTAACATATTTCAGAGACTTGTATCCACCACATCGCTTCTCAGAGATAAGCTACCAGTGCCCTAGCTAGTTTATTTCCATTATGTCTGTAAACAAATTTCAGTTCTTTAATAATAATGAAATGAAGTGTTATTTCCACTGCATATTTGTGTTTATGTCTATTTCTATATTTTATTGTGTTCCTGCATAAATTCAAATCAATGGTATAAGAGAGGTTTTCTCTTTCTCTGTTTTTCTTTGCATGTCCCCAAGGTGATCAGGGTATAGGGAGTTAGGGCTCAATCTGGTTGAATCCTTGCAAGATCAGCGTCACAAACCCCGTTGACCTCCAATGGAAGAATAAAAGAAAGACAGGAGAGTAGGATATCCTGTCAAAATATTTCTCGAGGAGGCCCTTGAGAAATAGAGGAACGTGATGATGGATAACTTTTCCCATATCCTTCAACGGCTGCCCACCAGCGGTGCATCTACATCCTGCATCCACTCTGGAGGCCCCACTACTTTCAAGGTATAGTTCAACTTCAAAATTCCTATATTTGAAGGCCAAATAGATGCATATGTCATAGATATATGGTTGAATTTTCTAGAAGGGTATTTCTCGGTCCATGATTTCTCTGACCGAAAAAATATTATATTTTCACTCCTCAAAGCCACCCCCCATGTCAAAGACTAGTGGGAAACCTACTGTGAGAAAAAGGACAAGAGGGAACCCTCTCTGTTCTCAGTCACACCCACATCAAGGAACAATATTACCCTATGGGGAGCTATGAGGACAAATACATCCAATGGATCACGTTGTGGCAACAAAGGGATCAAGATGTGCACGAACTCACGAATTTTTTCCATACCCCGCGCATAAAGTTGGGAATTAAAGATTCAGAGAGACATTTGGTGCTCAAGTAACGCATTTTTTTGCGCCGATAAATTTAGGAGGAAATGGAGTTCCTCGACATTACCTCGCTTGGCACGGCATATATCTATGGCGCCAATATCAAGTAGAAGAAGCGATACTTTGGATCCACAAATATAAAGCCAGGGATAGGTGCCCCCGAACCGCAGAACAAGGGGAAAAGCCAAAGCAGGGTGACTCAGAACAATGCCACAAATCCAAAGAAGGACACGAGGAAGTGGTGTGAATTTCATAATAGCCCCACTCACATCAAAAACAAGTTTCAAGCCAAACAGTCGTTGGTGGCCGAACTGAACGCACCCGAATCAAATGCATGTTTAGATCCTGAGTCAGAACCAGACAAGGGCAATGAAAAAGGAAAGCAGATCATTGATGTGGATCCCAATTCCATTGTTTCCACCACCAAGCTCCAGAGGGAGGATCCCGAGGATCCAAAGGAGGGGCAGCACCTCTTCCATTCCACTACAATTCCTTCTTGATAGCGGAAGCCGAAAGAACCTCATTTCATAATAGGTCGTGAAGCGACTCGGCCTACTGATCATAGTACACCCATAGGTGTATACCATTGGGTGGCTTCACCAAGGAATATATCTCTATGTCCTCCAGCAGTGCCTCCTTATGTATAGCATCAAGCCATTCACGGAAGAGGTACTGTGTGATGTTGCTCCTCTTGATGTGTTTGATGTATAATTGGGACATCCATACTTGTGGAAGTGACATACTATGTATGATTCTACACCTCATTCTGTTGTTATTACTTTAGGAAATAAATTATACAGGATATCGGAGGTAGTATTGCCTCCTGCCATCTCTTTGACTACTACAAAACAATGTAGTAAGCTTGTTTCCAAAACCAGGAAGTTTATTTGCACTACAATTTGCCCATAAGACAAGAATAATATCATGACCACAACCTCAAAACATGGCTCCCCTCCACGATAGCATCAGATGGAAAAATTCATGGAGGAATACGAGGACATTTTCTCCTCACCCACAAAGGTCCCTCTACACTATCAGGTCAAGCAATCCATTGATATGACCCTAGGCGCGTTGCCGCCTGATGTTGCCATACCTCATGTGACCACACAGATAGAATCCACACATGTACTATCTCAGGTTGATAAAGAAACAAAATTTATTGAACACATCCAGCACATCCACCAGCAGGTCCATGACATCTTCGATAAATCCAATACCAAGTTCAGAATAATTTGCCTCATCTCATGTAATAACTCAATGCAATGGGGACCATTTCTTCCTAAGAGCATATTAATGATCCAGGTGGAAATTGGTTTCCACCCACCTATTCCATTTGGACCCCCACCATCGGTTCTATTAGCACTAGAATTAGCACTAGGATTGTAACAAGCGCCTGACCAGACACATCTTAAGCTCAAGGGATTTTCTTATAGTTGGATTATTATTTGGAAATTTCTTGAGATTATCTCACACACTGGAAAAATAAAGGGTTTGAAACTGATAAATCACTGAAACATATGAGGGTATTAATTTTTTATGTGGTAGTAAAGATAAGTTTGTATTTTAATGGTTAGGAGAACGTGCAAGAATAGTGGGTCTAAATAATAGAATTCCATTGTTAAGAGGAAAAGAAGACAAAATATTTCAGACCTATAATGTATTGATGAAAGAAGGCTTCTTCAAGACTTACAAGAACCTCATCATACATTTAAATATTGATGTAACAGGGAAAGCTTATGAATAATATCACCATACATCTCTTATCTAGAAATTTTGTAAAACAAGACTTACAAAATTAGATAATCATGTACAACTATACCACAAGACTAACAAAAATATGAAACAACATATGTAGATCATAATCTAGAATGAAACTGTAAAGTATGGAAACATATAAGGAGATATACAATACACACATCAAATCATTGATAAGTCCTCAAGAGTGCATTTTTATATTATAAGCTCAAAAATATACAACATGGGATGGAATAAGATGAAAAACCAATGAACCTCTTCTTCATTTCTTTAGATAGTATATATACAAAAAGTTGTTATGTTAATGCTTCCACAAAAAGTGCAAGTCTGTTGTAAGGACTTTATTACAATCTTTTATATAAAGTAAATATTATCTTAAACATAACAGAAAAGTAGTCTAAAATACATTTTTTCTCGTACATGCATGAAGATAAAACATGATAATCATGCAGATCGAAATGGCTGAGTTGAGGTGACTGACTGCTCCTCGTGTCCTGGAAAAACTTCCTCCACAAAAAGTGAAACTGCCAACTGAAAATGACACTTGGAAAATAACTTCTCTGGATAACACTTGGCAAAAACAATTACCACTGAGGCTGCATACACTTTATCACCACTTAGTGTCATTTCTCGAAACCAAAACAAAAATCTACCTCTTAATATTCTTATACAAATTCTAAAAATAATAGCTACTTTTCTGGAAAAGGTAGCTATTTCTGATAATTCTGTAGATAGGCCAAAAAAGTTATGATTCTTCATATTTTCATTGTTTTTAGATATTCAACCATTAAAGATCTAGTATAGAAGCCAAAATCCTAATATCTTCTGCCTTAGTGAGCCTCTTACTTGGTTTTCTCTTTTGTACTTTCTTTTTCTTCTGAGCCTTCTTCTTCCTTGGATCATTTTTTGGACTTTCATCTATGTTTATTATCTCATCTCTGAGAGAAGGATTGGCTATGAGTTTGCTTGCTAGCTTGAGCTTATTATTTGGTCTGGTATGAGGCCTTTGAATGTATGGATTAGGAATTTTTGAATGCCTCCTTATTCCATGGATAACTCTCCTTGACTGCCCCTCTTCAAACTCTGTTTCACTGCTCTCTTCCTCAAAAGATGAGTATGAGTGGATTATTGCTTTCTTCTTTACTTTAGCTGACGAACTGAGAGATGAATAAAGTTGGGCTATAGTTGGTTATTCTTCTGTAGTCTCTAAAACTTTACTTTTCCCCTTAGCTGATGTTTTGAGAGAGGAAAATACTTTAGCACATTAATACCTGTAAAATTTAATTATCCCAAAAGGTGGATAAATCTATTTTAAGCCTTCAAGGAACAATTTTTCTTACTAAAAATTGTTGGCTCTTGAAGACTTTTGAAGGCCTCATGCCTCTGTCCAAACCTTCACCGCTGTTCCCATCTTGAAAACTCTGAAATCCTGCTATGATCCCAAAAAAGAGTACTGCTGCAAGCACCATTTTCCCCTTCCTCCTCTTCAAAAACTAACCTCTTTTTCTATCCCTCCATTTCCCATGAAAACCCATCATTTTTAAGTTTCTCCCCTTTCCACTTCATAAAAACCCTTGATAAGGTTTTAAGACTCTCTCTTAACCTTATCAAAAGCCTCAAATCCCTTTCAAAATCCTTGAAAAACCATAAAAATGCATATATTTATATGTGTCCATGGCCACCCCATTCGACTTAAATTCTGGTGAACCCTTTTCTTTCATGCGCCCCTGGCGCCAAAATCCAGGCGTCGAAATGTCAGCGCTTATCCGTTTTTAAACAATTATTCTACCTCAAAACATAAAAAACCTTTGTTATTTGTAAACTTTGGGTTTTATTTTATTTTATAAATTTCTCCGCCGGAGCGATTTCTCAATAAATCTACACCGTCGATCTAATCCATAGATCAGACGGTGCAGATTCCGTCTACCCGGTGGTCCCCACATTCCACTCACCCCATCCAAAAACCGTGTGGTATCTATCGCACCGCCTTTGGGCAAAGGCGGGTATTCCCCGATCGCCAACGATTCCATACATCGCATGACACGCGTCCCCTATACCTTTTTCAAAACCGTCACGATCACGCACATCGTTCATACGCGTACGCCCGCTGATATTGTCGTGCGTCGTTCGATCTCGCGCGTCCCATCGCTATCGTCAGTCGAAGATGCCCGATACTTTCAACGGGTCCCTGCGCGCGTCATTCGCTAAATTCCGTCGTCGATCTGATCTACAGATCGACGGTCCATATTCCATCGCCCTGATTCCATCGCCTAGTCAATGATTTTCCATTTTGACTTTCCCCCTCGCTCTCGACCGTCGATCTCTGTGCGATCAACAGCTCATATTTAATCTTCTTCTGCCCATTTTATGATCTCTCCCGATAAATCCCGACTGTTGGATGATGCCATCCAATGGCCACGCTTCCTCCACATGCCTCCGTAGCTGTAAACCTATAAATGCAGGCTTTTATAATAATTTTTCGTATTTTGCAAGGTTTAAATGGTTTTTCGCCATTTTTGAAGAAAAATTCAAAGGCGGAGGATGACGATCCTCCTGCCTTCGACTCACCAAATACAATCACCACAGGGAGTTAAAATGCACGTTTCATCGATGTTTCATGAGGCATTGATGCCGTTCGAACCTTGCGCAATCCTGCACATTTGAAAGACACAAGTCGTCAATCACAAATCAAGAGTATCAGTGACGAAGACCAGAATGCACCAGAATAGAGGATTAAAGGACATATTTGTGGGGATTACATCTAATTTTCTTATCAAAAGCCTAATCCCCAGACTAAAACACAGTTTTAAGGAAAAATCAGAGTGTTTCATCTGACAGAAAGCTCCACCGCCTTAGTTAAAGCAAATCAATTCTTCTCAGCTACTACAAAAGACACCTGTGCCTCAAATAAATCAAATACAGGCCGAAGTTATTGCATGAAATCAAATATCTGCCTCACAACATAGCTAAAGGGTAATTATGTGAACAAACTTAATGACAAAATATCCACAGAGTTACTCTAACACGCCACAGAGCCTCAAAGGTCAAATTAAGCTTCCACCGAGCTTAAAATCTTTATGTAAATCATTTAATACAGAAGAAACCTATTGTAAGCTTCTTCGTCGAGCCCCCCCAAAGGCCGAGAAGCCATTTAAGTCTGTATTAATTGGTTTTTGAGATCTTTTATCAGATCTCTCCTCCTCATTCTTCTATATATACTTCTGAAGAAAATGAGTGAGTTGGTTGGTTGTTGTTTGATCACAAGTTGTAATATTGAAACTCTTTGAAATCAATACATAGTCCTTTGAAGTTGAAGAACAAATTGAAGTCTTGGAGGTTTTGATGATGTTGTTGCATGCTTTTTCCTGAGAAGGCTCTATCATTGGATTCATGAGCTTGGCTGTTGGTGAAGTATTCTGAACTATTTTATGTTTTTCCCCTGTTTTCATTATGTTCCATAATTTCTCACTACAGTAGGATAGAAAGTATTAGGCTAAGAAATGACTCTTGGAAGCACCTTAGACCTGTTCATCCTTCACTTTTTTATGTTTTCTTCTGCTGAAGTATTTTAGAGGCTTGAATCTTTCTCTTTAGTCTTCATGCTTGTTTATTTCCTTAATAGTTTGAACAGTTGGTTTCAACATGATTTATGGTTCTCTCTGCTTGTCTGTTGCCACTTAAAAACTATTATTGAAGTCTCCCTTTGAAGTTCTTTTATTATAGTGAATCAGAGAGGTCTATTTTGATCTTGCCCTTTGTTCTCACTTAAACAGTTGGCTTAAAGGTCATTATAATTATGATCATAGATGTTTTTAGGTGTTTCCTCTTCTATGACTGTGATTATCAGTAAATCTTATATGTTTTCTAAAGTCCTTTAGAATAAAATCTTTGAGGAAATAGGGTGTTCCCTGAATCTTATATTTTACTTTGAAAGTTGAAATCATTGTTTGCTTAAAGGTCTGATTTGTAGAATTTATGGTTAGCCCTGTCTATCAAAGAACTCTTTATTGTTTCAAATTATGTTTTCAAATTCCCTTTATTGAGAATTAAAACTCTCTTTCCAAATCATTAATGTTCATTCCATTCCAAAAACAAAAGGATCCTGTGGCCAAGTTAGATTTTCCCTTTGATATCCCATATCCTTTGATAAGTGTGTTATGACCTCTTTTTGACTCCATCGCCCAATGAAATAGATATTTTACTGTTCTATATATCTTTCCTAGACCTTTCATGTTATGCTGTATCAATTCAATCCAACCAAACAAACAAACAAATACCTGCACTCAATAACTAGTCTAAAACCAATACTCTAAGCACACAAGATAAACCTTTGCAAACAAATTTTTTTGAGAGATCCCTCTCTGAGAATAGGAGGACTAGATCCTGTAACTTTAAAGATTGTTTCTAATGTTTCCTTGTCTTTTGATTTGCCAAACTATCAAAACACGGGACACCAACATAATGGCGATCACGGTGGGACCTTGAGTAAAATCTGCAAAGTAAAACGCTCACTTTCCAGCATAACATAAGTAACTTTATTCAAGCAATACCAAGCAATGGTAATCATGATAGGACCTTTTGAATCAGTGACAAACTAAGTAACTCTTAGGATTCTCATAAGGCCTTGTCAAACCTTGAAGATTTCAGTTACCAAGCCATAAGAGTAAACTCTGTATGTTTTGACACCCTAGCTAAGTGTTAAATCAAACTTAGAACACTCTCATAACCTATAAAAACCAAAATAACTCAGAAAAACCCAAAAAATTTCAGTTTGGCTTCATAATAAACTTGGTGGTGGATCATAAAACCTTTTACCTCCAAAAGAGCTAAAAAATTCCCACCTAGCGACTCCACAATCCTAAATCCAGACCTTAAGAGTCCACTAGGAAGACCCCAAGTCTTAAATAGCATCTTACAAACTCAGCTAGAAGGTTTTAAGATTAAAATTTTTTTCTTCTTTTGAAAAGATCAGTTAGCCTCTTAAAGATTGTCATATTTGGTTAAACTCTCTTTCTAACCAGGTCTGAAAAACATAGCATAGTGGCTCCTAGAAAGATTCACACTAGAGCATACCCTGACCCAAACCCACCGGGAATAGTTGCCAACCCTGAAAGCATCCTTTGGAAGTCTCCTAGAATTAAATTATCAACTGTTTTCAGATCACCCTTGAGAGCTAATTCAGTTCCCGAAAATCTTACAGCTCTACAACAATCAAAACCTGACTTAGTAAATCCATTTAGAACTAGGTCATTTGATGATATAACTAAGATAGACTCTAAATTTTCACTTTCATCCCCTGAAACAAGTGGGCATCCTGGTAATAGAGAAACCACACCTCCTGACTTACATTTCCTTCACAACTTAGGTGTCTCTCATCCAAGATCAGCTCAACAATCTATTCCTGGTCCGTCCACTTCTTCCCACCCTTCATCAACTGTTCAAACCACTACACCTCAGCCCACTATTCCTGTTATAAGTCCGCCCCCACCACCTATCATGGCAGCATGGTATACTCCCCTAGTCCTTCCTGTACCATTAGTTAATCTTCCACAGGACTATCAGTCCAAAATTCCATTGTATGATGCCAACAATGCTACAACCGTATCACAACATGTAGATAAAATGAATGACTACTTTGACAGAAATGAAATCGATGATGATTCTGTCAAGCTTAGGTTATTTGCTCAGAGTTTAGGGGGAGAAGTAAGAAAATGGTTCAAAGGTCTAGCCCCCCATAGTATTAATGATCTCCAAGGTTTCCATCAAACGTTCCTAAACAAATGGGAAGTAAAGAAAAACCCTCTCCAAGTCCTTTCTGACTACAAAAACCTCCATAGAAACACTGGAGAAAGTGTTCAAGCTTACTGCACTAGGTTCAATAGTGTGTATAATGCACTTTCCCCAGAACTAAAACCTCCACAGGGCTCAACTTTAAATAAATTTCCTGAAGGGTTTGACTCTGACATGACCTATCAGCTGAGAGAAAGAAATTTTTCAACTCTGGAAGATATGCAACAGGGTGCTCTTTCTGTGGAAGTCAACTTGATGGAGAAGAGAGCAAGAATGAAAACTGAAAAGAGAGTGTCTTTTAGAGAAGAGTCCACTCCTTCTACTTCAAGCTCAAAAATGGAGAGGATGTTGGAAGAAATGATGAAAGAGATGAGTATAATTAAGAAAGCACAAGAAAATCAAAACCAAGCTGCTCCTCGAAATAGAAATCAGAATTATCGAAGAGAAAACAATCAAGACAAACAGAACGAAAATGACCAACAGATTAGACCTCCCTTCCAACAAAACTATGTAGATCAATATGAGGAAGATAGAGAGTTGGAAAGGTTGGAAGAATCCCATGTAAACTTGATTGGATCAGATAGTGGGGATGATGTTTTCCTCACTGAGGAAGAACAAGATTTTTTCTCTTCTGATCAAAATACAAATACCTATGAAGATTCTGATGACTATAGATTAGGTTTTTAAAATGCAATCATGGAGATACACAAACAGTATGATCTTAGGAGCAAGGGAAACATAGATAATTCAAAAGATAAGAGCACTAGCACTGATGTCAAGAAAAACGCAGAAAAACAACCCAAAAAAACAGCAGAGAAAACCAACATTTCGACTAAAAAACCAGATTCAAACAAAGACAAAGGTGTCCAGCCAAATGTTGAACAGAGTACCCCTAGCACTTCAGCTAGTGGTCCTAATAAAATTATCCCAATTACCATTCCAAACAAGGTTCAACAAATCAAAGTTGCTGAAAAGAATTCAATTGAAAAAACATATGTAAATACAAACAAGTCAATTATTCCTTTCAGCCTTGAGGGAGAGATTGCCAAAATAAAAATCACCATCCCCCTAGCTGAACTAGTAACCCAAGAGGTGTACAAAAACCAAGTTTTGAAAGCTTTGAACTTAGGAAGTGATACAGAAACTTTAAACTTGACAGATGACAAACCTGAGTTGTTGTTTGGTCCAGAAGTTGAAGGAAAATATCAAGAAGGGGTTGTCCCTCCCTTCTATGTTAGCTTGAACATACATGAGAAAATTTTACACAATGCCATGTTAGATTCGGGAGCTTCACACAATCTGATGCCCAAGGTGGTAATGGAGAGCTTAGGCTTAGAGATTACTAAACCATACAAAGATTTGTATTCTTTTGACTCAAGCCGAGTCAAATGTTTGGGTTTAATCAAAGATTTATGTGTTACTTTAGCTCAGATACCTGCTAAGAGTCTGGTTATGGATATAGTTGTAGCTGACATTCCCCCTAAGTATGGCATGCTCTTATCAAGATCATGGGGAGCCAAACTTCAGGGAAGCCTTCAAATGGACATGTCTTATGCCACCATTCCCATTTTTAACCAAAACAGAAGACTATACAGGGAATCTCACATGAAGTACATGGTGAGCAACATAGACAAACCAAACAACTCTCCAATCTATTCTATTCAATCAAGTTTAGATTCCTTTATCTTATATAACGAAGATGACATTACTCAACAAGATAAAGAAAACATAGACCAAATCAGTTCACCACAACAATCCAATCTTCCCTTCAATCAAATTCAAAACATTACCAATCAACAGCAACAAGAAAATGAAAATAAGGATGGCATACTTTGGAAAATAAATTTTGATGGATCTTGTAATAAAACAAGTGCAGGAGCAGGTGTGTGGATTCAAAATACAAAACAGATTTTTTCATACAAATTGGATTTCCCATGCACTAACAATATTGCTGAGTATGAAGCACTTCTCCTAGGCTTACAACTGCTTAAACAGTTAGAAGCCCAGAGGATATCAATCTTGGGAGATTCTGAACTTATCATAAAACAAATCAAAGGAGAATACTCAGCTAGAAATCCAAGACTTAGGGAATATCGAAACGTTGCCCTTGATCTATTAAAAACCTTTGAGAAGTATGAACTTATTTTCATTCCAAGAGAATTGAATCATTTAGCAAATGAACTTGCGTTTAATGCCAGTAACTGTCAAATACCTAAGATAAATGAACATCTTAGCGTGAATGTAAAACATAGGCCTGCAGTGCCTGATAACGTAGATCACTGGCAAGTTTTTGATTCTGACCAACACATCGACGATTTCTTGAGGTCAGAAAATGATTTCGCCATACCTACATCAGAATCGAGCCATAATCAAAACTGTCCATATATTGAAGAAATCCCAGAAGTTGAAATAACACACTCTGCTGATATAAGTCATTTTGAGAATACGTTTGAAGCAGAGTCAATTGAAAACGTGGACCAAAGAGACCTGGAAGTTTTAGAATGTAAGAACGGTTCAATTCCAAGAGGTCTCTCACCTTTGGAACACCTTTTCGATTTTAATGATGTAGCCAAAGAACCAAAAATGGAGCCTGTAGAAACAAATGTAGAAGAACACAACATAGGCTCCCTAACAGAACCCAAGATGATTAAATTGTCCAGCACTCTTCCAACTAACATAAAATCTCGATACATTGATCTGTTTAAAGAGTTTAAAGATGTTTTTGCCTGGGCATACACAGATCTGAAGTCTTACGATACCAGCATCATTCAGCACAAGATTCCCTTGAAGGAAAATCAAAAGCCCTTCAAACAAAAACTGAGGAGAATAAACCCACTTTTATTACCTTTAGTTAGAGCCGAAATTGAAAAGATGCATGATGTTGGCATTATAGTACCTGTTAGGTTTTCAGAATGGGTATCAAACTTAGTTTCTGTTAGGAAAAAGACAGGGGAGATCAGGTTCTGTATTGACTTCAAAAATTTAAATAGAGCCTCCTTAAAAGACAACTACCCCTTACCCAAAATGGACCATATACTTCAGAAGGTAGTTGGGTCAAAAAAGATTTCCCTCTTAGATGGGTTCTCAGGTTACAACCAGGTGTTAGTGCTCCCAAGTGATCAAATCAAAACTGCTTTTACCACACCTTGGGGCACCTTTATGTATGTCAAAATGCCTTTCGGATTAATGAATGCAGGGGACACCTTCCAAAGGGCCATAGACATAGCCTTTTCTGAAGATATTGGCTATTTCATAATCATTTACCTTGATGACATAACTATTTTCTCAAAAACCGATGAAGAACATTTGATTCACCTAAGAAAAGTTTTTGAGAAGTGTAGGAAATTTGGCTTGTCATTGAATCCCAAGAAAACACTCTTTGGTCTCCAAGAAGGTAAACTTCTTGGCCACATAATTTCGGAAGAGGGAATCAAAATAGACCCTACAAGGATAGATGGCATATTGCAGATCAGCCATCCAAGGAGCCTCAAAGAATTGCAATCTTTCATCGGAAAGATAAATTTCCTGAGAAGGTTTATTCCTAATCTTGCTGAGCTATTAAAAAACATTACAAACATGCTTAAGAAAGATGTCGGTGTAAAATGGACTTTACTAGCCAAACAATCATTCGAACTGGTCAAACAAGCTCTTACTCAAGCACTAGTCCTGATTAGTCCAGATTTTACCAAAGATTTCTATATCTTTTCCTTTCCATCTGAACATACAATAGCTGCAGTTTTACTTCAAAATAATGATTTGGGGCAAGAACAACCAATATCTTTCTTTAGTAGGGCCTTGAGAGATGCTCCTCTCAAATATAACATCATGGAGAAGCAAGCCTTAGCATTAGTGAAAGCATTAAAGGACTTTAGGGTCTATATTTTACACTCTCACATAATTTCTTTTGTTCCACATACTGTTGTCAAGGACATTCTAAGTCAAGACCCTGATGGTAAAAGGGGAAAATGGATTGCAACTATTCTTGAATATGACTTAGAAATTAGGCCCACCAAACTAGTTAAGGGGCAGGGATTAGCAAAACTTATGGCTGAGTCTAACTTTCAAGCACTGGACATGAATATGGTAGATGTGTTAGAAGAAATAGAAGAATCTGATGCTCCTTTTATTGAAGAAACATTTCTAAATTCTCCTTGGTATGCTGACATTATTTATGTGCTTTTATATCTAAATGCCCCTCCTACTTTATCTAAAACTAAAGCTAGATTCTTGAAACAAAAGGCTTTGAGTTTTTTCATATTAGATGGAGTATTATATTGGAAAAACGCTGTTGGAATTTTACTTAAATGTTTACTTGAAGATGATGTAGGAAAAATCATGCATGAATTGCATGACAGAGAATGTGGAGGACACCTCTACTGGAAGGCCACCGTGAGAAAAATTCTTAGATCTGGTTACTATTGGCCTACCCTTTTCCCAGACACTCAAAATTTGGTCATGTCTTGCCATAAGTGTCAAATCTTTGATGGAAAAAGGAAACTTCTTCCCTTACCCTTACATCCTATCAGAGTTGAGGCACCTTTTCAACAATGGGGTTTAGACTTCATTGGGGAAATTCACCCATCCTCCTCAGCTCAACATAAATGGATCCTCACAGCCACTGACTTCTTTACCAAATGGATAGAAGCTATACCTTCCAGAAATGCCAATGACTCTGTCATTATCAAGTTCCTTGAAACAAATATCCTATCCAGATTTGGTTGTCCCAGAAAAATCATAACAGACAATGCTGCTGCTTTTAAATCTAAGAAGATGGTGGATTTCTGCTACAAATACCACATAACCTTGGGCCATTCCACTGCTTACTATCCCCAAGGAAATGGATTAGCTGAATCTTCCAACAAGAGCCTCATCAATATCATTAAAAAGTTGTTGGAACAAAATCAGAAATCATGGCACAGTAAGTTGGTTCATGCCTTATGGGCTGATAGGCTAACTACAAAGAAATCAATAAACATGTCCCCCTATCAGCTAGTCTATGGCATGGATGCAGTCTTTCCCACCTCATTGGGAGTGCCAGTCATGAAGCTCCTTCAAGAAGTGCAGATTGAAGAGAATGATATGCAGAGAAGAATCAACCAAACAATCCATTTACAACAGACCAGAGAGGAAGTCTATGAAAGAACACAGTTATTCCAAGAAAATATGAAGAAGCTATTTGATAAGAGGACTAAGGCAAACAATTTACAAGTTGTAAATGTTGTTCTTAAGTGGGATTCAAGAAAAGAAGAGAAGGGAAAACATGGAAAATTTGAGAACTTGTGGAAAGGGCCCTATATTATTCATGCTGAGAGGGGTCAGAATGCATTTTTCTTGAAAGAACTGAATGGAGAAGACCTATATGAAGGTCTTTTCAATGGCAGGATGCTCGAGCATTACTTCTACAAAGAATCTTAAGTTTCAAAGCATTTTATTTTTTCATTGTAAATATCATAGTCTAACCATTGCATTCAAAGTTAGAAAAATCAAAAATACAAAAACAAAGAAAGAAAGAAAAGAGGGTAGATTGTAAAAACAATAAAGGTATAGCCCCATACCAAAAAAGAGAAACAAATATGAAAGTGTGCAAGCTCAAATGCCACTCCTACAAAACACACTTCTATTTAGTCAAACAGCCTAATCTTGACTAATTATTTTTGAATTTTCTGCTGATAGGATAGTGAATTCGATTTGCCAAACTGTTTAATCTTGGCTTATCAGTAGACAGATTATGATAGAAATTAAAGGTTCAAACATGTTCAAAATCTGAACCTAAGTTTCCAAAGAGAGATGACTTAGATATGTTTTATTCTCTGAGTCAAAGAAGATGTAAATATAGTTCTAAATAGCTCAAAATATGAACCAGAGAACAAAGAAGGAAAACTCAAAGCAAAAGTTAAAACAGAGTTGTAAAAAGAGAAGGCCATGATGAGAAACTTTCAGATCTTAAGCCTTCAATTTTTTATTTAATTTTCTGCAAAATAAATGTCTATGTGCAGCTTGTCCTTATGCCATAGACCAACATCAATTTAGACTGTTCAATCCTGACTTGAGTGCTTTTTAATTTATGTTTTAGAATTTAGAGAATTAAAATCTGTTGGACAGTTTAATCCCAATAGACAGTAGATTAGGTAGAGAAGCATCTGAACTCAACTGTTTAAATCTGAGTTCAGGGAGAAATAAGGAGTAGAATTAGATTATTTTTATGCTTTCAAAAGAATAAAAAGTTGTAAGAGAGTTTGCCAATCCAAGTGCACTCTGATGAAGAGAAAATTTTAGATCAGTAGGATTGGGTAGGTAGAAAGTTGTATTGATGAAGTCCATTATTCTTCATGACTGCTATTATGTTTTCAGAGAAAAGCAAGATCATCCAGAAAAATAAGAGAAATATAATGGATGAAGCACAGGTCAGCCTCTGAGAAAATCGAAGTCTGAAGTTCTTGATGCCTTCAAAAAGGCATCATCCCCAAGTGGAGCCACTGTTAGCCATCTGTAAAATTTGATTATCCCAAAAGGTGGCTAAATCTATTTTGAGCCTTCAAGGAACAATTTTTCTTACTAAAAACTGTTGGCTCTTGAATAATTTTGAAGGCCTCATGCCTTTTTCCAAACCTTCACCGCTGTTTCCATCTTGAAAACTCTGAAATCTTGCTAAAATCCCAAAAAGAGTACTACAGCAAGCACCATTTTCCCCTTCCTCCCCTTCAAAAACTACCCTCTTTTTCTATCCCCTTTCCATTTCATAAAAAACCATTGATAAGGTTTTAAGACTCTCTCTTAACCTTATAAAAAGCCTCAAATCCCTTTCAAAATCCTTGAAAAACCATTAAAAATGCATATTTTCTATGTGTTGGACTTAAGTCCCCTTCGGCTAAAGTCTCTAACCCTTTTCATCCATGCGCCCTGGCACCAGAACCAGGCGCTGAGTTAGTTAGGTGCTTATCCGTTTTTAAACAATTATTCCGCCCGAAAATATTAAAAAACCTTTGTTATTTGCAAATATCGGGTTTTATTTTATTTTGTAAAGTTTTCCGCCGGTACGATCTTCCACTAAATCTCCACTGTCAATCTAAATCCACAGATCGGACGGTGCAGAATCCGTCTCCTTGTGGTCCCCGCCGTCCAAAAGCCAATTTCCGAAACCACGCGGTATCCATCGCACCGCCTTTGGGCGAAAGCTGTTTTCCCTCGATCGCCAGCGATTCCATACATCGCATGACACGCGTCCCCTATACTTTTTCAAAACCGCTTGCTCATCACGCATTATCGTTCGTACGTGGACGCCCAGCGATATTGCCATGTGCCGTCCGATCTAGGGCGGGCCATCCAACGGCTATCGCTCGCCGAAGATGCCCGATGCTTAACGTGGGCCCGACGTGTCATCCAGTTAATCTCTGCCGTCGATCTGATCTACAGATCGACGGTCCATATTCCATCGCCCTGATTCCATCGCCTAGTCAATGATTTTCCATTTTGACTTTCCCCCTCGCTCTCGACCGTCGATCTCTGTGCGATCAACAGCTCATATTTAATCTTCTTCTGCCCATTTTATGATCTCTCCCGATAAATCCCGACTGTTGGATGATGCCATCCAATGGCCACGCTTCCTCCACATGCCTCCGTAGCTGTAAACCTATAAATGCAGGCTTTTATAATAATTTTTCGTATTTTGCAAGGTTTAAATGGTTTTTCGCCATTTTTGAAGAAAAATTCAAAGGCGGAGGATGACGATCCTCCTGCCTTCGACTCACCAAATACAATCACCACAGGGAGTTAAAATGCACGTTTCATCGATGTTTCATGAGGCATTGATGCCGTTCGAACCTTGCGCAATCCTGCACATTTGAAAGACACAAGTCGTCAATCACAAATCAAGAGTATCAGTGACGAAGACCAGAATGCACCAGAATAGAGGATTAAAGGACATATTTGTGGGGATTACATCTAATTTTCTTATCAAAAGCCTAATCCCCAGACTAAAACACAGTTTTAAGGAAAAATCAGAGTGTTTCATCTGACAGAAAGCTCCACCGCCTTAGTTAAAGCAAATCAATTCTTCTCAGCTACTACAAAAGACACCTGTGCCTCAAATAAATCAAATACAGGCCGAAGTTATTGCATGAAATCAAATATCTGCCTCACAACATAGCTAAAGGGTAATTATGTGAACAAACTTAATGACAAAATATCCACAGAGTTACTCTAACACGCCACAGAGCCTCAAAGGTCAAATTAAGCTTCCACCGAGCTTAAAATCTTTATGTAAATCATTTAATACAGAAGAAACCTATTGTAAGCTTCTTCGTCGAGCCCCCCCAAAGGCCGAGAAGCCATTTAAGTCTGTATTAATTGGTTTTTGAGATCTTTTATCAGATCTCTCCTCCTCATTCTTCTATATATACTTCTGAAGAAAATGAGTGAGTTGGTTGGTTGTTGTTTGATCACAAGTTGTAATATTGAAACTCTTTGAAATCAATACATAGTCCTTTGAAGTTGAAGAACAAATTGAAGTCTTGGAGGTCTTGATGATGTTGTTGCATGTTTGTTCCTGAGAAGGCTCTATCACTGGATTCATGAGCTTGGTTGTCGGTGAAGTATTCTGAACTGTGACATGTTTTTCCCTGTTTCCATTATGTTCCATAATTTCTCACTACAGTAGGATAGAAAATAATAGGCTAAGAAATGACTCCTGGAAGCACCTTAGACCTGTTCATCCTTCACTGTTTTATGTTTTCTTCTGCTGAAGTATTTTAGAGGCTTTAATATTTCTCTTTAGTCTTCATGCTTGTTTATTTCCTTAATAGTTCGAACAGTTGGTTTCAGCATGATTTATGGTTCTCCCTGCTTGTCTGTTGCCACTTAAAAACTGTTATTGAAGTCTCCCTTTGAAGTTCTTTGCTTACAGTGAATCAAAGAGGTCTGTTTTGATCTTGCCCTTTGTCCTCACTTAAACATTTGGCTTAAAGGTCGTTATAATTATGATCATAGATGTTTTTAGGTGTTCCCTCTTCTATGACTGTGATTATCAGTAAATCTTATATGTTTTCTAAAGTCCTTTAGAATAAAATCTTTGAGGAAATAGGGTGTTCCCCAAATCTTAGATTTTACTTTGAAAGTTGTTTTGAAATCATTGTTTGCTTAAAGGTGTGATTTGTAGAATTTATGGTTAGCCCTGTCTATCAAAGAACCCTTTATTGTTTCAAATTATGCTTTCAAATTCCCTTTGTTGAGAATTAAATTTCTCTTTCCAAATCATTAATGTTCATCCCATTCCAAAAACAAAAGGATCCCGTGGCCAAGTTAGATCAGGTTCCCTTTGTTGAGAATTCAATTTCTCTTTCCAAATCACTAATGTTCATCCCATTCCAAAAAAAAAAGGATCATGTGGCCAAGTTAGATTTTCCCTTTGATATCCCATATCCTTTGATGAGTTTTCTATGACCTTTTCTTGAATCCATTGCCCAATGAACTAGATGTTTTTCCATTCTATGTATCTTTCCTAGACCTTTCATGTTCTGCTGTATCAATTCAATCCAACCAAACAAACAAACACTTGCACTTAATAACTAGTCTAAAACCAATACTATAAGCACACAAGATAAAATTTTGCAAACAAACATTTGAGAGATCCCTCTTTGAGAATAGGAGGACTAGATCCTGTAACTCTAAAGATTGGTTCTGATCTTGCCTTGTCTTTTGATTTTCCAAACTATCAAAACACGGGACACCAACAGGACCAGCGAAGGCTAAACCTCGTGCACATTGTATGAGAGTGGTTAATGTTGATATGGGATCAACGGAACTGTGAGGGCACAAACAGTCTGATCGTTAACCCAAGGGGGTGCCTCCATAGTTGACCAGCCCATTGGTAATTGACCGCAAATTGACGGTTGTCATTCACTGCGGTAGCACAAGCTCAATGTGATTATGTACCAAGGAGTACCTCCATAATGCCGTGAACTAGGACTCGCTTTCCTAAAGCCTAAAAATATAGTCGTGGACCGGCGCGATCAACAGATGAGATTAAAGGAGATAGACGGCATAGATTCTATCTAAATCAAGTGGGACCCAATCGCATATCAGACATCGCAAGCGAATGCGATAGCCACTGGATGGATGCAAAGTTGCGATGCGATGTAGCAATGCGAAGGGACATGTGGCGTCACAACGCTATATCGCACATCAGCGATGTAAAGTTCATCACATTCTGTGAAGTAGCAATGAGATGCGATGTGATGAGAGGATGCAATGCCATGCGAAGGGACACGTGGCGACACAACACAATATCACACATCGGCGATGTGAATTTCATCGCATATCGCGAAGTGGCGATGCGATGCGATATTACCATCGCATATCGCAATCAGGGCAGGAGAAAAATCGCACAAACACATTGGTCACAGGAAGTGTGAAGTGGCATTGCGAATCGGCGATGCAAAGTTCATCGCATATTGCAGATCGCAAAGCTCAGAAGAGATAGCATGTTGAAAGGCCGACTTGCCAAAGTGCAATAAATGGGCCAGATGCAATGCAACTCAGAGCTATTATTTAAAGAGATTTAAAGTTAGGAAGTATGGATTTTCCCTTTGTAAATCGTTTTGGAGAGAAAAGGAGGATTATAACATAAAACAAAAAGGAAAGCTTGAATGCAAGAAAAGATTTGGGTAAGTAATAAGACCCGACACTCGTGTAGAATAGTGGATTGATGCAACAATGAAAATTTATGAAGAAAAGGTTGAACGCATTTAGAAAGGCTTGGGTAAGGACCCAACACAGAGAAAAAGAAGCAGAGTCGGGAAAAAGGAGGATATGGTGGCACTGTTGGAAAAATAACAGCTGGGTCGAGTTAGGCCAAAATGATAGTTATGAAGAACTGTGCTGAATGTAATAGCAGGAACTGAAAAGACTCTAACAGTAGCAGAGAAGACAAAATAAATGGAAAAGCAAGAGGTGGAAAGGGTTGAATTGAAATGTTCGATTGTAACTGTAAATGTATTATTGAATTTATATTGTTTGTGATGTAAAGGCAAGTCTCCATAGGCAAAGAAAAACTCCACTGTAATACACAAATGTATACATTCTATTATATTATTCTGAATGTGCTGGACAAGAAAATGAGAAGGGGGAATGCAAAGAGTCATACCTGTTCATTTCGAATTCCCTATGGAATGCAAACATTTATGAGGTGATCTCCATAAATAATGTTACCAGCATATGCATAAGGGGTGAGAGAATGGAGAAAGAGGTGAGAGAATGTAAGAAGAAGAAGGAGAAGGGAGAGGAGTTGTGAAGATCTAGAGATGATATAAAGCAAATTTGAAGGCTGGAAGGACAATAGTAAAGAAGAAGAAAAATAGAGCTGGTCTCCAGGTAAATCAGCATATGATTTTATTGTACAGTGAGGAAGTTGGTGCTTCCATATCAAGTTGTAGCTTGATAGATGTCTAGTTGTAGCTGGATGAGGTAGGAGCCTCCTGTAGGTTGTAGTCTGCAAAAAATAGATAGGAGTTGGAGCTTACTTGCAAGTTGTAACTTGCAGAATTGAGGTAGTAGCCTCCTGTAGGTTGGAGCCTACAGAAAGTTAGTGGTGAGAGGGAGTTGGATCTTGCCTTTGCATCACAACAATAATAAGATGTGGTTTTCTCCCTTATGGGTTTCCACTTATATCTGTTGTCTATGTGCATGATGATTATATGTTGATATGTTGTATTTAATATGCTTAATACCTAATTCTCACTTATTAAGATTATTGTTCCATTGTATATTAATTTGATCACGAAATGAATATGTAAATAAGTGTAAAAGAAAGTTTTACAAGACCATGACTGCATTAAATTGATTCACCCCCCCTCTCAGTTTAACCAAGGGTTCAACAATTGGTATCAAGGTAGGTTCCTTCGGTGTCAGTTTAACAACTGGAAGGAGATCCTTGGTCCCAAGATGGCTAGTCTAGAAGGATGCTCAACAAATAAAGCCCCTTTGTTTACTGGCACAAATTATGCCTTCTAGAAAATAAGAATGAGGACGTACATAATGTCTCTAGGAATATAAGTCTAGGCTACTGTGGATTTGGGATATGCCCCAAAGGAGTCTGACACAGAGAAAGAAGCCAAACAAGATTTTATAGCTAATGCCAAAGCCATGAATGCTCTCTTAAGTGGTCTGTGTGAGGCAGAATTTATCAAAGTAATGCACAACAAGACTTACAAAGAAATATGGGATACATTAGAAAGTATCCATGAAGGAGATAAAAATTTGAATGCTACCCAGCTGCAAGTCTATAGAGCCTAGTTTGAAAATATAAAAATGAATGAAGAAGAATATGTTGCTAGCTTCTTCTTAAGGGTTGTAGAAATTGTGGATAACATGAAAGCTCTAGGAGAAACCATTAGAGAATGTGTAATTGTTCAAAAGATATTGAGATCTTTACTATCCAGTTTTAACCCCAAGGTTTCTGCCATAGAAGAAAAAACTAACTAGGAAACATTGACCATGAACCAATTACCTGGAAACTTAACAGCTTATGAGATGAGACTTCCACAGAGGAAGTCAAATGTGAGGGAGGCAGCCTTTAAGATAGAGAAGAGCAAAGAAGAAAAATAAGATGCATGCTCCTACTCTGATGAAGAAGATGCCAAATTTGTCAGAAGATTGGATAGAGGCTCAGGAAAGTATAAAGGTAAACTTTCATTTAAATGCTTTAACTGTGGAAGAGTTGGGCACTATGCATCTAAGTGTCCTCATAAGAAAACAAAGAATCAGACTCAAGAGATAGAGAAAACCAAAACAAATAACTGGAAGAAAGGGAAGAGATTCAATAGAAGATCATTTTATGCTCAGAAAGATAGCAGTGCATCTGAAAACTCTGATGAATCCTCAAATGAAGAAGGAACCTCTGAATTTGTTTTGATGGCCAAAGAATAATCAGAAGGATTCCTTTTTGAAGAGGAGGAAGAATGTGAGGTAGATCTTGAGGGGGAACTAAGAAGTACCCTGGAGTAAATTGACAGACTTAAACTGAAGTGCAGAAAATAGAAAGATATTCTCCTCAAATATGTAAAAGAAGAACCAAATTCAGAAGACCTCAGTTAGTTGAAAGTAAAACTTGAAGAAGATAAGAAGGTGGAAGACACTCTACTAAAGCAAATTGAGGATAAAATTTAGAAGCAAGAGAAATTGGAAGAAGAAGTAGTATGCATGAGAAAGAAGTTAGAAAATACCCAAAGGAAATTGTCAATGAAAATTCCTCAAATGAAAAGCTCTGAACAGTTGAATAAAATACTAAATTCTCAAAGATATCCTCTCATAAAAACTGGGATAGGTTACGAAGGAGAAATCGGCAAGTCCAAGGTAAAAGATAATGAGAATATAATTTTTGTAAAATCTGTACAAGATAATGAAGCAACTCAAAAGAGTCCTATAGAAGTAGAAGCCAGCAAGAACATGACCTGTAATGAAGTAAACAGAAACAAGAAGGAATCTCAAATAACAAAGAAAGAAATCAATAAACAGTCAGCTGGAAAAATATCTTACACTCATGAATATGGAAAATTCAGAAGTTGTCAAAAATATTCTTTCCTCCTATGAGAAATTTCACTTGTTTTTCCTGCCACAAACTGGGACATATTGCTGCATGCTGTCAGAAAAAGAGAATCTATTCCAACCAGAAAATGATGCAGAAAATGAAAATACTACCTCAAGCAAACAAATGGAGAGAACAACCCTTCACCAGGCACACTAATTGTTTCCATGGGTATTGTTTTTATTGTAAGGGGTATGGCCATAAAGCCATGGAGTGCAAAGTGAATGAACAAAAACTGATGTATGAAAACTCAAGGAGATTGATGAACAATGGAGAATTCACTCGTGTACATAATCCATTCAGAAACAAAATCAAATTCTTTGACTGCCATCAATTCGGGCACAAGTGTCACAAACTTCCTCTCAGAGAATGTGGTCCATCTTCTTAGAAAAGGTACCAAACAGAAGGATGCATGTAGTGGAAAAAGAATTTGAATAGGTGTGACCTGGCTCTAATAGCCCAAGATCAGAAAAGCCAATGGTAGTTGGAAAATGGATGTTCAAAACATATGACTGGAGAATGAAGCAAGTTTGTAACATTTCATGAAAATAAATCTAAGAATGTAACATTTGGAAATGATAAAGCAGGGAAAATCAAATGAAAAGGCTCAGTCAGTCTGAATAATGGAAGAGGAAAAGCTCAAGATGTACTATTTGTGGATGAGCTGAAAGCCAATCTGCTAAGCGTCAGTCAAATGTGTGATAAAGGCTGTGAGGTTCCTTTTAGAGCCAAGATTGTGAAGTAAGATCAAGCACCATAGGAAAGACCTTGATCAAAGGTGTTCGAACAGAAAGTAATGTCTATATAGTGAAATAAGAGAATGAAGCATGCCACATAAGCAAACTTGATGAATCATGGTTATGGCATAGAAGATTGGGACACCTAAAATTTGACCACATCATCAGTCTGAGCAAGAAGAATGCAGTCAGAGATATGCCAGCAATAAAGAAGCCTTCAAATACCATATGTAAATCCTGTCAACTGGGCAAGCAGACCCACATATCTTTCAAGACCAAAGAGATACTATCTACAAGTCGACCTCTTTAGCTTGTACACATGGACCTATGTGGACCTTCAAGAACTAAAGCACCAAGCGGAGAATCTTATTTCATGCTGATAATAGATGAATTTTCCATATTTATGTGGGTGGAATTTCTCAAATATAAATATGAAGCACTTGAGAAATTCAATATATTTAAGGCATTGGCAGAAAATCAAACAGGATGCAAGCTAAAGTGCATCAGATCAGACAGAGGAGGTGAATTCACAGACTATGATTTTGCACCCCTATGCAATGAGCATGGAATAAAGAAACAGTTTACAATTGCAGGTACACCTCAACAGAATGGAGTGGAAAAGAGGAAAAACAGGTCAGTACAACAGATTGCCAAAGCTATGATGCAAGAAAGTAACATTCCCCAAACCTACTGGGCAGAAGCAGTACACACAGTTGTTCACATTCTCAACAAAGCTCATATAAGACCGAATTTTGACAAGACTCCTTACGAATTATGGCATAGTAAACCAACATCAATCAAGCACTTTAGAGTCTTTGGAAGCAAGTGTTTCATAAAAAATAATGATGAAAAACTGGGCAAGTTTGATGCAAGAACTGATGAAGGAATATTTTTAGGATATGCATCCAAGAGTAAGGGTTACAAGTGCTACAACAAAAGACTGCAAAAAATTGTGGAAAGCATTGATGTAAGATTTGACGAAGATCTACCAAATAGAACAAGAAGCACAAGTCGCGTCAATCCTCCAGGTGATCATGAAGCTGAGAACCAAGATAATGATGAACATAGCAAGACAACAGAAGATACTGAATTAAACTCAAAAGTTCCCTCAAGACACACTCAAAAAAACCATCCAGAAGATCAAATCATTGGGGACAAGAGTGTGGGAGTCCAGACAAGAAGACAGCTTGCAGAACAGACAGAAGAAGTATACCTAGCCATGCTATCTCAAATAGAGCCTAAGAAGTTCAAAGAAGCTAGCAAAGACAAAAACTGGGTAAATGCTACGAATGAAGAACTAGACCAAATTGAGAAGAAAAATACTTGGGAATTAATTCCAAGACCCACTGGGAAAAATTTCATTGGCACAAAATGGATATTCAAGAATAAGATGAATGAAAAAGGTCAGGTAATCAGAAATAAAGCCAAACTTGTATGCAAGGGATACTCTCAAATCGAAGGTCTTGATTATGATGAAACCTTTTCCCTTGTAACCAAAATGGAAGCAAGCAGAATTTTTTTTTCCTTTGCATGCTATCATGATTTTAGGGTATATCAAATGGATGTAAAGTCCACCTTCCTGAATGGATATCTAGAGGAAGAAGTCTACATGGAACAACCTAAAGGATTCTCATTAACAGATAAACATGACTATGTGTGCAGATTAAAGAAAGCCTTATATCGTCTGAAACAAGCTCCTCGTGCCTGGTATTCAAGGTTGGACAAATACATGCAAAAACAAGGGTTCAAGAAAGGAGGAGTAGACAACAATTTGTACATAAAGGCTAATGAAAATGAACTCTTAATTGTAGTAGTGTATGTAGATGACATCATGTTTGGTAGCAACAAATATGAGTTAGCGAAAGGATTTGCTGAAGAAATGAAATCAAAGTTTGAGATGTCAATGATTGGAGAGCTCACCTTCTATTTAGGACTTCAAATTCAAAAAAATAACATAGGAACATTCATCTCACAAGAAAAATACTTAAGAGAGATGTTAAAAAGGTTCCAAATGGAAGACTACAAACCTGTGACAACTCCCATGATCACTGGATGCAAAATATGTGCTAATGATGGATCTATAGATATAGATCAAAGACTTTACAGATCCATGGTAAGAAGTCTGCTATACCTAATTGCTTATAGACCAGACATTATGTTGGCAATAAGACTTGTGGCAATATATCAAGCAACACCAAAACAAAATCGCCTACTTGCAAACAAGAGAATATTTAGATATCTACAAGGAACTACACACTATGGCCTATGGTATCCAAAAGGAAAAAATTTCACATTGACAGCATACACAGATGCAGATTGGGCCAACTGTGTGGATGATAGGAAAAGCACAAGTGGAGGTGCATTTTATTCAGGAAAAATTCTGGTGGCATGGCTAAGCAAGAAGCAAACTTCTATCTCTCTATCTATAGCAGAAGCATAATACATAGTAGCAGCTGCATGTTGCACACAAGTAATGTGGATGAAACAAGCTCTCCAAGACATGAAGGTAAGCATTCATGAACCCATTTCTATCAAATGTGAAAATACAAGTGCAATAAGTATATCAAAAAATCATGTACTTCATTCAAAAACAAAGCACATCCCAATAAAATACCACTTCCTCAGAGAACAAGTAGCACAAAAATTAGTAAAGTTGGAATATGTACCAACCAAGGAACAAAAAGCAGACAAATTCACAAAACCTCTTGCTAAAGAACCATTCAAATATCTAAGAGACAAGCTAGGGGTAGTGTTTGCAGATGTTACTCTCTAACATAATCAGAAATCAGAAATCAAGAAAAAAAGAAAAAGAAAAAAAGGGGGGGTTGCATACAAGAAACAAGATCAATGCAAAAGAGAAGTGATAGTCAATATCAGATAAGAAAGCATCATTCCAGGGGGAGAGAAGTCAATAAATTGTCATCAAAGAGCTAGAACAATGGAGCAGTGCATGGAACAGGTCCTCAATATCAGAGGAAATGAAAATATAGAATCTACACTGAGAGATGTGCAACCCTTTGCATTGATGTCAAAGGGGGAGGAAAAGTAAGAAGAGGAAGAAAGACACTTCTCATAATGAGAAGGGGGAGGAATTCCTAGTGGAAGTATTGGAGTATTACCATCAATGCCAAAGGGGGAGACTATTGGAAATATTTTCATTGATGGCAAAGGAGCACAAAGGAGCATCACCTGAATTATCACTAAGGCAAAGGAGAAGAGAAGAACCAGAAATAAGGTAAAGGAGCATAGGCAGCTGAGGCAGCAAAGGTAATAGCGAAGCAACAAATATAGCAGAGGCAGCGAATGCAGCTAAGAAGGCACCAAAGGCAACAAAGGCAGCAAAACAAGCTCAGGAGAGATCGGCGCACTTAGAAACTAAATAAAGCTCAGGGAGAAGCAGCATGGAGGACCCAATGAACAGAATCAGAAAACATGAATCGATGGTTTGCTTGAACGTTTTAACAAATATGCGGAGAAGCACATTGAATAGTTGAAAGCGGAACCATGAGTCAATGGTGAAAACAGAACAGTGAAAGTGGTTTTGAAAACCTCCAGAGGGTTTTCGCACTGCTTTTAGAGGATAAGTGGTTTTAAGTGAGATGGATGTGATACAGTTAGGAGGGCGACGCGTGGCATATTGAAACCACCTATTTTGCGTAGGTTCAAAAACTTTATCCATTGGGGCTAGATGGCACGCGATAATGCGATGACTGTTGGATCACTCTAGGATCAACGGAGGAGACTCAACATTCTTTGGCATAACGAAATTGTGAGTTAAGAGGAGGCATACAGTGGGGCCAATACATTTTGTTGAGGTGTTTTGTTTTAAAGCAAAAAGTATATAAAGAGTAGAATGATAAAAGGTGTGGGACCAACGAAGGTAGCAGCGAACGCTAAACCTCGTGCACATCGTATGAGCACAGTTAACATTGATCTAGGATCAACGGTATTGCGGGGGCACAAATAGTCAGATGGTTAACCCAAGGGGGTGCCTCCGTAGTTGACCCGCCCATCGGGCGTTGACCATAGATTGACGGTTGTCATTCACTGCGGTAGCACAAGCCCGATGATGATTCCGTACCAAGGAGTGCCTCCACAGTGCCGTGAACTAGGACCTGCTTTTCTAAAGCCCAAAATTATAGTCATGGATAGGCGCGATCAACGGATGAGATTAAAGGAGATAGACGGTAGAGATTATATCAGAATCAAGTGCGACCCGATCGCATATTAGACATTGCAAGAGAATGTGATAGCCACTGGATGGATGCAAAGTTGCGATGTGATGTGGCAATGCGAAGGGACATGTGGCAGCACAACGCTATATCGCACATCAGCGATGCGAAGTTCAACGCATACCGCAAAGTAGCAATGAGATGCGATGCGATGTGAAGATGCGTTGCGATGTGATGTGGCAATGCGAAGGGACACGTGGCGACACAGCGCAATATTGCACATCGGCGATGCGAAGTTCATCGTATACCACGAAGTGGCGATGCGATGTGATGTGAAGTAGCGATGTGATATTACCATCGCATATCGCAATCGGGGCAGGAGAAAAATCTCACAAACAGAGTGGTCATAGGAAGTGCGAAATGGCGATGCGAAGTTTATCGCATATCACAGATCATAAAGCTCAGAAGAGACAGCATGTTGAAAGGCCGACTTGCCAAAGTGTGATAAATGGGCCAGATGCAATGTAGCTAAGAGCTATTATTTAAAGAGATTTAAAGTCCGAAAGTATGGATTTTCCATTTGCAAATCATTTCGGAGAGCAAAGGAGGATTATAACGTAAAACAAAAAGGAAAGCTTGAATGCAAGAAAAGATTCGGGTAAGTAATAATACCCAACACTTGTGCAGAATAGTGGATTGATGCAGCAATGGTATTTTATGAAGAAAAGGTTGAACGTGGGTAGAAAGGCTCAGGTAAGGACCCGACACAGAGAAAAAGAGGTAGAGTCGGGAAAAAAGAGGATATGGTGGCACTGTTGGAAACACAACAGCTAGGTTGAGTTAGGCCAAAATGACAGTTATGTAGAACTATGTTGAATGTAATAGCAGGAACCGAAACGACTCTGACAGTAGCAGAGAAGACAAAATAAATGGAAAAGCAAGAGGCTGAAAGGGTTGAATTGAAATGTTTGATTGTAACTGTAAATGTATTATTGAATTTATATTGTTGGTGATGTAAAGGCAAGTCTCCGTAGGCAAATAAAAACTTCACTGTAATGTAGAAATGTATACATTCTGTTATATTATTCTGAATGTGCTGGACAAGAAAATGAGAAGGGGGAAGGCAAAGAGTCATACATGTTCATTTTGAATTCCCTGTGGAATGAAAACAGTTATGAGGTGATCTTTATAAATAATGTTACCAGCATATGCATAAGGGGTGAGAGAATGGAGAAAGAGGTGAGAGAATGTAAGAAGAATAAGGAGTGGAGAGAGGAGTTGTGAAGATCCAGAGATGATTTAAAGAAAATTTGAAGGCTGGAAGGACAGCAATAAAGAAGGAGAAAAAAGGAGCTGATATCCAGGTAAATCAACATATGATTTTATTGTACAGTGAGGAAGTTGGTGCTTCCATATCAAGTTGTAGCTTGATATATGTCCAGTTGTAGTTGGTTGAGGTAGGAGCCTCCTGTAGATTGTAGCCTGCAGAAAATAGATGGGAGTTGGAGCTTCCTTGCAAGTTGTAACTTGCAAAATTGAGGTAGTAGCCTCCTGTAGGTTGGAGCCTATAGAAGATTAGTGGTGAGAGGGAGTTGGAGCTTTCCTTTGCATCACAACAATAATAAGATGTGGTTTTCTCCCTTATGGGTTTCCACTTATATCTGTTGTCTATGTGCATGATAATTATATGTTGATATGTTGTATTTAATTTTCTTAATACCTACTGCTCACTTATTAATATTGTTGTTCCATTGTATATTAAGTTGATCACGAAATGAAGATGTAAATAAGTATAAAATAAATTTTTACAAGACCATGACCGCATTAAACTGATTCACCCCCCCTCTCAATTTAACCAAGGGTTCAACACATTATTCATGGACAACCATGGGGGGATATTGTTATTGATCACTACTACAGGCCAAAAATAATATTTGGTGTTCTAGAGGGAATATGGGTTGACGCCATTCATGGCTATGCTAAGTCATAGACTTCGTACTTCATCCTTCAATTTTTCGGGTCATGTATCCTCTATATGTTTCATGGCTATTGAATCAGTTTGGATTCGCATAACTCCCTACTCACTTCTGTGTGAGGCATGCCATCCCTACAACATAGCTAATTCTTTGCAACAAAATATCCTTTGAATCCTTGGGATTATAGGCATGTGCCTCAATATTTTAAGAGGACCAATATGTGATTTACCCTTATTTTTTGATTTATCATACCTATCATGCCCACATTTCGGACATATCTCTTTGTCTGCATTTGCTCCTCTATATAGAATACAATCATTTGGACATGCATGATATGATATGTACTCAACACCCAACATTTTCAATAATTTCTTTACCTCTTCGCAACTACCGGGCAAGACATTATCACTCGGAAGAACCTTATCTTTGAATAAGCTGTAGTTGGTGATCATGGAAAAATATATTAATAAATGTACATTAATTCCGATATAATTATTAACGTTCATAAAATTTACCATTTGTAATGTTCATTGTGTACTGATTATATTTCTCAAATTTATATAAGGGAGGAATTTTATGGTAACTTACCTCTAAATTTCTAAGAAACATACATTCGACAAGCCAAATTTTTCTTTCAAGTTGTACAGTAACATCATTTTCCCCAACTGTGTAGACTTTGATTGACCGCCAAGTCCAAAGAGAGGGGTGGTGGAAGAAAATTTAAGGCTTTCGAAAAAGGTGTCAGCGATATGAGCATCATCCCCTAGCTAATCATATGGGTCTCCCTACCCACTTATCCATCTATCTAAGTGACAAAAGATAACTCTAATATTCCAATAAATTTTGTAATATTATAGTCCTCCCCTCCAAAATGTTGCTTGTCCTCAAGCAACTGTAAGGATACTGCAAAACCTCCAATGGATATGTCTCCTCCCAAGTATACAAAGTAGCCTTTGGTAAACAAACCAAATAGCTCTCATCATGAAGAAGTGGGAGATATATGGAAAATTTTATATGCTTTCCATTGGTCTCCTTAAGGCATGAGAGATGGCAAAGGTTGGGTGCCTCAATCCCCATGAGAAACTCCATTCTCCATGCTATCATCCAAACAAATTGAGTCATCCTTGGTAGCTCATAGAAACAATCACCAATCCACTGCTTGTGCAATGTGTAGGGGCTACATGGCTCTAAGTGAGAGATAAAATTGTTCAACTTACGTTGTCTCTCTCTCCATTTATGATAAATTTGGAGTTGTTGATCTTGGGCTACAATAATATAGTCCTCATGAAGCCAGACGATACTTGGAATCTGATGATCCCATTCCTTGGTTCTAGGAAGCTTTCTTTCCCAATCCTTCCTACATGTAGTGAATAGAGTGTCATCACCATATGGGCTCCAAGAGAAACATGGACTAAGTGTCATATGACATATTGGATGGTGACAATAGTCCCTCAAGTGAGACCAACATTGTTATTCTTATTGTTGTCTCAAAACATGATGTGATGAGTGGCCATCCAACCACTTTCTTGCTGTCATAAGCTTCTCAAAAGCTTGAAAATACTAGAGGACATTAGGTGTTGGCCGAATATGAAACAAGAAAAAAAAATATTTCCCAAAGTCCTCTAGAAAGTGGTCAATCTCATCACTGAATGTAGTCTTAATAGGACCATGAAATCCAAAGAGAGGTTTTCTTTATTGTGAATCACTGTGCTGCAAATGTATGGTAAAGAAATGTACATACATTGTTAGTTTATCAATAAACATCAAAACATAATCTTTACCATATATTGTAGACAAGTTGGTGAAGAGGTCCATAGATGAGCCTTCCCATCTCTTTATCAAAAGGGAAAGTGACTGAAACAACCTTGCAAGGTGGTTTCTTTCCTCCTCATACATCAAACAAGCTACATATCTCCTAATATGTTGGTGCACATCCCCTTTGAGATCCTCCCAATAGAATCCCTCCATGATGGTGTGATAAGGCTTAATGAAGTCTACATGTCCTGAAGAGAGTGCCTCATATGTTTCATGTAGAATCTTCTTCTTGAGCTTGGAGTCTCTAGTGAAGTAGAACTTATCAAGGAAATAAATGACTCCATCAACCACTCTATACCTCCCATCCATTACTTTCCCATCAAGAACATTACATGTGAAGAGGTCCTTGGAATATTCCACCAATAGTTAGGATTCCAAATATGGATCTAGGATTCCTATTATAGGTCAATTTGGGCACCATTCCCAATGACCTGGTTAACTAGACATAATCTTCAGGACCAATGATCAAGGGTCTATCATTCCCTAGCATTTCAGTTGCTACATGCCCTAAGACAAGAAACAAGACAAATTAAGCAATACTTTCATCAAGTAAAGGTTTCCAAGGTTTGAAGCTTATTATATAGCATATGAGAGCTCACCAACGTAGGCTCTAAGGGGCCTAAGTGTGTTTCATATGCAGGTAGGCCCATGCAAGGTTTCTCTGCAAAGCACTTCCCGACATTTACACGTGAGTTGGTCACATTGGGAGCGAAATTCTCATTGTTCTGGAATCTACACTTGGCCAGTGCCTTCTAGAAGAGTTCACATGTGTCAATCTTCATATCCAAGTGTCCATTTGACATATACATGACTGGAAACATGTCTTTCCTATTATTGGAAATTCATTGATTGCAAAAAAACCTACAGTTCATCCATAAATTGAGCACAGATCTAAGTGCTTGAGGAGGAATAATTTGAGTAGAGAAATGCTGGATAATTTTCAGTTGAGAGATAGATTTGTGTAGCTACTGCTGGTGAGATTTACACTGTGATGAGGCTTGGGAACATTGCTGGAAGGTCACTTCAAATCAGTCACTAGGTTGTAACCTCTCCTTTTATCATCAATAAAGAGTACTGCTTATTTTTCCATATATGCTTCTGTATTGGCTTTGATTTTCCGTATTGTAAGATATTATTTGATGTGTATGGTTTATGCTTTACTAATTTAGCTAACTAGATTGAATATATATCTATATTATTGCATCTTCTGCTGTTTCAGTGTTCTTTCTTGCTGGAAGAATTCTGCACAAACCGCTTGAATTTGAAGTTGCAACGGAAGTGACAAAAGGAGCCATTTGGAAGCGACTGATCAAGTAAGCCTCCAATCCTCTCTGTATATCTATTCTGAGTTAGGAAAAATAGTCGCATAGTCTTTCACTTGTTGTTCTAGACTAGCACCTGTCTAGCGAAGCGTGATTTATCCGTAATTCACAATTCTGGGCCAACAAATTGGCGACTCTGCTGGGGATAATTTCTCTTAGTTCTAGGTGTTTAAGCCTATGATTTGATTTTTTTATCCACCCAGTAGTTGTTACTCATAAAGATTAAAATTTTTCAAAGACAAATTAGCAAAGAAAGTGAGTTAAACAATAGTATTTTTCTTTGTATATTGTGCCCAACGCACCCTTATACTGGACACAGTTCTTTGCAGAGCACTGTCTCCCTTCCTAGCCTACGTTGCAAATCATTGTCTCCCCTTGGAGACTGTGCTAACTCCTGAAAGTACCCAAATTCCTTTGAATTTTCCTTTGCAATTTGATTTAGTTTTGTTTGCTACTGTGTTTTGAAAATTTTGATCCTCAATTGACCAGTGACTCTATATACTTCTTCATCCTTTGACTGAAAATTTGTTCAATGTTGGTTTAAAATTTTTTTTCTTTATCATTGACAAGTTGATTTCAAAGTACTTTTTATGGTCGCATTAAGAATCATTTGCTTTCAAAATAGGAAATTGTCGTAAAATCTCCATTTCCTTGATAGGAGAAATTGTTGTTGAAATCCTCGTTTTTCCTTCGAAAGAGAAATTGTTGTTTGTATTCTTCGTTTCTTGAAAGTAAAAAGCATTTGAATTATTGATTTACTGCACCTAGTTTCTTTTCTGCATTCATAACATTAAGGAAACTGAAAATAAAAACTTGCATTTGCATGTAGAATAATGTGTGTTTTGCAAAAGGAACATTAGGAAATCTGCATTTAGTTTGTGCTCATTGATTTGTTTGCTCACAAATTATTTGTTATCTTCCCTTAGTAGCTAGCTTTTTCATTGAAAAAAGCTAAAAGTGAAATATTTTTTATCATTCTTAGCTTGTATTTGAGGAATTTCATACAAATCATCACGGTGAACCTTTGAAAGGAAAATTGTTAAGCAAGATCAACATAAAATTAATCTCAATTTACTTAACAATGCATTGGAACCATAACGATAACATTTAGAAGGTCTAGGCTAGAGACGTGTTCTGGCATCATAAAACATAGCAGCCGTCGTTAACTTATCTACGATACATTTCGAGTGTGATACCTCACTTCATGTACGTAATTATATCGTAGCTCGTCCACGTACTTTCGGGTATATCGAAAGGTGTTACGGTACAATAAGTATAAAGGGGTGCTCTCACTGTGCGGTTTAGCATTAGAAAACGCCAATACAGACTTGGGCCTCCACGTAGCTTTGGGTATATTTGGGAGGACAAATTTTAGGTTCTATCCATCCATAGTGAACCGAGTCAGCCGCCTTGAAATTTTGATACACCGAACACAACATTCGGGGAGATTTCCTGCTCGTACTTCTTGGTTCACCAAGAGGTATTCTGCAGTTCATAGTTTCTTGGTAAACCCTTTTGCCTAGAATTACCCTCTTTTTGTTTATTTGTTTTTGGTTAAAATAAATCAGTAATCATGGAAGAAAAAAATCATACCCCTCATCATTCGCGTAGATTAGCTTTAAAACCACCTTTACCACCAGAAGTTACCTCTGGTAGGTGAAGGTGATCATGATTTTCTAAATCAAGTACAATTTGTACCTCTGGTGAAGCATCATCTTTTAATCCAAAGTTAGCTCAAATTGTTTCCACACATCCCGATTCATCTACTGTTGTCGAAATGGAGTCTTCACAGCTACCCATTGTCATGATCCATTCAATCGCTGAGACCATACCTCCTGGACCCGACGTTGTTCAATCACAAATTGATCTAGATACTATCTCTTCTTTACCAGAACATCTGAATCCTGAAGTCAAACAACCAGAATTTGTTCCTACCTTGGTCATCCCACAAATTTATGTAGCTATTGAAACTGCTATATCGCACAGTCAACCATCTGAAATATATTTTGGGCCTGACTATGAAGTTCTTCCTCCTGGTTTAATTTCGATTGAAGAAATCCCACAAGATGATACACCTTTAACTCCAACCCATTTTGGGGGGGACCTTTACCTGTACGAGTATTTTCCTCAATCATTTCCATTTTCTTTTGTTGATCCTGTTCCCATTCAATATCCTATCAATTTTCAAGGCTATAAATTTGGTCAAACAACCATGTCTGAACCAACATATTCGATTGGGTCTGCTGTTCCAATTATGTCAGCTTCTACCCTTGCTACTTCGTCGATGGTCACAACCTCACTAGAGTCATATTTGCACGGTGGCCCTTCGGTCCCAACAGGTTACAAATCATTATCTGGCACTTTCTCTGGTGCATCTCCAGATCATGGTCTTTGCCAATGTCATCATCTGGTGTTTTAACTAGTAAGTCCTATCATTAGTACTGAACGAATTGATTCATTACATACATCATCAGGGCAATATCAAGTCAGTCCTTTTGGGTCAATTCTTTTAAGTACCATATCAACTGGAATCCCAACATTTGGAGAAAATTATTTTCCATCTTATTATCCTCCTTATGTTGGGGGGCATCCTTTTTTCACCCAATAGGACAGTACTCTGTCACTTTTTGGTCAAAATAATGTTGACATGAATGTTTTTCAATGGCAACCCACTCTGCCTATCCAACCACAAATGGTTGTACACTTGTATCAACTGGTTCAAACTGTTACACCGACTTCATTACCACTTGTTAATACATCTATACCCCTGTTATAGAATCAAAATATTGTACATCAACCTTATCAGGCAGGTCCTTCAACTCAATATCATTAAATGTTGGGTCCATAGACTCAAAATCCTTTGGTTAATTTACAACCACCTGTATCAGGCATCATTTATTCACAAGCTGGTGTACCATTTTATGGGATGTCACAAACGTAACCTGGTTATACATATCACCGAATCCAAGTTATACTAATTTTGGTTATAACATTGGTGGACAAATCGCTTGGCAGCCACAGACGCAAATGCCTCAAACTTCATTTCAACAAGTAACATATCCAGGTTTTTTTCAACAGAATCCTCAAGCGTTTGCTATGCAAAAAACCCCTATCTAGGTTACCAGTAGTAGATTCCGTATGATGGTGCCGAAAGGCCTGTTGCCCAAGAAATTCCATTTTACCCTAGCTATGCTCAACCTGACCTTAATCGACAGTTTCCTTTTGTTGCAACCTTGGAATTACCAGATTTAAACCAGTTAACCAATGATCCTATAAATTATGCTCCTTGGTGGCCAGTGATACCTCATAAATTACCCTCTGACATTCCTAAATTCAATGGAAACACTGGAGAAGATCCCTCGACTCATGTCATGACTTATCATTTATGGTGTTCATCAAATTCCATGAATGATGATTCTGTTCGACTACGTATTTTCTAGTGTACGCTTACATGTTCGACTACTAAATGGTACATTGAGTTACCTGGAGCTTATTTTGACAATTTCAATACCCTAACTACTGTCTTTTTGACCCATTTCTAGTTACTGATCAGATAAGAAACTGGAACAGAACTCTTGACCAACTTCAAATAGACTAATGCTACTCACATTTCTGATCATATTCATGAGTTGTGTCATCGTTGACGAATATTTAAGACATTTTTTCCGGATCAGCTCCTTGTCGAATGGTTCATTAAGTCCCTATTACCATCTATAACTAAAGATGTGGCTAAGGGTGGCGTTGTCATAGAAGATAACGTTATAGTTTGTGCCCAATATTTAAACTTGATTTATATTCAGTCTGGCACTCTCTATGAAAAAATTCCTAATGCGCCGCGATATAATTTCAATGTTCCTCCTCAAATAAAGGAATCTCATGTTGGATATGGCTTGATAGGCACTGCAAACACACACCACGCTACTACATCTAATCCTGCTCCTACTTCTGAAATTAACGTCATGTCATTTGATAAAGGAAAAAATGACAAGCAACTAGGAATTAAGAAAAAGGGGAAATCAAAGAAAAATCAAACTTCTAACTCGCAGGAAAGATCATCTGATCAACCATCTAGACCACAGAAACCTCATTATCCATGCATAATCTGTAACGAGGAACACTTTTTTAGGGATTGTCCTCACCGTGTTGAAGTCTCAAAAATCATCAAGACTTCCCATGCATCAGCTATGTTGACAGACCCATTTCCAAATCCAGACACTAATTTGGTTGCTACAGATCCAGCTCCTAGTTCCCAAATGTTAATGTTATCCACCACAAAACCTTCACAAGATATTTTGGTGTCAACGCGTAATAAATACTATGGTAGTACAGCTACTGATCAACCTACTACCTCGACAACAAATCCATCTACTGAATCCGTACCACCTACTGTTATTCCTAAATTGAAAATTAAGCCACCAAAGGGAGTAATTCATAAATCGACATATAATCCTCGAGCAAGAGATGCGCAAAATTATAATATAGTTGAAGATTTCGCTCAATCGCCTTTAGCTATATCTACTCTTGAGGTATTACAGAATTTTCCCTCCCAGAAGTAGGCTTTATTGTCGGCCATTGGTGGAATTGATCTGACTAATTCTAATCTTGTCGTCTTTAATCATTTGGGCTATCTGCCACAACTACCAGCAGAATTAGCATTCTCCATACAAGTAAATGTTCTCAATCACCTTGTTCATTGGACTATTATTGATGAGGGAGAATCTGCGTGCATTATGTCTCTAAAATATTGGAAGTCACTTGGCTCGCCACGATTATCACAATCATCAATGACGTTGAAGGCTTTTGATGGAAGAACATATAAACCTTGTGGTATTATCAATAACCTGCATGTTGAACTAGGGGGAAAAACAATGAATGTTGATGCTGAGGTTGTTGACGGATCCCTTGACTATAATATTTTACTTGGAAGACCACGGGTATATGCAATGACTGCCATTATTTCTACATACTTTAGAATTATTTCCTTTCCACATAAAGGTACAATTACAATCATCAATCAATTATCCTTTTTTGCCTCTGCTTCATAGGTAACTGGAAGTGTTCCATTTTTTCACTTACCCCAACTAGAAATTCAGAACATTGGTGTAGGACTCTTAAAGGATTCCACTCTTATGGGAACCTTTTCATTACCGCCACCTGTGACGTCGGCAAAAATTTCAAGTATAGAGACCTGCTACATGATATCTTCCACTCTATCTGACTTAAGGGAGACTACGGGTGATTTTGATATTTCTACGTTGGATGAATTTATACCACCCAGCCCTATTGAGCTAGCATAGCAATCAATCTATTTGGCTTGGGCAGAAAATCCGAAAGCAGCATTGCTGAGTGTTTGGGTTGATCGTTCCTTATATTTTGGTACTCCATCTGATCCATTTTACTTAAATTTTTTGATAGATGAAAATATTTTGGAAGTTATGATTTCAAAAGGAGAACCATGGGAAGATTATCATCATCGTTCACATCTTCCTGATTATGAAGGAAACAATCTAAGTGAACTATATCACCCATCCATAAAAACTTTCTTTTTGAATTTTTTATTGATTAATGCAATCGATTCCGAGCGAAACTTATCAAATATTGAAGAAATGATTTCTATCGATATTTCAACCAAACTGAGCATTGTAGAAAATATTCATGTCAGTGTATCTTGTTCTCCATCATAACTTGATTCATATCGCTCTCTATTTTGTGAATTTCGTGACGTATTCGCTTGGTCTTAAGAGGAAATGCTAGGCATAGATACTAGTATAGTTGAACACACTATTAATATGTATCCTGATGTCAAACCGGTGCGTCAATGGCTTCGTCCTATTCATCCTAAGAAAGCCGCTGCCATCAAAAAAGAAGTTGAAAAAATTTTGCGTGCTGGTTTTGTATACAATGTTCTGCTAACTGAGTGGGTTTCCAATATCATTCTTGTTATGAAAAAACAAGGAACCATTAGAGTGTGCGTCTATTATCGGGATGTTAATCATGCTTATCCAAAATACAACTATTCTACTCCCTTTATCGACCAGATTATTGACGATTGTGCTGGATGCAAAAAATTTTCGTTCATGGATGGATTTTCTGGCTATAATCAAATCAATATCTGCCCAGATGACCAACATAAGACAACATTCGTCTGTCCCTGGGGCACATTCGCATATAGGAAACTTCCATTTGGTTTAAAGAACATTGGGGAAACTTTTCAGAGAGCAATGGATTATGCTTTCAACGACATCCAACACATTGTTCAACCATATCTAGACGATTTACCAGCGCATTCATGAAATCAAACTGATCACCCGATGCATTTGAGAGACATTTTCTTACGCTGCCGACACTACAAAATACGCCTCAATCAACATAAATGTGTGTTTTGTGTTGGTTCTGTTCTATTTCTCGGATTCGTAGTCTCAAAAGAAGGAATTTGGAAATATCCATTGAAGGTACAGGCTATTCTTGATTTGCCTGCACCATCAAACTTAATTCGGATACAGAAACTGCAAGGAAAGGCTAACTTCTTGAGACGGTTCATTCCAAACTATGCCGAAATGGCTAAAGGATTTACTCGATTATTGAAAAAGGGGGCTCCCTTCCATTGGGAAGAAGTTGCGCAAGCTTCTTTTGATGCTGTCAAGGATCATCTTGTCCGAGCATCATTAATGTATCCTCCTAATTGTCAAAATTATTATTTCCTATATATCGTCGTGACTGAAACGACCATTGCCATGGTTTTGGTCCAAGTAGAAGATGGAATTAAACATTCGATCTATTATTTGAGTCGTAATCTCAATGATACAAAATTTAAGTCCTCGTACATGGAAAATCTTGCCTTGGTAGCTATTCAAGCTGTCCAAATATTTCGCCATTATATCTTGCTCCGAAAAACAAAAATAGTTTCAGATTGCAACCCCATGAATTATATCTTATCACGTCTATTTATGGGGTGAAAATATTCAAAATGGATTGTCATTTTATAGGAATTTTATTTGGAATTCATCAGATCCAATTCAAAGAAGTCTTTAGTCTTGGCTGAGCTTCTCTATGACCTTCCCTCTAATAGCACTGCAACTACGTCGGAACCATCAATTCCTGATGAGTCTCTATTTCTGATCGGATCATCTAATCCTTGGTATGGGGATTTCATCATTTATCTCCATACCCAAATTTTTTGACCTAATACCTCTTGCTCTGAACAACGATGTATTTGATACCAAGCCAAAAATTATCTGATCGTCGGCGATACACTTTATCATCGTGGTGTCGATACCATTTTAAGGAGGTGCCTCACACATGAGGAGGCCGAAAAAGTATTAAATGATTTTCATGCTGGGGCTTGCGGTGGAAACTTATCTGGATATGATACTGTGCAAAATATACTCCGCGCCAGTTAATTTTGGCCTACTACTTTTCAAGATTGCATCCTTGCAGTCAGAAGTTGTCATGCATGCCAAATTTTTTATCGTAAAATCGTCAAACCGCCAGCGCCAATGTATCTTGATGTCTCTGCTGGACCATTTATGAAATGTGGTATTTAATTCATGACCTGTAACCCTCCTTCGTCTGGGGGGCATGGTTATATTATTGTCGCAAATGACTATTTTACCAAATGGGTTGAAGCGATGCCTATATTCAATAACACAGGACAAACAGTTGCATTATTTTTCTTCAACCATGTTATTACACGGTTTGGAGTCCTACAGGCTATAGTTACGGATCATGGGAAGAATTTTCACAACCATATGATGTCTGAATTGACTACCAAGTTAGGATTGTCGCATGATAATTCTACTCCTTATTATCCACAATCAAATGGTCAAGTTGAGGCTATTAACAAAATTCTTAAACGAATGCTTCAACAAATGATTGGAGTTTGTAAAAGGAACTGACATTTGATCCTGTACTCTGCTTTGCAGGTGTATCGAACCTCAGTGAGAAATGCAACTGGATTTACTCCTTTTCAATTCGTATATGGTCTGGAAGCTATCTTACCAATCTAACACGAAATATCATCGTTAAAACTCGCGATAGACTTGTTACCTGACACCTCAGAAGAAGAAGCGCGTCTCCTTAACCTCATCCATCTAGATGAAATGCGTCGTGAAGCCCAATTGGCCAACGAAGCACATAAGAGATGTATAAAAGCACAATATGACAAAAATGTCTAGCCTCGCATCTACTCAGAGAGCGACTTGGTCCTTCTTTACGATCAAGAAGCTGATGTAATAGGTAGAGGGAAGTTCGAGCCATTGTGGCATGGCCCCTATATTTTCAAAAGAGTTCTTGCTAAGGGTGCCTACGAGTTATTTGATTACGATGGAATTCCATTGGCACAAACTAGAAATGGGTTGTATTTGAAATGTTACTATGCTTAATCATGAGCATAGTAATTTTTTGTATTATATTGTATATATGCTATTTATTTGCATTCACTATCTTAAATTGTTTTTAGATTTTTCTTGACGTTAGTAATCCTCTTTAGATTTTATCGCAGATTTCTGAATCTTCGGAACCATGTGTTGGATATGTTGATGGTGCTAGTCATAGTATGCAGAATCTATCCTCTGCAGCGTGGGCCATTTTCGCTCTGAACGATGATTTAGTGAGTTTTCAAGGGATTTGTATCAGTAGATCAACGAACAATATTGTTGAGTATAGCACATTGATCGAAATTCTCTCTAATTCCATTTCATTTGGTATTAACCACATAATCGTAAGGTTAGACTCACAACTTGTGTTATTACAACTTACTAGTGTTTATACTGTTAGAAATCTAACACTTCTTAGATTGTTCCTAAGAGTTCGAATTTTGGAAAGACATTTTGATTTCATTCAATATCAACATATTTCCAGAAATTTGAACACATTGACTAATTCATTAGCTAATCAAGTTTTAGACAGAAATTTGCAACATAGGTAAAGAAAACATTCGCATCATTGAATAATATTGCACAATAAACATAGGAAAAACTCTGAAATCATATAGATTGATAGTTATAGGTTTTTAAAAAAATTTTGCCCAAGAAACATTGGTCATCTGACCTCAAAATGTATGCAAAATGTCACAAGTAAACTAGTGGTGCTCATGGTAACATGCTATAGATCTAGAAATCCTACATAACAACATCCAACGGTTAGGAACCCTAATAGTGTGTCGTTGCAGTTGCATGGGAAGCTCTTCGATCCAACAATCAGGAATCTTGAAGGTCAACCCCTCTATGTGCTGCTGAAGCTCAGCCAGAGTCTCAACCATATCAAGGTCCTGAAGGACTGCTTTCCCGACAGCCCTCTTTGTTGGCGCATCTGCTTCGCACTCTGGTTCCTCTACTCGTTGAACACGACTGATATCTGCATTACATCAAAAATTTAGTTTAGTCTTGGAAAGAAATAAAAACACAAAAACATTGTATAAACCTTAGAAAAATAAAAAAACATGGTCAAAACATTCTTACCCATTGCACCCCACTGAGCATATTCTAGTAATACTAAATTTGAATCTCCTCGGAAGTCGATGCCTCTGTATGCGTACTCATCGATGGTGACGATATGTCATTGGAACCAGGAGAAGAATGTAGTAGAGAACACAACGGTCATTTGGCCTGCATGCCTATCCATGAGTTCTACCCATCTCTGCATTCGAGGATCTCTAAGACTAGATATATCCAGTGTTACATGTTGTGGCTACATCAGTGGAATCCGTTCCAAAGTGAAGGAGATAAGGATTGAACCATAACTGAAATTTGTTTTCCTTCCTCCCTTTGCTTTGTTCAGTTGTTCCTTTATCTGAGATAGAACAGCTTCAGACAAGTTGAATATTGTTGGATCTAAACACTCTAGCACATACTGCATATACGATCTGTTCGCTACATGTAGTGTAATGGTGCCAAAAAGTTTAGCGATCGTGAAAAGGATGGTTCTCAAAGGAAAATCCCTGACATCCTATATGTTTATTTTTCCATCTTTTCTAGGTTCTGCCCCTGGATAGCAATACTACATAACATAATCCCTCACTATCTCTCCTCCGACAATAGACCCTGTGAGAGAATGGGCAAACCTCTCCTCGACAAACCTGTGAGAAAACAGACATCCTCAATTTTTATGGAAACCACTTGATTTTTAATTTAAAATGCCTCTATCACCGGATCCCATGCTCAAACTAAGAACTCCAAGAGTTCTATTTGTTGCGTCATTCCCGACAATTTGAAGTACTTAAGTAGTCCACAATCTCTTAGGGCTCTTACAGTACCCGGATCATTCAAGGCAATCATATCTTGTTCTTCATGTTCTCTTTCCCTCCATGTAATCATCATTATAATATGATGGAAACTTGAAATACAATCATGAGATCCATTAGATTCCATTAATTTCAAAAAACTAGGAAAATTTTGGGCACAACATGAAAACCAAAAACTTGAACTGCACCCAACACACTCCCTGGGTTGAGATAGTGCATTGCATATACAGGTACCCTTCACTGTACTTGCCATGCAACGCAGGTTTTGACATTCAGGGGTGCGTTGCCATCATTTTGGGCAGAATTTATCCTAGGGGCCTTAAAACCCTAAAAATATGTAGAGAATGGAAATGAAATGAATACCAAAGGGAAGAGGAGGTTCATGGTACTAACCTGGATCAAACGGAAACGAAATCCATCCGCAGAAACGTCCACAATCAATGGCTGAAGTTCGAGGGAAAAATCAGGTTCAGAGCTCCAAAATGCAAATGGTAACTATGGAATGGTAGAAATGAATAGTGAAACTACTTTTTATAGCCATTTAATTGTTTGCAAGTAAAATTTATTGCTATGACTATGGTTTTATTATGATTTTATCATGGAACAGGTATTTTTAATCCATTTGATGTTGTTCTGAACAGGAAATACAACTGATGAACAGATTAGTTGTGTAGATTTATTCAAAGAATGACTTGACCAAAAATCATACTTTTTCTCCCTATTTTTCAAACTTTGTTAAAAATGAAAAAGGATTTGAAGTGCACTTTTATCTCTTTTTCGAGCTTCGATAACAGCGAAAAAGGAACCCCTGGAGTCTTCTTTCAGCTCTTTTCAGACTCTAATAGCGTGAAAATATTGCCAAGCACTTGTCTTTTCAAGCTCATTAAAGTAAATGAATTGATATCTACTCAGTATAAGTTTAACCCTTTTCCAGACTGAGATGGATTGAGTTAGCCATCTATAAAATATGTTATACCTCACGATGGCTAAATCAGTCTTTTAGTTTTCAAGAAATAATTTTTTGTGAAAAACTTAGTGAGTTCTTGAAACCTCGTTGTGTTCATTATCTTCAAGAAATCGTTTTGCTATAAACTTCACTCAAAGCCTCCAAGTGACCCTGCCAAGACACAAAGAAATCTGTTTTCAAGCCTTTCTCCATCAGCTCATTTTATAAACTCCATTTCACCCATCCTTTTATTTATCCTCACAAATAAATTTTCCCTTCATTAACCTTCACCTTCCCCAAAACCCCTTTAAAACCTTATAAAATTATTTTACTTGGTTTAAAGAACCCTTTTTATCTCTATCGGAACCTTTTAAAAAGGCCTAAAACCCCTCTTTCTAGGCCTATTTTTGACCTTTTATCAAAATAGGCCTTAAGCCCATTTTTACTAAGCCCTCTGCCCCCTTTTATCATACAACCAATACCTATGACCATCGGCTAAAGTGTCATCCCTGTTTCATTCTTACCCCTGGTCCTTTCCTTTCTCCACAGGACCATGTTCGGCACTCCATTTGGCCCCTCCATTTCTTACTTTTATCTCCCACATTATGTTCCCCCTTGATGAATCCCAACCATTTATCGGGCTCGATCCAATGGTGATCATTTTTTCCCATCTTCCATGCTCTCACTCATTCGTTCTTTGTGCATTCCCACTATGGATCTCCACCATCGATCATCCTGATCTGACGACTCCCACATATCCCCGATTCTAAACGCCGCCTGATAAAATTTCCACTTCCCAAAAGTTTTGCTAATCTCATCTACCGGTCCCACCACCGAGCACCTTTTTCCATCGCGCCTTCCCTCCACCATCAATCTGTCTACCCTAGATCTGATGACCCAACATCAGTTTCGCGTTCATTTCAACCACAAGGATTAACACACATTTTCAATGTGAAAAATTTGATTTTCACATGGACAGGTGTCGTTCAATGAGTGGAATCGCGTCTGTTCGAGTGAATACCACTTATCTCTTGAAACCTGCACGAATACCACCCCGGTATTGTGCAAAAATGCTTCCACTGTTTCGCGCCAATATTCAAATTTTCCCCTATTTTGCATAACTTTGTCCATGAAATCCTTCCCTCTGCACATTGTTTCCTCCTCTGCAATCGCTCCTCTACCATCCTGAAGCCTCTGAATCAGTTTGACCCAAAAATGCAGGTTTTATTAATGTTTTTTGGTTTTTTTTCAGATTTTAATGGTGGCCTATAATGTACAAGCCCTCCCACAGCCGATATCAGTGGCAAAGAACTTACGAATGACGATCCTTGAGTTCCCAATATGAAAAAATGGATTTATATGGCTTTAAGTGTTTTATCAGTGCTTCATGAACCATTAGGGGAATTTTGAGGTCTAAAATGGGCCTCCTAAGGAAATTATAAAATAATAGTGGAAAAAATCAAATAAGATTTGATGACATCATCAAATTTTAGAGGGAAAAATGAAAAAACTACTTTTTCAACTCGTATTTTCAACTTATCTCCCAAAACTACATGGGTACTCCTTGGATGAGGAATTAAATTTCACATCCAAAGAGTACCCCCGCTCGAAATTTGAGTAAAAATTTTGGGAAATAAGTTGAAAATACGAGTTGAAAAAGTAGTTTTATTATTTTATTATTTTTTAATATTTTTACCCTTTTATTTAAAAAATGGTGAATCATACCCCATGGTTGACATCATCATCTTGAATCCTATTGGTTGTTATAAAGCTTATTTTTTGGTACATTTTTCTTAGGAGGCCCATTTTAGACCTCAAAATTCCCCTAATGACTGGTAAATCAATGAAACCCTCCAAGCATGCCAAGCCACCTGTACATAAAAGAAACGCAAAGAAGATCAGTGAAAGTTAAAGGTTAAAGCATGAACCAGGAGATTTAAAAGCTTAAACCAGTAGATTAATGATAAAACACACAATGTAAAAGTAGATTAATCAAAGACAAAACAATCAGAAAAAGTGACAAAAGTAGAAGATGATTAAAAGAAGGCCTAAAAGTCAAATTGGAGGCCTAATCAGAGTTAAAGCCACCAAACAGATAGATCAGTAAGAAAGAATGCTTCGAATGCATAAATTAGTGAAGAAATTACTCCAAAATAATCAAAATTCCACCTACAGGTCTAATTTACCTCAAAGACACACAAAGTTATTACAGTCAGAGATATTTGTAAAGACAGCTCAGAAGTTATTGCCAGCCTACCTAAAAAAGCCTAAAAGTCAACAAAATCAACTAAGTAGTTCAAAAAGTTAATGTAATGCAGAGTTAGAATTAAAATACATTTTGCCTTGGGCCTTGCATGGTCTCAAAGGTCAAAAACATTAAACTCTATCATTTATGAACCATTAGAGACCCTTTCTTTTACCCCACCTCCTCATTTATCTATAAATACTGTATGAGGAGTTCAGTGTTGTTGTTGGTTGGATCATCATTGAAGTGTAAGATAGTTTCTGAAGCTGTTGAAGCATTTTTGAGTAGTTGAAGAACATTAGGCTGAGAAGAGAAGTTTGAACTGTAAAGTTCTGTTGGAATTGAAGTATGTAACTGGTTTGAACATCAATAATACAAGCTGATTCATGGGATCCTGGTCTATATTAATGGTGATGTTATTTCTCATTGTTTTTGTCTTTCCTTATGTTTTACATGCTGTCCATTTTCTCTGATAAAGAACATAAAATTTAGAGTAGTATTTACTGTCAAAGTACCCTATTTATGTCTAAAAGCTTTATCTTTATGTTTTCTTCTGCTAAGGTTTGATTGAAGGATTCTTAATTTCTCTTCAGTTTTATCCAGCATTTTTTTTTAGAATGATTCAATAGAGTATAACCAGTGAAGAAATGTTGGTGAGCCCATGTGTTTCTGAGTACAACTTGAGATATTATTTTTGAATGTTCTTTTCAAGGTTTTCTAAGTAGATTTAACCCAGGGAAGTCTATGGTTTTCCCTATCCTCTGGCTAGTCTTTAACAGTTGCTCTGAAACATCCCCTGAGAGTATGCCAAAAGCAAGCTAGATTCACAGTTTTTGTCTGATCTTAGTCTATTTTCCTTGTTACCTTATATGTTTTCTCTTTTCTGATAGTAATCTTAGGATTAATAGATTGTTGTCTGAAAAGTATGCTTTAATAAAATTTTGTCCAAAGAATTCTATGGTTTTCCCTGTACTTTGGCTCGCTTCAAACAATTACTTTGAAATGATTTTCTTGTTTTAGTGAAGTTGGATTCTTAATTTGTTTTAGCTTTTCTTTTTTCACAACAGTTTAATGTTTCATATCACAATTCAATCTAAAAAAGATCCTTTGAGATAGATGACTTGCCTTATGGAAACCCTTGAAGAATTTTCGTACAATTAAATCCTTTTGTGACTCCATATCCCATTGGGTTGATACTATTTCTTGACCTATCTTTTCAGCCGAAACATTCTTTCAATTTACTCTCACCTTCACCCTTCAATTGACCTCTTCAATCCAGGTATCCATCCCAACCAAGAAAACAAGTTCTTTGAGCTTCATAACTAGCCTAATATCATAAACAAAGCATAAATATATATCCTTTGAAAACACTTAATAGAGAGACCCCTCTCTGAATCCAGGAAGGCTAGGTCCTAGGATTCCAAATTGGTTTTGATGTGGCCCCCTACATTGTTTATTCTTGCAAATCTTGTAAATCACAGGGAGCCAACATAGTGGCGACCATACTGGGGAAATAATGGGTAATAGATAACTTCACAACTCAGAAAATCCCATTCTTAAAATGAATCAAGTGTATTCCAATATTGGTTCTTGATTGTTGATGGTAGACAACAATAAGTCCTAGAAAACAAGTAAAAATCTTCTACCTGGTGACTCCACTAGTTTCAGTAGGCGTGCTGATCCCTTTGGTTTTCCATAGACTCCACTGGGAAACTTATTTCATTATTAGAACATCACAAAAACCCAGTTAAGAAGACTTTGTGGATTAAAGTTTTCGTACAAAGATTAATTTTCCTTCCAAACACTATCATATTTGGCTAAAATTTTCTTATCTTTGGGTCTAAATCCTGGCTTCCAAAAGAATCCATACTAGATCACATCATGACCCAAATCCTCCTACAATAGTTGATAATCCAAAAAGAATTCTTAGGAAATATCCTACATCTAAGAACCCAACTATTGTAAGACCAATTCATAGAGCAAGTTCAGTTCCTAAAAACCTTACAGCTCTGCAAAATAGCTAGGTTGACTTACCTTTCATAAGGAAATTATCCAAAATCAAGTCACTTAGTGGTATAGATCAGATAGACTTTGAGCCTGAAAACTTACAACATAATAGCAGCAGATAAACCTCCCCATCCACTCCACCTAATCTTCATTTCATTCATAACTTTGGTTTCTCTCATCCTAGATCTGCTCAACAGTTCTTAGTTGGTCCAAGCACTTCTCTTACACCCACTCATACATCTACTATTCAAACCACCCCACTTCATCACCTTCCTCCACTTATAAACCCACCATTGTTTCCACAAGTCCATATCATGGTGACATGGTATGCTCCTTTAATCCTTCCTTTACCTTTAGTTGCTCTACCACAGGACTATAAGTCCAAGATTCCACTATATGATGGTAGTAGCTCTACTACAGCTCAACAACATGTGGATAGAATGAATTATTACTTTAACAGACAAGAATTCGATGATGAAACTGTAAAACTTAGGATGTTTACTCAAATTTTAGGGGGAGAAACAAGGAAATGGTTCAAAGGCTTAAACCCTAACAGTATCAATGACCTCCCCTCTTTTCATCAATTATTCCTAAACAAATGGGAAGTCAAAATAAACCCCCTTCAAATCCTGTCAGAATACAATGAGCTTAAAAGAAATGCTGGAGAGAGTGTCCAGGATTATTGCACTAGATTCAATAGTGTTTATAATGCACTTCCTCCACAAATGAAACCCCCACAAGGCTTAGCCTTAATCAATTTTCCTGAAGGATTTGACCCATACATGTGTTATCAATTAAGGGAGAGAGAACCCCTTACATTAGAAGACATGCATAAAGGTGCAGTAAGTGTGGAAGCTAACCTTAATGCCAGAAGGGCTAGATTGAAAGCAGAAAAAAATGTTACCTACAAAGATGAAGCAGGACCATCCACATTAGAATCTAAAATTGATAATTTGTTTAGAACCATGGAGATGATGATGGAAAGAATAAACATAAATGAGGGAGCTTATCCTAAAGAAAACCAAACATATCCTCAAAATAAAAATCAAAATCAGAATCATAACTTTAGAATTAATCCCCCTCAAATTAGACAAAGAGGCCCTGATCAACAAGCGAGACCTCCTTTCCAACAAAATTATGTTGATGAGGATGAGGGAGTGATTGAAGAAACAAAGGGAAATCACATAAACATGTTGGGAACAAATGATGAGGATATTGTCTTCCTCACTAAGAAAGAATAAGTCATATACACACCTTATGAAGAAGAGAGCCTAGAGTCTGTAGAGTACCAACAAGGTTTTGAAAATGCAATAATAGAAGTACACAAACAATATGAATTAAGGAGTAAAGATAACCAAGAAGTTCCCAAGAAAAAGACCTTTGAAATATCTGCTAAAAACAACCATGTAAATACTTCCAAAAAGACAGCTGAAAACAAAAAAATAGTGGTTGAAAGTTCTGATCAAAACAAGGGAAAAAGCACCCAAATTCATGACAAACATAGTGGTGGTCCTAGCAGCACTAGCACTTCAGCTAATGCTCCTGAAATTTTTTTTTTTACTTATGTAAATAATAGAAATAAGCAAGATGATTTTGTTGAGAAAACAATGACTAAACAGGTTGAATTAAACATTTCCAAAACTCAAACTCCTTTCAGCATAGAGAGTGAAATTTCCAAGATAAAAATCTCCATCCCTCTCACTGAGTTAGTCACTCAAGATGTATATAGGTCCCATTTGTTAAAAGCTTTGAACATAGGAGATCACAATGACTCTGTTAACTTAAATGATGACAAACCTGAGCTCCTGTTTGGACCAAAAATTGAAGGAAAATTTCAATAAAGAGGAGTTCCTCCATTCTATGTCATCTTAAACTTCCATGATAACATTCTGCACAATGCCATGCTTGATTCAGGAGCATAACATAACCTAATACCCAAAGTGATAATGGAAATATTAGGCCTTGAGGTAACCAGACCTTATAAATATTTATACTCCTTTGATTCCAACAAAGTCAAATTCCTAGGCCTAATAAAAGATCTCTGTGTCAATTTAGCACAAATCCCAACCAAAAGCTTAGTGATGGACATTGTTGTCGCTGATATACCCCCTAAATATGGCATGCTTCTTTCAAGATCTTGGGGCGCTAAATTGCAAGGCACAATACAAATGGATATGACTTATGCCACCATCCCTGTCTTCAGTCAGCCTAGAAGACTCTATAGGGAAACACACATGAAATACATGGTGAGTAGCCAAGAAAGATCGGAAAATTCCCCTCTTTATTCTATACATACTGACCCTGACTCATTCATTTTGTAAAATTATGAGATTCATAATGAGCAAGAGTTAAAAAAGGAACAATCAACCAACATAGTGGCATCCATAGAAAAAGATGAAGGGAAAGAGAAAACATCCAAATAGTTTGCTAAATCAGAAAAACACAACAAACAAAATAAAGGTATTGAGCATAAAAATAGTCATCAACATAGTGCCAATCATAACAATCAAAGAGAAATTCCTCAACACATTGAAAACCTTGAGGAAAAAGACACAAATAAACATAGTGCAGATCCTAAAAAAGAACAGAGTAATGATCAAAATAAAAAAAACAGAGAGGACAGAAAGGAAATTAATGATGAATCTGAAAATAGTCCTCTTTGGAGCATGAGTTTTGATGGGTCTTGCACTAAAACTGGTGTAGGAGGAGGCATATGGGTGCACAACACTGAAAAAATTCATGCAGAAGGCCATTCATACAGATTAAACTTTCACTGCACCAACAACATAGTAGAGTATGAAGCACTCCTCTTAGAACTACATTTATTGAAAAAATTAGGAGCGAAGAGGATAACAGTTCATGGGGATTTAGAATTGAAGTAGGCAAGTAAATGGAGAATATACTGCTAAACATCCCATACTGAGAGCCTATAGAGATGATGCCATGGACCTATTAAAATCATTTGCTGAATTCCAACTTAATTTTGTCCCTAGAAACCAAAACATCCTTGCCAATGGATTAGCCTTTTCTGCTAGTACATGTCTAAGACCTTATGAAAACAAATAATACACAGTTCAAGTAAAATATAGACCAGCAGTCCCAGACAATGAGAAATATTGGCAAGTTTCTGAAGGAGATAAACAAATAGAAGAATTCCTACAGTCTACAAATGAAGTTGAAATGCCAAATTCAGATTCAGAGTATGAAGAAGACTGTCCTACTGAGGAAAATCACTTTTTAAAGAGGAATAATCTCCTGAGATTGCTGATATAAGTCTTTTAACCAATAAACCCAAACATGAAACAGAAAAATACATGGATTAAGCAAAAGAAGATCTAGAGGTGTTGCAATCCAAAACTGAAATCTTGCCAAAGGGGCTGGTACCCTTAGAAGAATTGTTTGACTTTAATGATGTTGCAAAAAAAACCAAAATAGAGCCTACTAAAGCTGAAGTAGAAGAGTGCAATATAGGCAATAAAAAAAAGTCTAAAATGATCAAATTATCCAAAACACTACCGGCTCACATTAAATTGAAATAGCTTGAGCTGTTTAGAGAATTTTCTGATGTGTTTACATGGAGTTATGAAGATTTAAAATCATATGATACAGAGATAATTCAGCATAAGATACCCCTTAAAGAAAACCAGAAGCCTTATAGACAAAAATTTCACAGAATAAACCCTGTTCAATTACCTCTAGTTGATAAAGAAATTAGAAAAATGTATGATGCTAGAATTACTATCCCTGTGAGATACTCAGAATGGGTATCTAATCTTGTATCTTTAGGAAGAAAACTAGAGAAATAAGGATTTGTATTGACTTCAGAAACTTAAATAAAGCCTCATTGAAGGAAAACTATCCCTTGCCCAAAATGGATCATATTTTACAGAGGGTAGTAGGTTCTAGAAGAATTTCTTTGCTAGATGGATTCTCTGGATACAATCAAGTATTGGTACATCCTAATGATCATCTTAAAATAGCCTTTACTACACCTTAGGGCACTTTCATGTATGTGAAAATGCCTTTTGGTTTAATGAATGTTGGTGCCACATTTCAAAGAGCCATGGATATTGCATTCTCAGAAGAAATAGGTTATTTCATTGTGATTTTCTTAGATGACATCGCAGTCTATTCCAAAGCAGACGAAGAACACCTTATACACCTAAGAAAAGTCTTTAATAAGTGCAGAAAATATGGTTTATCCTTAAATATCAAGAAAAAATTGTTTGGTCTCCAAGAAGGTAAACTTCTTGGTCATATCATATCTGAAGAGGGAATAAATATAGACCTAAAAAGTATTGCAGGTATATTGCAAATCAATCATCCTAGAAACATCAAGGAACTTCAATACTTCATTGGAAATATTAATTTCTTGAGAAGGTTCATACCCAACCTAGCTGAACTCCTTAGAAATATGACAAAAATGCTTAAAAGAGAGGAAGGAGTTAAATGGACCTTAGAAGCAAATAAATCCTTTGAAATGATAAAATAAGCACTTACCCAAACACTAGTTCTTATAAGCCCTGATTTTACCAAAGATTTTTTCATGTTTTCATTTTCATCAGAACACACAGTGACTGTTGTCCTCTTATAGAAAAACATAAAGGGACAAGAGCAGCCTATTGCATTTTTCAGCAAGGCATTAAGAGATGCAACTTTGAAGTAAAACATAATGGAAAAACAAGCCTTTGCCTTGGTCAAAGCCTTAAAATACTTCAGATTTTACATTTTACACACACATCATAGCATTTGTGCCTCATTCAGTGGTAAAAGACATATTGACACAAGATCCTGATGGCAAAAGAGGAAAGTGGATTGCTATAATATTATAATATGACTTATAAATCAAGCCCACTAAGCTCATCAAAGGTTAAGGATTAGAAAAACTTATGGCTGAATCCAACTTTCAAGCTCTTGATATAAACATGTTGAGTGCATTAGATGAACAGGAGGAGTTGGCAACTCCACTTATTGAAGATCATTTTCTGAATTCATCTTGGTATACTGATATTTTGTATGTGCTGCTTAATCTAAATGTCCTTCTTGGTTTGTCTAAAACAAAGGCAAGGTTTTTAAAGTTAAAGGCTGTAAATAACTGCATTTTAGACAAATGTTTATATTGGAAAAATGCTAGTGGATTATTTCTTAAATTTTTTCTTGAGAACGATGCAGATAAGATCAATCATGAATTCCATGAAGGAGAATGTGGAGACCACCTCTATTGAAAAACTACTGTGAAAAAAATTCTTAGAGCTGGTTATTACTGGCCCACCTTGTTTCAAGATATCCACAAAATGGTCATTGCCTGTCATAAATGTCAAATTTTTGAAGGCAAAATAAAATTTCTTCCCTCACCTCTACAACCAATCACTGTTGAAACCCCTTTTCAACAGTGGGGTCTAGACTTCATTGGGGAAATCCATCCTGCCTCATTTTCCTAACATAAATGGATCCTCACAGCTACTGACTACTTTACCAAATGGATAGAAGCCATCCCTTCTAGTAATGCCACAGACTCAATCCTCATTTCATTCCTTGAAAATCATATCCTGTCTAGATTTGGTTGTCCTAGGAAAATTATCACTGACAATACTGTTGCATTTGGATCCAAAAAGATGGTTGATTTCTGTCATAAATATCAGATTACATTGGGCCATTCCACAGCTTATTACCCTCAAGGTAATGGGTTGGCAGAATCCTCAAACAAGAGTTTGGTAAACATTATCGAAAAGTTGCTAGAAGAGAAAAAAAAATCATGGCACAACAAGCTAGTACATGCACTGTGGGCAGACAGATTGACAGTCAAAAATTCAATTGGAATGTCCCCTTATCAGCTAGTTTATGGAGCAGATGCAATATTTCCAACCAGTCTAGGAGTGCCAGTCATGAAGCTGATCCAAGAGGTATAGTCTGAAGAAGATAACATGACAAGAAGAATAAACCAAAATATACAATTACAACAAACCAGAGAGGAATTCTACAAAAGAGCACAACAAGTACAAGAAAACATCAAGAAGTTGTTTGATAAAAGAACAAAGGCAAGTGATTTTAAAATTGGTGACAAAGTACTAAAATGGGATTCTAGGAAAGAAGATAAGGGAAAGCATGGAAATTTTGAGAATTTATGGAAAGGCCCTTATCTCATTCAGACTGCTATTGGCAACAATGCATTTTTTCTTCAAGAGATAGATGGAGCTGAACTTTTTGGAGGTCCTATCAATGGCAGGATGCTCAAACATTATTTTTGTTAAAATATTTTTGTTCAAATTTTTTGTCCATTGTAAATAACATTTACTTTTTTGAAAGAAAATATGAAATACAAAAACAAGAGAAAAGAGAAAAAGAAGGGAAGATAAAAAAAAAAAAGGTACAACCCCATACCAAAAAAGAGAAAAATTTGTAAGTGTGCAAGTCTAAATGCCACTGCTTGAGAAAGGAACTATTATTCAGTCATACAGCCTAATCATGACTAAATAAATTTGAATTTATGCTGATAGGTTAGTGTGAAGAAGATTTTCCAAACAATGTAATCTTGGATTATCAGTAGAATAGATTAGGATAAGAGAAAGGAGATGGTTCTAAAAAACTCAAAATCCGAACCAAGAAAAGAAAAGAGAAATGGCTCCAAAAAGATCAAAACCTAAGCCAAAGAAAGAAGGATGTCTAGAAATTTCAGATCTTAAGCCTTCAAAATTTCGTTTTAAATTTTCTGCAAATAAAATCTATGTGTAGCTTGTACATAATGCCATAGCCACCATAGCAAATCAAATTTTCTAATCCTGATTTGGCTGCGTTTTAAATTTCTTGTTTTAGAAAATAGAGAATAAAATCTGTTAAACAGTCTAATCTTGACAGATAGATAGTTAGGTAGAGAAACATTGAGTTCAACTGCTTAATCTCAACTCATGGAAGATATAAGGGTAGAAATAGTTTAGTTTACTACTTTCAAATAAAGAATAAAATGATGTTGAAAGGGTTCTCAAGTCCAAGTGCACCCATTGAAGAAAAAATGTTAGGGAAAGTAGGATGTGTACTTAGAAATTTGGGAGGATAATCATCTTGTTATAATTCTGCAGATTGTCTCTTTTAAGCAGCATGATCAAAGAAGGAAGAGGTTGTCAAAGTGTAGAAAAACACAAGGCACTGGTCTACTTTCCAGAGATTTATCTCTGAATTTCTTGACACCTCCAAGGAGCTGCCCTCCCCAAGTGGTGCCAATGTTAGCATCTATAAAATATGTTATACCTCATGATGGCTAAATTGGTCTTTCAGTTTTCAATAAATAATTTTTTGTGAAAAAATCTGTGAGTTCTTGAAACCTCACTGTGTTCATTATCTTCAAGAAATAATTTTGCTATAAACTTCACTCAAAGCCTCCAAGTTACCCTGCCAAGACACAAAGAAAACTGTTTTCAAGCCTTTCTCTATCAGTTCATTTTATAAACTCCATTTCACCCATCCTTTTATTTATCCTCACAAATCACTTTTCCCTTCATTAACCTTCATCTTCCCCAAAACCCCTTTAAAACCTTATAAAATTATTTTATTTAGTTTAAAGAACCCTTTTTATCTCTATCGAAACCTCTTAAAAAGGCCTATAAGCTCTCTTTCTAGGCCTATTTCTAACCTTTTATCAAAATAGGCCTTCAGCCCATTTTGACTAAGCCCTCTGCCCCCTTTGCTCATACGACCAAGACCTGTGACCATCGGCTAAAGTCTCGGCCCTGTTTCATTATTACCCCTTGTCCTTTCCTTTCTCCACAGGACCATGTTCTCCGCTCCATTTGGCCCCTCCATTTCTTATTTTTATCCCCCACATTATGTTCCCCTTTGATGAATCCCAACCATTGATCGGGCTTGATCCAACGGTGATCGTTTTTCCCCATCTTCCATTCTCTCACTCATTCGTTCTTTGTGCATTCCCACTATGGATCTCCATCGTCGATCATCCTGATCTGATGGCTCCCACATATCCCTGATTCTAAACGTCGCCTGATAACCTTTCCACTTACCGACAGTTTTGCTAACCTCATCCACCGGTCCCACCACTGAGCACCTTTTTCCATCATGCCCTCCCTCCACTGTCGATCTGGCTACCCCAGATCTGACAGCCCAACATCAGTTTCTCGTTCATTTCACCCATAAGGATTAACGCACATTTTCAATGTGAAAAAAGCAGTTTTCCCGTGGAAAGGTGTCATTCAATGAGTGGAATCGTGTCTGTTCGGGCGAATACCACTTACCACCTGAAACCTGCATGAATACCACCCTGGTATTGCACAAAAATGCCTCCACTATTTCGCGCCAATATTCAAATTTTCCCCTATTCCGCATAACTTTGTCCATGAAATGCTTCCCTCTGCACATTGTTTCCTCCTCTGCAGTCACTCCTCTACCATCCCAAATCCTCTGAAGCAGTTTGACCCAAAAATGTAGGTTTTATTAATGTTTTTTGGTCTGTTTGTAGGTTTTAATGTTGGCCTATAATGTACAGGCCCTCCCACAGCTGATATCAGTGGCAAAGAACTTCTGAATGATGATCCTTGAGTTCCCAATATGAAAAAAATGGATTTATAGGGATTTAAGTGTTTTATCAGTGCCTCATGAACACTGGTAAATCAATGAAACCCTCCAAGCACACCAAGCCACCTGTACATAAAAGAAACACAAAGAATATCAGTGAAAGTTAAAGGTTAAAACATAAACTAGGAGATTTAAAAGCTTAAACCAGCAGATTAATGATAAAACACACAGTGTAAAAGCATATTAATCAAAGAAAAAACAGTCAGAAAAAGTGACAAAAGCATAAGATGATTAAAAGAAGGGCTAAAAATCAAATCGGAGGCCTAACTAGAGTTAAAGCCACCAAACAAATAGATCAGCAAGAAAGAGTGCTTCGAATGCATAAATTAGTGAAGAAATTACTCCTCTAAAAGAATCAAAATGCCACCTATAGGCCTAATTTACCTCAAAGACACACAAAGTTATTACAGTCAGAGATGTTTGTAAAGACAACTCAGAAGTTATTTCCAACCTATCTAAAAAAGCCTAAAAGTCAACAAAAGCCACTAAGTAGTTCAAAAATTTAATGTAACGCAAAGTTAGACTTAAAATAAATTTTCCCTTGGGCCTTGCATGGTCTCAAAGGTAAAAAAACATTAAAATCTATCATTTATGAACCATTAGAGACCCTTTATTTTACTCCACCTCCTCATTTATCTATAAATAATGTATGAGGAGTTCATTGTTGTTGTTGGTTGGATTATCATTGAAGTGTAAGATAGTTGATGAAGCTATTGAAGCATTTTTGAGTAGTTGAAGAACATTAGGCTGAGAAGAGAAGTTTGAGCTGTAAAGACCTGTTGGAATTGAAGTATGTAATTGGTTTTAACATCAATAATACAAGATGATTCATGGGATCCTGGTCTATGTTAATGGTGATGTTATTTCTCACTGTTTTTGTCTTTCCTTATGTTTTACACACTGTCCATTTTCTCTGATAAAGAAAAAAAAGTTTAGAGTTGGATTTACTGTCAAAGTACCCTATTTCTTTCTGAAAGCTTTATCTTTATGTTTTCTTCTACTAAGGTTTGATTGAAGGATTCTTAATTTCCCTTCAGTTTTATCCAGCTTTTTTTTTTTAGAATGATTCATAGAGTATAACCAGTGAAGAAATGTTGGTGAGCCCATGTCTTTCTGAGTACAACTTGAGATATTGTTTTTGAATTTTCTTTTCAAGGTTTGCTAAGTAGAGTTAACCCAGGGAAGTCTGTGGTTTTCCCTGTCCTCTGGCTAGTCTTTAACAATTTCTCTAAAATATCCCCTGAGAGTATGCCAAAAGTAGGCTAGAGGCTATTTTCCTTGATACCTTATATGTTTTCTCCTTTCTGATAGTAGTCTTACAATTACTAGATTGTTGTATGAAAAGTATGCTTTAATAAAATTTTATCCAAATAAGTCTATGGTTTTCCCTGTCCTTTGGCTCACTTCAAACAGTTACTTTGAAAGGATTTTCTTGTTTTAGTGAAGTTAGATTCTTAATTGGTTTTAGCTTTGCTTTTTTCACAACAGTTTAATTTTCATATCACAATTCAATCTAAAAAATATCCTTTGACATAGATGATTTTCCCTATGGAAACCCTTGAAGAATTTTTGTACAATTAAATCCTTTTGTGAGTCCATAGCCCAATAGGTTGTTACTATTTCTTGACCTATCTTTTCAGCCAAAACATTCTTTCAATTTACTCTCACCTTCACCCTTCAGTTGACCTCTTCAGTCCATGGTATCCATCGAAACCAAACAAACAAGTTCTCTGATCTTCATAACTAGCCTAATATCATAAACAAAGCATAAAGATATATCCTTTGAAAAAAATTAATGAAGAGATCCCTCTCTGAATTTAGGAAGGCTACATCCTAGGATTCCAAAGTGGTTCTGATGTGGCCCCCTGTAGCGTTTATTCTTTCCAATCTCATAAATCATAGGAAGCCAATACATTATTTTTGAAAAAGGAATACCTTGGTTAAACATGACCAAAGAGTTTCTCTTAGATATTATTTTAAAATTTTTCAGATCTGAGTGACAAATTTACGAAAAAGTACTTTTGGAGTTCTCTTTCATCCTCTTTTTTAGAATCTCTAAATATGAAAAGGACCAGGCTAGTACTGTCATTAAGCTTGTTAAAACGTAAAATAGCGACGGGCTTGTTGATCATGGCAAGAATCGAGTTTCATTCATTGTTAGACTTGTTAAATTATTAAATAGTGATACTTTATTCACCCGAAGGGTTGAATTATAGATCAAGAAAATGTTATCCTCCTCAATGTTGTTAAAAAATAAAGAGGTATTGGTCGACATATGACCGGGAAAAATTTGGGAAAAGTGAGCAAAGTTTCTTTTTGGTAGCAAGTCGCTCTTGAACATGACACTTATTTCACTCCATGTCTGTGACTGTTTGGGTTGGGTAATCATCTTGACGGTTCATTCACACCTATGGTTCATCATACCCTCAATTTGGTTTTGGGTCAATGCTACCAACTCATCATAGTGTCGCCGATATGTTCAAGATAATTCATCCAGTGATTTAGAAGTCATCCTTCTATAATACTCATAAACCATCATTTTCATCACCGTCATCCTTGAAAATTGCTATATCAATTCATATCCTTGTCTCCAAAATCAGTAACTCCAGTTTTGCAATAAGGTGAATTCCTGTTGACGGCAAATCAATATCTGGGAAGTTCACTTAGAAACATCAGATTCCAGTACCATGAGGCTTGTTACAACATCGACAAGATCCTCACTTCCGGACCTTTGACTGAAATATTTTGTTTGCCGTTCGACATCAAATCATCTAATCACGCCTTACAAAATGTATTGCAATACCTTGAGGGCCATTGACATTAATGGTGGTTCTCTCACGTTTGTTAATAGCCCACATCATTAGCTGGTAATCAAACAATGTCTTTCCATGTTCGACTACAAATCATATATTCGCATGGATAGACTTATACCCGAATGATCGAGTGAACGAGATAAGAAGACCCCAGATATAGTTTCAGCCATCCAGGATGTGATTTTAGGATTTTTGTACATGTCATCTGTACGGTGACCTTAGATATAGATTTTCATCCAAACATGGGCCTATATCTGTAGGCATGTATGCATTTGGGCAACATTCCAATGAAGACGACTTTCTGAATTATGTACATGTTATTAGATTGTTTTATGTGTTGAACATGGAAATGCATGCCCTCAGAAATTATGATCAAAGAGGATATATCATGATGTAATGTATTGTAAGATTGATACAGGTGACCACTCTGCTTCGTTTCCAGGCTCACCATAGTGTAAAGCATCTCAATCAAATGTTTTTATTATTTGGATCTCATGCTTTAAGGGGTAATTGTTATAGGTCAATTTGGGCACCATTCCCATTGACCTAGTTAACTGGACATCATCTCCAGGACCAATGATCAAGGGTCTATCATTCCCTATCATTTCAGTCGCTACATGCCCTAAGACAAGAAACAAGACAAATCAAGAAAGACTTTCATCAAGCAAAGGTTTCCAAGGTTTGAAGCTTATTATATAGCATATGAGAGCTCATCAACGCAGGATCTAAGGGGCCTAATTTCATTTCATATGCAGGTAGCCCCATGAAAGGTTGATCTGCAAAGCACTTCCCGATATTCATAGGTGCATTGGTCACACTGGGAGCGAAATTCTCATTGTTCCGAAATCTCCACTTGGTCAGTGCATTCTAGAAGAGTTCACATGTGTCAAGCTTTGGATTCCAAGTGTTCATTTGACATCTACATGACTGGAAACATGTCTTGCCTATTATTGGAAAGTCATTGATTGCAAAACAACCTATAGTTCATCTATAAATTGAGCACAGATCTAAGTGCTTGAGGAGGAATAATTTGAGTAGAGAAATGTTGGAGAATTTTCAATTGAGAGCTAGATTTGTGTAGCTGCTGCTGGAGAGATTTATACTGTGATGAGGCTTGGGAACGTTGCTATAAGGTCACTTAAAATCAGTCACTAGGTTTTAACCTCTCCTTCTATCATCAATAAAGAGTACTGCTTATTTTTCCCTATATGCCTCTGTATTGGCTTTGATTTTCCATATTGCAAGATCTTAGTTGATGTGTATGGTTTATGCTTTAGTGATTTAGCTAAATAGATTGAATAGATATCTATATTATTGCATCTTCTACTGTTTCAGTGTTTTTTCTTGTAGGAAGCATTCCGCACAAAACGCTTGAACTTGAAGCTACAACGGAAGCAACAGAAGGAGGCATTTGGAAGCGACTGATCAAGTAAGCCTCCAATCCTCTTTGTATATATATTCTAAGTAAGGAAAAATAGTCGTATAGTATTTCACCTGTTTTTATAGACTAGCACATGTCTAGGGAAGCGTGATTTATCCGTAATTCACAATTCTGGCCCAGCACTGCCCAAAAATGACAGTGTTGTTGAAATATGAAATGAAGCACCTATCACATCATAACTCTCCTCTTTGACATGTGTGATGCCAAAGCCACATGTTGGCGTATTGTTACCCCAATTTTGTTGCCTCCCTTGCAGCTGATATTTCCCAAGACAAGATTGAAGTACATGGAGGTTAACCTCCTCTTGGAAGGTATTTCCCATCCAAAACTTCCATAGTTTTGCCAATGCATGCAAGAGTGTTAATAACCTCTTGTCATATTTAGAAATATGCCTTATGTGTGGAAGCATCATTTTCTTCCCTAAGAAGATGGAGTATCCCTTTGACACCATGCTTGTGCCATCATAGATTCATGAATCATCACATTTCAACACAAATAGCTGAGTGGGAGATGGCAATGTCCATATCAGAAAATTTCTCATAGGTTCTCTGCATTGTGCTAGCTCCTCCAAAGGCTCCTTCCATAGCCAAGTCTATCAATGATGCACCATGTTGAGAGAAATAATTGATCATCCTCCAATCAGGGGGTCTCCCTAGTAGAATGCCTCCGTGTAATGAAACATTAAGGCTTAGAGCAGGATGTATATGTGAGTGGACTGATTTGTCCCTGCCCTCACTTCACAAATCATCCTCCTTCTTTTGTGCATATGTGTCCTCAAAAGAATAGGTATGTATGTTCCCAATCACTTGATGTTGGCCATCCTTGTCATGTTCTCCTACCTCCTGCAAGATCTCATAGTTTAAGGTGTTTTCCTCCAATGTAATCAACCCATGCACACCCAATGTCATATTGGTGTCAAGAGTCTTAATAAAAAATAAGTGATGTATCATGGTGTATGTCCCTAAAACTGTGATCAATGTTGGAACATACTTCCTCCATTGTTTTTTTTCATTTCCTATCAACATAGACACATGCTGGTCCTGATATTCATGTATGAGATCCTTTGGAACTTCTTGCAAATATGCAAGAGCTCCTCTAGCTGAAGCAATTGCTTCATCTCCATCTCTAAATAATGGTGGATCTCCTCCTGTCATTACAATGCTGGAGGCTCTTTCCAGCTCTCTCTCTCCCTTCTCCTCATCATTGGAGAATACCTCATCCTTCAGAGATCCTTTGGCTTGATCTCCTCTTGAAGGATGAATCCTCATGTGTTCTTCTTGAGAAGAAAGTTCTTGCCAAAGTGGGGCCTTTTCTCTTGGCAAAGCATGTTGCAGATCTTTAACCCCCTAAAAAATGTTCTGAAATGGAGTTGGTTTCATGTAGCCTTCCAACTTATGCAAAATTTTTGATTTCTTAGGTTTGGATAGCTCACCCAAAGAAGTTTCAGAATGTTCTTGATCAAATCTCTTCACTAGCCTCCTAGTGAAATTTTCATAAGTAGATATATTTGAATTATTCAATGAAAAGGATTCAAATAACCACCAGGCATAAGCCTTAGCTTCCAGATGCAGCACTACTACTCTAATGGTCTCCTCTTCTGAAACTTGATGCAGCTGAAAATATGTGTCTAGTTCCTTGACCCAAGCCTTTGTTGTGCTCTTGGGTGACCCATATAAGTAGGTAGAAATAATCTACCCAAAGTGTGCTACGTACACCCTCTTCTTATATTTTTTTTATCGGGTATTCCATCTTCTTTGATTTGAAAAAACCCTTGGAATTTTATATGCTCCTTCAATCTCTTGGATTGAGATTCATATTCTTGGAGATAGTCACCAAGAGTCTCCTCCTTTGGTGTTTCTCCTTCCTCTTCTCCTCTTGCCAAGAATGTAGGTATGGTACCACATTGTAGATCTGATGGTGTAGTTGAATTCTCACACCCATAATGAGAAGATATAGAGTTTTCTTCATGCACAAGCCCTCTTGGAGAATCTATATATATTTCCATTCTCATTTTCTTGATGTCTCTTTTGATGTCCAACATATTTTGAAGAAGACGTTTTGAGAACTCCCTCCCTCCTAATAATGAATTTTTGCCCTCATATTTTCTGCAGACCTTCTCCTTTCTATGAGAAGCCTCCTTAGATGACATAATGATTGAATTACACAAGTTGAGCCAAGATTATGCTCTGATACCACTGTAATATGCCCAAATGGGGAAAGCAACAGTATATCACATAATAATGGAAAATGGCAGCAATATGAATCGATCAAAGCATGAGAAAACCATGGATCCATTACATTATGATTATAACAGCAAAAATAGGTACAAATACTTGAGGAAAATATCACTCAAGTTCGGAAAACAAGCCTCCCATGCAATCATACACCTAGATCTGAATGATGCTAATACAATAAAAGCCGAAATATCAAAACTACGTTGTCTATAACAAGATAGCTACAAATTAGAATGGAAATAAATTTATATTCTACTGCAATTCTCCAATAGTGCAATTAATATAGATCAAAGCCCAAAAATAGATTTCCAGGACAACCCAGAAAAGGCTTTTGGAAATACTCGCTATACAAAATATAGCAGATTTGGCCCTAGGGTTGAATAATATCTAAAACTAAATCACTGATAGGAGGTGGCTGATCTAAAATATGAAATGGTTGATCCTCCTCCAATAGATCTCCTAAAGGAATGGATGATCCCCTCAAAGGAAACACAACTCCTCCAACTAGGCAATAAACCCCCTGCTGCAGCTGCTCTCCAAAATAACACAGATCCAGAATGATATTGTGTTGTGGTGGATAAAAATATGATGGCCTGATGCCAAATGTGTCAAATAAGCTCCAGGGCCTTCTTAACTAGCCTCCAAATAGAAATGAAACTCCCTCCAATGAGATCTAGCTCAGAAATATCCCAAATCAACTCCACAACTTCTGCCCTGCAACACAAACACAAATCCTCAACAAGAAACTGTGTTGTACATTAAGACTGAAGCCTTGGCCAAATGCTTGATAGTGGAATGTAGTGAAATCTCTTCTAAGAGATTCTCAATGGAAGAGGTGGGATTCCCGATCAGTAACACCCAGTGCTAAACAACACTTGCAATCTTAGCTAAACAACTAAAGAGAGAAACAAGTCTAAGAAGACCATAAATCAAATAATAATATAAACCATGAATAATGCGGATTCCATCCTCTTCCTTATATAATAAATGAGATTTCTAACCCTAAGCCGCATTCATTTATGACACTACTTCCATGCAAGGTGTCTCCATCTAAAACTACGTTGTCTCTCCATAAATGTCCACTCCTTTATGACATCGTTGTTGATTTGGTAAAAGTCGACCTAGTCCACATGTTTTAGCCCCTGTCACACCTTAAGGTGCTTTATTAAACTAAAAATATGATCCAATTTCATATGAGAAGTGGTTTTATTCATAATAAAGAGATTTATTGGTCTCCCTACCCACTTATTCAACTATCTAAGTGACAAAACATAACTCTAATATTCCAATAAATTTTGGAATATTAAAAAATTGTACCTGACAGGGAATTGGTGATCACTTCCCTTAGTGGTCTTCCTTCATCATGGGACACATTCATTACTTATATCAACAATAGGGAAATGATCCCTTATTTTGGTGAGATACTTGCTCTAAGCAATCAAGAGGAAAGAATGATGATATCTAGGGGAAGAATTCAAAATCAAAATGGAGATCCTACTGCCTTCATTGTTCAATGGAATAAATAGAATAAGAAGAAGGAAAGGGAGAACCATACAATGCAAAAATACCTCCTCAATAAAACCAAGGCTCCAAAAAACCAAGAAGAAGAGATAAATATGTTGAATGCTACAATTTTCATAAAAAGGGTCACCATGCTTGAGATTTCCTTAAGAAGCAAGATTCTCCAAGGAGAAATACTTCAAGGTTCTACAACAATAACCATGGCTACAAAAAAAACATGTCATATGTTAGAAGAGATGGAATAATGTTATGGGAAATGTTACCCTAAGGTCTTGGGTTGATAAAACTTCACAGATTAGGGGCATGTCATCATAAGAAGGACTCAATTAACCAAATCCTATGCTCTAAACTAGAAACTAAGGGTTGTTGACCTTACCCATTTATCCTTCGGTTGTATTAGATACCGCGGGGTTCAAACCCCCTGAAACACCTTGTGTTCCAGAACCTGCAAAAAAACAAAGAAAAAGCATAAAAACCTAGTTTTACAACATATATAAGTTCTAGATGTTAGCGACAAGCATGCATAATCTCATAAAAATAACAATAAATGAACTATTTAAGATCATTACACAGGTATAAGAGATTAATGACACATGAACTTCAGGAATAAGATTGCACTTCTTTTATTAATGACATGTACAGTAAAAAAATGTGGAGAGATCACCTGAAATCTTCCATGACCTTCGAGCATACCGTCCTCTAGATTTGTCCAGCCCTAGCCTCACAAATTTCTTCCAAGGATAGTGCATAATGGATGTCACATAGGATGACTGAACATCTCAAGAAAGCAAGGGTTTCCTAGAAATTTGGGAAGTGCAGGAGGCACAAGGGATATATCAAACTTGGATAGGGATATAATAGAGTATATTGTCTATAATTCTCTCTCTTCCTCCTTTAGGCCATTCCCTTGAGGGGTATTATACCTCCTCAAATTATTTTTTCCAGTTGGAGAACAATTAGGCCACGGGATGGGGTAGTTAAGTTACAGGAACAACCATAAAACCGGCCTCAAAAGTAGGGAAATTATATATTTTTTAATGTTTAAAAAGGTATACACGGTTCTCTATGTATGGACTCACGTGTAGACACAAAAAAGTCTGGGCAGAGTCGTATATAGGTTTTAAGAAACCATTTTTTAGAGAAATATGACCAAGTCTGAATGGAAGGGTTGACCAAGGCCAATGTATAAGTCATGAAGTATGTAATGGTGATAAATGATGCTATAATAGATGCCCCCTAATATATGAGGTTAGAAGGGGTACATGATGGCCTAAATGTATTATGTGCATAGAAAGAACCTTGCGAGGACTAGAGAGGACTTCACCAAATTTCACCCTACCAAAAAACCAATGAGAGAGATCAAAAAGATAGCTCATGTCTGAGACGGGCATACCCATGCTTAGTGAAAGAAAAACATGTCTGCATATGAAATATAGAACATATCCAATATATATACAAGTATAGCTGAAATGTACAATACATAGTGAATCATTTGATCGCTGCTCGGAAGTATAAGTCAAAATCATGTCCAAGTATCACATATAGAAGATGGATCAATGATGCTACAACAAATATCTGATCAAAAAAGTCACAATTGAATCTCCAAGTACCAAATCATAAGTGGTGGAACAAATGGTGCAAAACGCAACGTGAGAGCCAACCTATAGGATACTACTATGATGAAACTGCAACATATAAGGGTGGATGGTGTCACTGGTAGAAAATTGAAGGAGCTGTCAAAGTGAACCAAAACATGCCGATGAAAACTCAAGGTACTCACCGATCACCATGGCACAATTCTACATAATGGGAATAAATGATCTGAAGTCGACCATGTGAGAAATCGCTTGATTACCGGTCATTGATGTATACCGTTAAAAAATGCGAGACAACCCACTGATAATTATAATGAGTGTTAGGGTGCCCCAGTATAATCTAGCAAGTGCGAATGAATGAGTTGAATTTGAACACTTGAAAGAATCTATCAATCAGAAGGCGATGATTTATCCTCACTGTCAATAATGAAGATTCTGCAAATGATGATTTCAAACCCTAAAGTATTGAAAAAAAGACTCCATAACTTATTCCCATAGCAATGAGTCAGATTCGATGGGAAAATATCTACTGGAAGGAAGGCATTAAGGCATCCCACATCAGTCCAGTGTGATTGTAACTCGCAGGCCAAGATTTGGAAGGAATTGGATGAAGTAAAGTGAAGTAATCAACCCGAAGTACGTTTCTTGCATACATAAGATGAAGCTAGTGCATGGCAGAAACCCTCTGAACCAACCAATAATGAAAGCTAACAAAGAAGAGAGATATCCACCAATAGGGTCAAATGGAAATCAAGGTACTGCACAAATCCTAGGTGTGATAATGTAAGCTGAAGTTGAACACAAGGGAAACCAATCAGTCAAATACCCATGATGTTAATCAAATGTTGAGCACAAGGTCACCTATCAATGATGTAAATAGGGCCAGGGTGCAGCTCTAAGTTTACTCTCAGAGAAATATGTCGTAGCTTATAAGAGATAAAACTACTAGCAAGAAGTCAGTGGAGAACTTCTCAAACCAGCATGAGCAAAGGACCAAATATCTGATGTGATAGAAGAAGATACTGAAAATACTAGGAAGGCCGAATGAAAAATGAGTCAAGAGACACTGCAAAAAGGAAACTGGGGTTAACTTCCCTTGAAGAAAAACACAACTCATGTTGACTATGGAAAAAAATGATAACTTTGTATAAGTTTGTCATGCAGGAGGCATAAACAAACCCTCGATATGATTGGATGAGATACCAACCAGGGGAGTACTGACTCAAAAAAAAGGTTATGGATTGTCCTTAGCAAAAAAATAAAACCATCCCAAATGGAGAAAGGACTTAGCTTTTTTGTTCTTTGTTCAAGGGCGACACAACTGACACTGTAGCTGCCATCAAATATGGAAGTAATATCTCGTTCCCACTCTTTTTCAAAATATTTAATTTTTTATTTAATTTTTCCTATTTCAAAGCCTGAAAAATAATAAAAGAATGCTATAGCACAACGGATAGAATAAGTGTAAAAAAAAAATGCACTAGTTCCTGGGATAGGAACAATCCTATGCTCAATGCAAGGTGGCAAAAAATGGTAAGTGACACTCAAAGGATTGTTCCATCCATGGGTAAAGGTGTCAAGTCAAAGAAGCTAAGTGATTGCATGGTTAACTTGTACAGAAATACAACATGAGTCCAAATGAAGCTGGCTAAAGGCCAAGATAAACAAGTAGTCAATATGCAATGCATAAATACAACTCAATAACATATGGGAGCCTCTAGGGTAAATGATCGGAATAAAGATATTGAAGAAGAAGAAGAATGAAGCTTCAATGCATAAGTCATGGTGGGACTAAAGAGGACTCCCAAACCTACATAAATTTCATCATGGGCAGAAAATGCTAGTGAGGAACTAATTAGGAAGCCCATGTAAAGGATGGCTCTACCACCAAGTCATGATTAAAAAATCGGCGAGTGAAATGGGTTAAGTACTCATGACATGATGGGATCGACCCTGTGGCAAGTGATCAAAATGGAGGCTAGTATGCAAAAATGCAATGGAAACTGAATTCCCTAACCTATATGCCAGTTTGAAATCAAATACTTGCCATGACAGGTCAGCAGTCATGGGTTCGAAGAAAAACTAGGAAAGTCTCAAATTTAGCAAAATGTACCTGAAAAATACTTTTCCCAATGCTTACAAGGAAAACATTTATACAAACTTAATCAAATTCAAAAAATAAGTGCAAAAAAAATTTGTGAAAATTTCAAATTCTGGGCATAAATACACAATTTGACTCACATTTTGATCATTGTTACATTGCAGAAGTGGAGGAAGAGCTTTGGGCAAAAAATTCCTCTTCTCAAATACGGAGCAACCGGCCACCAAATCACACCAAATCAATTAGGTAAGCCTTAAACTCATCCTATTCATCAATTTCGTTCCTTTTTAAAGAAAATTTTTGGATTTTTGACCGTAGAAAAGATATTTTTCACTGAAACCCTCTGCGCATATGTGGGTTCGTGTGGAGGAACCTGCGTATGATACGTGACTGTGTATAAGCGAAGTAGCGTATGTGCAGAGCGAACATTTAAAACTTGTATCTAATCAGCCAATTAATGATTTTTCCCAGGATGTCAATTAGCTAGAGAGAGCATGAGCATAGTGCAATTGACAATGAGGTGATGGAGGATCAAACTTCCTTAGATATTCTCTAGAATTGCAAATTGCTCAATTTTTTCAAATTGCCCAATATGAAGAGAAATGCACGTTTGCTTCCGATGTTGGTTGATTACTGGGAATCGAAAGAATATTATTTTATGATTGATCAGATGCCACTACACATAGAAGTGGAAGACATATAGTTCATTACTGGGCTCTCTTGAAGGGTAGACCTAGTAGATTTGCATGACAAGCCCAGTGGAGGGATCACTGTAGAGGATTATGTCCAAATCTATTGCGTAGATAATGCACAAAAGGTGGGAAGTAATATTCCCATCAAAGATATGAAGGAATTATACATGAAAATTATTTTTTTTGCCATTGGTAGAGTAGCAAGATCAACTTCTCTACATCAAGATTCATGTACGCATCTGAGAATAGCAGTGAAATTCTTGATACATCTATATGATTGGTGCACAAATTTACTGGGCAATCTGAAAAAAAAATTGACTTCAATCCGGAAAGCAAAGAATAAAAACTTTGGATACAGTACAATATTTCTGACATTATTCTTTGAGAGGGTCCCAGGGCTTCAGCCCAAGGTCATCTCAACTGTCAGCAGCCTGAGAGATCCAAGAATAGCCTAATGGGCTGATCTGATGAAGAGATTGGGGGGAAGTGAGGTTCCTCAGATCACTTGGGATGATGAGTTCTTCCAATGGTGGGAAGAACAAGTCATCGCAGTAGAATATTATCCCTACGTTGGGATGCAGTTTTGTGTAGATCCAGATCTATTCCTTCCACCCAGAGCAGTGTGGCGCGCAATTGGTGAGATTGCATTTTTTGATTTTTGATTATATGATTTTTTTTTATTTTTTCAAATTATATGGAAAATGAAAAAATGTTTTTTATCGGACAAAATGAATTAAGAAAATATGATGATCATGATGTAGACGTAGGACCAGCCAGGCCAAAGGGGTACCGAAGGCATAAGCGTCATAGAGGTGAGGCAGATGCAGAAGACCCTGGCAGGACACTCCATGCAGTACAAATAAAATTGGAGAGTTTGACTCGTCAAGTAGCTATGGCCTCTATCGAAGACCTACCAGAGGTTGTCTAGAGACGGGTGGTAGGAGTACCATGAGACTGGGTACGGTTATTCCGCTGTGTAGCGAATTCCATTGTGTTATATAGAAGCACAAATTTTCGGTAGGGACCTTAGGAGTAGATTATAGATATGATCGAATGACTGTAATATTTTTTAATGATAGACATGATCAGGCATAAGCCCCAATTTTGTAGGACACGATGGTCCACATTTCGTACATTTTTGAACACTCTGATATATATATATATATATATATATATATATATATATATATATATATATATATATATATATATACAACAATTTATATGATGTGATGTATCAATGTACAATAATGAATGATGTTTTTGATATTTTTTAAAGTATTGAATGATTAATATGCTAATCAAGTGCTTGGTTAGCTCATGAGTCTGTCAACCAATTATTAGATCGAGGAATATGAATGAATGTAATAAATTGAAATGATCGTTGTAACAAACATACCCTAAAAAACAATCAATGCAAAAATGGGTCTCTGACACGATAGGTGTTGTTCAACTGCGAAACCACCAGCTATGAATCCAAGTAAACTACTAACGAATCAAAACCCAAAGATATTGCCTCTGAGAGTAGGTTGACCATTGCAGTTTATTCTACTACATTTTTCTATGTAGGACCAATGAAGACACTCTTGAAACTAACAACTGACTGGATGGATAATGGATTACCCAAGCCAAGAAAGCCAAATTCCAGGTATGTCTACTAGCACCATCGGCGAAACCAAAGTGACTCATTTCATCCAATATTACCTGGAAAAGCAGATCAAACCCATCAAAACCACACCAAAAATCAAAACACAGATATGTACAAAAAATAACATATATATAACAAAGAAATATGCTAGGCCAAAGCCTAGGAATAATACTTCTTCAAATAGAGCCCATTTTTTGGCTCCACCAACTCGTTCCCATCAAAGTCAATCAAGGCATAGGCTCCTTTATTTAGAACCTTTTTGACGATAAACGGGCCATACCACATAGATTAAAACTTACTTGTCCCCAAGGCATCCTTCTCTTGGGCATAAACCAAGACAAGGTCACCTTTAGAGAAAACCCTAGGTCTGACCACCTTATCGTACTGAACCTTTACTCATTTCTTATACACCTCATTCATCATAACCACATCTTGACACTCCTCATCAAGATGTTCTTGTTGGAGAAGGCATTCTTCGAGACTGGAAGTGTCAGGAAGAGGCTCAACAGCTAACTTAAGAGAGGGAATTTCACATTCAATAGGAAATATAGATTCCAACCCATAAGCTAACTGAAACGGAGTAAAACCGGTTGCAATTTTGACTGACATCATGTTTTCCCAAAGCGCAGGATACAACATGATATTCCATTTGGATCTGACTTTATCAATCGTCAGTTGAAGAATTGTCTTCAAGGATTTGTTAACTACCTCAACTTGCCCATTGGATTGAGGATAATGAGGAGATGAATGCTCCTGCCAAAAACCTAATTTTAGAGCCAATTCAGCCATCATGTTGTTCTGAAAGTGACTGCCATGGTTAGTGACAATCTCTTTGGCGATAACAAAGTGAGAAATAACTTGATTAAAGAGGAACAGGGCTGATGTCTCACTATCATTACCAAAAGTAGGCATAGCCTCAACCCACTTCGTAAAGTAGTTTACAACTACAATAATGTACTTGTGACCTTTAGCCAAAGGTAGGTTACAAGTAGTAAAATCAATACCCCACTTTGTGAAGGGACTGACAGTGATGACATGAAAGAGAAGAGCTGGATGAGCGTGCATATTTCAAGTATAAAACTGACATGGATGACATTTTTTTACTGATTTAATACAATCTTTGAAAATCGAAGGCCAAAAATATCCTGCACGCAAGATTTTTTGGGATGTAGCAAGCCCAGATAAATGACCGCCACAAGCTCCACTGTGGCAATAATTTAGCACAACCTTAGCTTCTTCGAGAGTTAAGCAGCATCTAAGGATCAAATCGACCCCGTGACGATATAAAGTGTCACCAATAATAAAATAAATTTTGGCTAAGTGATGTAACTTTCGGCGCTCATCTTTCGAAAAAGCTAAGGGAAACCTCGCAGTCTGGAGATAAACTATGAGATATCCATACCAATGATCCTATGAAGAAATGAGAAACAGATGTTCATAAGGAAATGATTCTTCATAAACAATCTCTTCTCCACATGGCAACTCAGAACTCAACTCCGCAAATACTAACGATTTCTTGGACTTGGCAGACAAAAATTCAAGATCAAATTCCTATAAAATAAAAATCCATCGACTATATTTGCCCCCAATCACTCACCTAATGAGAACAAATTGAAATGGATTGACTGTCGCCAAAAAATATGTTTTGCGAAGGATAATATAATGTCAGAGCCACTGAACAACATGAACAACTGCTAAAGCAAGTTTCTCATTCGAAGAATACTAGAGTTCAGGACCTACCAAGCCTCGACTAAGGTAGTATATAGCATGCTCGGAAAGAGCATCATATTCCTGAACTAGAACCATACCAATGGTAGATTCTGCTGTAGCAAAATGAAAGAGGAGATCCCTACTATAATCGAGTGGACTCAGTAAAGGAGCAGAGGTCAATTCTTTTTTTCAAAAAATCAAATGAGCGCTGAGCAAAGTCATCCCAAAAGAATGGAACTCCTTTCTTTAATAACCTCATAAATCCCTTTGTAATCTTGACATAATTTACAATAAATCTCCGTAGGAAATTAGCTTTTCCTTGAAGACTTTGAATTTGACAAATTGAATACGGGGGAGGCAACTGAAGTATTGCCTCAACCTTGAAGGGGTCTACCTGAATCCCTTCCATAGACACGATGAATCCCAAAAACTAGCAGGATGTGACAGCGAAAACACACTTATTTTATAATACCGACATCATTCAAAAAATTGATTGAGGTGAGAAGTATGATCAATTCTATTGCAAGAACAAGTAGGGAAATCATCCAAATATTCCTTGATAATATGTTTGATGTTGTGGAAGGCATAAGACATGGCCCGCTGAAAGGTAGCCCCAACATTTTTAAGGCCAAAAGGCATCTTCTTATAAGCAAAGGTACCCCAGGGACAAATAAACGCAGTCTTATGCTGATCTTCAGGATGGATAGTAATTTGATTATATCCTGAGAAACTGTCCATGAAGGATAAAATCTCATTCCCTGCACACTCATCGATAATCAGATCTATAAATGGTGTGGGGTAATTATCTTTTGGACATGCCTTATTTAGGTCCCTGAAATTGATGCAAAGTCAGATCATTCCTTGTTTCTTGTCTACAGGAACTGGATTTGAAACCTACTCATTTAATGGAATGGGGTAAATGAAACCCACCTTCAGCAACTTCTCCACCTCAGCTTTGATAGGTGCTGCCTTCCTAGGGTTGAACGGACGAAGCTTCTGCCTGATAGGCTTAGCACTTTTGTATGTCTTGATCTCATGATGGACAATAGATGGATCTATACCAGGCATTTCCTGATAAGACCAAGCAAACACATCCTGAAATTCTTGAAAGAGATCAGTGTAAGTCTGAACTTCTTCAGGGGAGCACTTGGCTCCAATGAAGACATTCTCTATAATCTTGGGATCTCTATAGATGTTCACCGGGGCAGTAGTAGAAATAACAACCATGTTCCCTTTAGAAAAAACTTGTGGTGGTACTAAAGGGTTCAAGACTGGGTGAACACGACTAGAAGACTGAAGGCTAGGGAAAATTTATTCAACTTCTCACAATTTTGGTATAAAGTAAGACCGATGATGCAAATCATCCCACGGTCTCTCTACATCAGTAATTTCTTTGAGGATAGCCTCTTCATATGGAAGAGTGGTATCAAGGCAATCCTGAGTGTAAGATGAACTAAGATTCCAAGCCAGAGCCACATATCCATCCAACTCCTCTGGTGAAAGAGAAACTGGAATGGAATCTATAGATTCAATAATAGATTTGTAAGAAACCTTAGCTGCAGACATAGAAAATGCCATTCCACCCACTTGACCTTCTTCTAATGTGTAGGTAGGAGAAGGCAAGGTCCAAAGGTCTGAAAAATAATGAGTTCTGAAGAACTCTCTCAGAATAGGAACCCTAGAGGATGAAATAACATTAATATGAACCGAAGGAGGCGAAAGATCAAAAGTGCCAATCAAGGATTTACACATTCCAACCCCCAAATTCTCAACATGTTTCTTGACATCCTTCACCAAGGGAATGGTTGAGTCATAAGATGAATTCAGATCTATAGGAGAACAATCCAGTTGGTCAACTGTAACAATTATCCCTTCATGAGGGAAACATAGAATACGAAATAATGAGGACACAATAGCATCCATCTCATAGATCCAGTTTCACCCCAATAAAAGGTTATAGTCTAAGCTTGCATCGACTATATCAACTTCGATATTGACAATTTTACCCCCAACATAGATGGGTAAAGTGGGAACAATACCATGTAGCCTGTGAGAGTGACCATCAAACGCAGTTAGAAGAGTGGTTGAAGGGACAGCTGCGGGAGATCCAATACCCTTCCAGCATGCAAGAGACATTACACACGTGGAAGGGCCCTCATCAAGAAATGTTTGAAAAATATTAAATTTCTGATATGCTGACCTGATATGGAAGGCCATATGATGAGGAAGTCTCTTTTTAAAATTCGATATCTCAAATGTGATCATCAGATAGTTTTTCGGAACATAGCCCCAATGGCAGTGAGAAATGCACTCCTTTGTGCAGGGCACGACTTGAGTACCTCTAATGCAGACATGGCACAAGGAGTTTGAGCCAGATCTTCTACAATCGAGCAGTTCTGGGAAGCCTTGGAATTAGGATTGATAGTCGTACGCTTTGTAGACCCTTTCGGCATCCAAGGTATAGGCTCAATTGCATTCCTCTCTATATGGAGCGGCTCAGCACTATTGGGAGCACCCTTAGCTTTCAAAGACTCAGCTTCACCATAATCATGAGATCTCGTCATGATATCTACATGAGCACTCATCATGTATATGTTTGATGTATTTTCCCCTTCTTGGCTGCCCCCAGAGGGAGCCCCAGTATTTGCATTTGTGGCAGCAAGTAATTACTGCCCTTGGGGAAAAGGGTTTGTCAGTACAGCTTGGGAACTAGAAGAACCCTATTGAGATAAAAAGCATTGCACATATTGAGTTTTAGGGAAAGGGTGCATAAGATGGTCTCTAGTGCACAATTTGCATGGAAACTTAACTTCATTTTTATTGTCCTTCTTACCCTCTCCAACATGATCGTTGGATTTTTTCGCATTCTCCTTCCCACCCTTGTCCTTTTTCTTGTTATTCTGTCTTTTCTTCTTCCCATCGAATTGTTGATTTCCTTTAGGGTTAGAATTTTGAACAACATTAATTACCAAGGGTTGAGCAGGAGTTGACACTGAAGGCATAGCCTGACCAGAAGAAGCACCAGATTGTATGGACAACTACTGCAATTAACTTAGTAAGTTAGCCGTACTGCTATCAATCAAACCGATAAGCCCGTCACCATGAGGAACAGGTTTATTTTTGGCTAAATCTAATTTTGAGTGAGGAGCATCTAGAAATTTTTTATTAAGGACTCAAGACTGAGAATAAATCAGTTCTAGCTGTTGAGCCCTAAAAATAGCCTTCTCTTTAGAAAATACCCCTGAAAGGGATACATCCTTCGAAATTTCTGGCTATAAAGTTTTCAAAAACAATTCAAGAAGGAATTCATTCGGTATTTGGGCTTTGATGAGCCTCTTCCTTCTTTTCCATTCCTGAATATGATTAGAAATGTGAGTTGCCTTGTCCTACTGAAAATTGTCCAAGAGGTCAGTCCCGACATCATAACGGATAGGTAGCTGAAAATGATTTAAGAACATGGTATCCAACTCTCCAAAAGTAGAAAAACTGCCCCCAGTTAGCTGGATGTACCATTTGACCGCATTTCTAGTTAGGGTTCGTTGAAATAATCTCAACCTAATAAAATCTTCAATAAGGGAGTTTAACGAACACCATAAATGGAAAGTGGTGATATGATCCGCTGGATCCTCACCAGTCTTCCCTTCAAACTTTGGAATGTCTGAGGGGAGTTTTGTGGGGACCGGAGGCCAACCTAGACTATATTGAATAGGATCGTTAGTCAATTTCGATAGATCTGGCATGTTTAATGTTGCTAGAAATGGTAAGCGTGGAGGAGCTTGGGAATTCCATCCCCCATTGGAATGATTCCCCACATTATGAAAAGAATAACTTGGATTTGTTGAGGCACCAGGTTGCCAGATGTTGTTCGTAGAAAATACTGGGCCATAAGAAAATCCTTGCGACCCAAAATTCAGAGAAGGATTTCCTCCCAACATAGAGTTACTATACACAAGAACATTCCCTCCAACTAAGGTATTGAATGAAGAAGAAACCCCTTGGTAAGGGTTCCAAGAATTTTCAAATGGAGAAAAATCCTGAGAAGTACTCGATGAAGGGAAAAGAACATTCCCTTGATGACTAGCGAAAAAATGACTCCCTGCTCCCAATGTTGTAAAATAAGGGTTCCATCCTGAAAAGACATTAGAGCTTTGACCTCCAGAAAAAGGATTAAACTTTGATTCTGAGAGGTGAAAGGCATGAATCCTAAGGAAGGGTTTGAATGAGGGATATTCCCACTTCCAAAGGGGAACCCTTGAAAAGAAGTTGATCCACTAGCCATAGAAGTTATGGGTGCAGAGACAACTGAAACAACAGAAAAGGAGAAAGAAATAATTCCACTAGTGGGCATTCCATAAGAAAAGGGACCAGAATGAGAAGCATGTGCCTAGGTGTTTCCAGAGCCAAGCACAACAACACTAGAAGTTATTGTTGATATGGAAATAGTTCCTCTTCCGTCAAATGAAAGAGGAGTCTGAACACTTGCAGTCCTCATAGCCAAAAATGTGTTCCTATTCATGGCCATTGAAAGAACGGGATATGGAAAAGGACTAGCTGGTCTCTGAGACTTGGGCCTGATGTACCGAAGAACGTCAGGAAAACTAGCAGGAAGAGGAGATGGAAAGGACTCAATAAGGTGAGGAACTTCCTCTACTTCAACTTCTTCTACTAGAAATAAAAATCTAGATATGAGTGGAGCACTCCTCTCTAAATTGAGACTAACACCAGAACCACCCACAGAAACAACAAGCCCTGATGGAGGATCACTCTCTGCTGCATTTGAAACCACCAGGTGAAAATCACCCACCGAATTATTTCTACACCTTCTTGAAGAAGGATCGACACTTGTAGGAGAAAGCTCACGAAGCCTCCTCAATCAACGAGGTGATCAGTCAACCAATTTAAGAGATTAATTTTAAACTCAAAAAATATAAGCTAAGAAATCTAGGAGAAAAGAGCACACTCTAAAAATTTCCTATGATACAACCATACAAGAAGCTCTCAGGTATTTTTGCTCTAGGTGATGAGGACCGGACACAAAAATAAAATAAATAGAAATAATAGGACCTTCCGAAAATAGTCTGGGTAATTATGCCCCAGGCCTACTAGCGAAGGTAACTAAAACATTTATGCTGACCTCCTAATAACATCCTTTTCTAATGCAAGTCCCCAAATTTCGTAAGGGCACCCTCCAGAATTACTGATGGAAGTGATACAATGTCCGTCTCAAGTACCACGGGTATTCCCCCTCGCAGTCACTTGTGTGGTCACTAAGAAAGGCAACTAAGGGCACCAATCCGTATCGGCAGTCGGGCGGAATGGTCTTAGGTCAAGATTCAGCAAATAGGAGAGGGGGTATCTCTCTTCTTTGCTTGCACTATTCCTCGCGCTTGACTCTCTGGAGGAGAGCTTTCCTGGTCCACTTAACGGTGTTGGATTTCACTCTTTAATAAACTTTCTATGTTTAATAGTTTGAGCGGTCTTGGAGAGTTAACTCTCCACTCACCTATTCCAAGGCCCTACAACCTAGCTAGTTGGTGTATGATTAATGACAATGATACAAAAACTTCTAGTTGCTTTTAATTATAGTGCTTGTTTTTAAATTGGTTGTTACTTAAGTCAAGGGTATATGGGAGTGAAATTGTTGGTATTTGATGATGAAAAAGAAATAAATGAAAACCTTACTACATGCAGATGCAATGATCTCCTTTTGATGAAAAGATATCTTTATATGGGTTCTATGAAAGTAATTAAGAAAAAAAATTGTTTTTCTTTTCAGATACTCACACTTCACACAATCCAGAAAACTATGAAAAAGACTAAAATGCTTCAATGCACTTAATGAAAATTACCAATGATATGAAAATTCTAAGATGCTAACTTTGAAGAAGCAAAAAGAGTTTCGATAAAGACAATGGTTCGATCACTTTTGACAGAAAAACAAGGCTAGTTCCCAATAGAACTCCTATGCATAAAAATGCCAAATTGTACTTGATGCAAAAGAGAGAATTCAAGAAGAGACTTCCTTAAAAACCAAGCCAAGAACCAAAGACTAGAAACCAACAAAAAGCTTCAAAATGTATGAAGAAACCGTAAAAATGAACTCAAATCGAAAGCTACAGAAAACAAAAATGTTTTAGGCTTTTCACTTATAATTAAAGGAAAAAGAGATTTCAAGAAAACAATCATAAAACTACCCAAGAACCGGAATCAAGCAAAATGAGTCTCAACAAGGCTTCAAAGTGCTTCAAGCCAACTATGCTACTTGACCCAAATGAGAAAGAATAAGAAAAAAAAAACTCAAACAACTGATTCAGTACAGTAGCACAATATTTCAGTGAACAAAAACTCAAAAAACAAAAAAGGGATTCTTCAATATTCCCTACGAATCTAGTCTAGGAAATCAAGAAAACCAAGGTAGTCGAAAAGGGAAAAAACCACAACTAAAGCAATGCATAAGTCAAAGAAGAGAAAACAAGCAGAGGCTCAATGTTCTGAATGGTCAGAATAGCTAAGAACTCCAGGAAGAGATCTTGGTACTACAGCCACGATTGCAATCACACAAAATAGGAAATTTACCAACTCGCTAGGTTTTCATAAGAACAAGAGATAAATGGATATGAAACCACAATTAACACAGTCCAGACACCTTAAAGACACCACAAGAATGGTTCTCCATAGACAGAAAAGACCACAGAGGCTAAAAACTCAAATTTTCAAACTTTTCTAGGCATATGCGGTTTTGCAGTATGCAACAAGTGTGTATACGTGACTGTAACCAAGGAAACTAGTGTATACGCGGGTTCCTTTAGAAAATATAGGAGGTATACGTGACTGTGCAAAGACTAAGTTTTGTATGAAAACAACGATAAGGAAAAAAGAAAAAGCCAATCCTGATCAAGGGATCCATTAGGGGAATTTTGAGGTCTAAAATGGGCCTCATAAGAAAAATGTACAACAAAAATAAAATTTATAACAACCAATAGGATTCAAGATGATGATGTCAACCATGGGGGATGACTCACCATTTTTTAAATAAAAGGGTAAAAATATTAAAAAATAATAAAATAATAAAACTACTTTTTCAACTCGTATTTTCAACTTATCTCCCAAAATTTTTACTCAAATTTCGAGCGGGAGTACTCGTTGGATGCAAAATTTAATTCCTCATCTAAGGAGTACCCATGTTGCATACTTTTGATGAAATCTACTACACGAAAAATGAGAAATACATAAAAAATGTGATTGTAATCACGTTTTTTTATGTATTTCTCATTTTTCGTGTAGTAGGACCCATCGAAAGTATGCAACATGGGTACTCCCTGGATGGGGAATTAAATTTCGCATCCAATGAGTACTCCCACTCAAAATTTGATTAAAAAATTTGGGAGATAAGTTGAAAATATGAGTTGAAAAAGTAGTTTTTCCATTTTTCCCTCTAAAATTTGATGATGTCATCAAATCTTATTTTATTTTTTCCACTATTATTTTATAATTTCCTTAGGAGGCCCATTTTAGACCTCAAAATTCCCTTAATGAGGTCTTCTGTCTGATTGAAAAAAAACTTACTAGACTGTAAAAGGTGATAAACCTGTCAGGGAACTTATAAGACAGACAAAACAACCCAAAATAGGAATTACACAAATGTAAACCCCAGTGGGGTCGCTAGTTCTGTTATGGGAAATGTTACCCTAAGGTCTTGGGTTGATAAAACTTCATAGATTAGGGGCATTTCATCACAAGAAGGACTCAATTAACCAGCTCCTATGCTCTAAACTAGAAACTAAGGGTTGGAGACCTTACTCGTTTATCCTTTGGTTGTAGTATATCCCACGGGCTTCATACTCCCTACAACACCTTGTGCTCCAGAACCTGAAAACTAGCAAAGAACAAGCACAAAAACCTAGTTGAACAACATATATAAGTTCTATATGTTAGCAAAAAGCATGCATAATCTCATAAAAATAACAATAAGTGAACTATTTAAGATCATTACACATGTATAAGAGATTAATGACACATGAACATCAGGAATAAGATGGCACTTCCTTTATTAATGACATGTATAGTAAAAAAATGTGGAGAGATCACCTGAAATCTACCATGGCCTTCGAGCATATCGTCCTCTGGATCCCTCCAGCCCTAGCCTCGCAAACTTCTTCCAAGAATAGTGCACAATGGATGTCACATAGGATGAGTGAACATCTCAAGGAAATAAGGGTTTCCTGAAAATCTGGGAAGTGTAGCACAAGGGATATATCAGACTTGGATAAGGCTATAACAAATTATAATATCTATAATTCTATCTCTTCCTCCTTTGGGACATTCCCTTGAGGGGTATTTATACCTCCTCAAATTAGTTTTTTCAGTTGGGGAATAGTTAGACCACGGGTTGGGGTAGTTAAGTTACAGGAACAACTGTAAACCCTGCCTCAAAAGTAGGGAAATTATATATTTTGTAATGTTTGAAAAGGAATACATGGTTCTCTATGTATGGAATCGTGTGTATACGCGAAAAATTCTGGGTAGAGTCGCGTATAGGTTTAAAGAAACTGTTTTTTAGAGAAATATGACCAAGTCTGAAGGGAAGGGTTGTCCAAGGCCAATTCATAAGTCATCAAGTATGTAATGGTGATAAATGATGCTATAACACATAAGGAATAATATAAGAAGAAGAGTCTCTCTTGATGATTGTTAAGAAGGTTATCATCCACAAAAGAGGTTAAGAAATTCCATGTATGAATGTAATGCTACTAATAAATATGAATATATATTTATTTCTTCTATTTTTTGTTCCTCTCCTTCAGATACTTTGGATAGTTAGTTTGTTGATAATGGGGCCTCTCATTATTTCTCTACGTATAAGGAGGTTCTCTCTAATTTTGTAGAGAGGGATTCAATTTTGAACATTATTCACGAAGATAACCCCACTCATCCTATTAAAGGATTTGGGTCTGTTAAATTTCACCTAGACTCTAGGGAATCTTTTTTGCTTCATGATGTCATGTATGTTCCAAGATTGAAGAACAATTTTTTATCTATATTTACTTTGGAAGACAAAGGAATGACGGTTTCTTTCATCAAAGGGAAATTATTTACTTATCCGATTGGATCCTCTATGATAGATGCTTTCACATTGGGATCTAGATTTGAAGGAATCTATAGAGTCACTGGAAGACCTCTTCTAGCAATGGTACATGACATTAAAATTCAAAGCGAGCTATGGCACTGTAGATTGTCCCATCTACATCATGAAGCTCTTCCGAAATTGAAGAAGTTGATTTCTAGGATTTTTGATCTTCAAGCCCATCATGATGGAGTGTGTCTAGGCTGTTATAGTGGAAAGAAGACAAGGGTAACATTCCCCTCTAGCAAGAACAAGCCTAATTACATCCTCCATCTCATTCATTTTGGTGTATGTGGTCTGATGCTTGTACATTCACTTGATGGCCATCTCTAATAGATTACCTTCATTGATGATTTCTCAAGGAATACATGGATATATTACTTGAAGCATAAGGGTGAGGCCTTTGATATGTTCAATTACTTTAATGCTTTGGTAAAAAATAAAACAAGGAAGAAAATTAAGATATTCATGTCGAACAATGATGGAGAGTACATTTCAAATAAATTCATATACTTTTGCAAGAAAGAAGGTATCAATAACGAGAAAATTTTTCCCTATAATCCAAAAACAATTGAGTGGATGAGAGAGAAAACAAGTCTATTATAGAAGTTTCCCGAGCCATGCTTCATGATCATATTGAAATTCCTTTGGGGTGAAGCATCAAATACAACATTATATGTTCAAAACAAGGTGCCTCATCATGCATTAGACAACAAGACTCCCAAGGAAGTATTCACAAGTGTCAAACCCGACATTGGTCACCTATGTATATTTGGATACCTTATATATTATCATGTACATTTTTGTAAAGAAAAAAAGAAACAAGCTAGAATCCACTAGAAGAAAATGTACATTTTTTGGGTATTATGAAGAATCTAAAAAAATTATAATATATATTCCTAGTCAAAGGAAGGTTGAAATTAGTAGGGATGTAACATTCAATGAAGGTGCTTCCCTTGATAAAGTAAGGGACCTTCCTCCATCTCCTCCTCCTAAGAAGGAAAGTGGTGATATGGATTTTAGAAGGTCCTTCCATTCCTTAATCTGAGAGAGACAGTGTTGATGATCCCATGTAGCTAATGGATCTCTTGGATCCTCCTCCTTGTGATACCCCTGCCATGAAGAGGCCAATTTGGCTTTGTGACACATTACAAGATGCTGAGAGAAACATTCCCACCAAATGGACCTTTAGAGAAAGCAATAAGTAGTGTAGGTACCAAGGATATGTTGTAGAAATGAGTTATATGATTCAAGATGAGCCTCCCACCTATGAAGAAGTCGTTAAAAAAGAAGTCTAGAAGGATGTTATGGCCATATAATATGAATCAACTATGAAGGACGTTGTATGGGATTCAAGATCAAGCATGGATCCGATGGAAGTATTAAGAAATATAAGGCAAGGTTCATGGAAATAGGATTCTCCCAGAAAGAGGGAGAATATTATGATGACATATTTTCTCATGTGGCACCATACACTACCATTCTGTAATATCCCTTTCTTAGGAATATTGCCAAACTGCTCAATAGGAACATTGCATAAGGAAATATGGGAAAATAAAACATAGGAAAAATCTTGGTTACTCTTGAATATGCTATGTGGAACTCAAATATGTAATATCTTAAAAAAAAAATCAAGTTAGTTCTGCTAAACAGATCTCCCACAAACTAGTACTGGTGAGATATTCCTCTTTAAGACATTATCAATCAACAAAATGATCTAAAATAGAGATTTACTGAAGGGGAATTTATTGGATATGTCACCTTTACAATAAAGGATGAGATCCAGAGGCTATCTGGCCCTTTTCAGACTGTGTCTATAGACCCTTGTCGAAAGGTAAGATCCCAAAGGGTTTACTCAGCAAACCATGACTAAAAAATGCATTATTCAGATATGATGGCTTCATATATCATGAAATTTATTTTAGAATGATCAGAAACCAATAGAAAGAATAACATCACTCTTTACTCAGCTTTTAACTTCAGAAATGTGGGGAAAGGCAGCAATTTATGCACTAAAATAGGTTTATAAATAAATCTGGGTGAGAAAAAGGGAAAATACTCTGGAATATATTATATTAGGTTAATAGGGACTCACATGATGAATTTAAGCTCAAAAAAATGCGTTTTTATATGTTAAACAGTTCCTCCTTCCCGACTAGTCAAGAAAAACCCTGATTTCCCATGACCTAAATTATGCAGAAAAGTGATGAAGCTTGGGCAGCGTAATTTATAAAGGGAATGAATGAGTTTATGCAGAAATATAAGTATGCAGGTTCAGAATAGGATTAATTCAGCTTAGGCATGGAAAAACAAACATTTCTATGAAGAAAAACCCTACAATGAGTTACTGCAACACATGGGGAAAGGACTGCAGATTATATCAGTGTTATTTTTCATGGGTTTCAGATGTTGTAAGTGAAAACTCATATCTATGACAGATATATGGCTGAAACATCAGATCCATACAAGATTTGGAAACTACTCAGCCTTCTCTACAAGATCCCCTTGGAATTTCATCAAAATAATGTCGGAATATGTGTAGATCTGACATATAAGCTACAGAACTATAGAATGCTCAGAATTTCTGGAGATGAATTTATTATAATATAGATTAGATCTGAAAATAGCTTAAACATTAGCTACGTCAAATATTTACAAAGTGAGAGGCAAGCCTCAATCACTGAAGATCATCTATTGCACAAAACTGAAATAACATTAAAAACCTCAAGTGCAGAAACATAGTTCTTGAGAGGGACTGCGTAGTAGCTGTATAAAAATTAATCAAATGCTATAAATTACAGATCTGAATACAAAATGGGAGAGATATCCTCTTCCGGGTGGTCACAAGACACCCTCCCTGAGAGAAATCTTCTCCAAAACAACCAGATCTCTACAAATCTAGACTACCACTTGCTGCAACTCAAGCAGCTGCAAAATCCTCAACAGGACCAGCGACGCTAATAGATGGAGCTTGGCCAAAATTCCGGATATTGGCTCATTTCAGTAAATTCTCCTCCAAGAGCTACTCAAGGAAGGAGGGAGGATTCCTAAACAGGAAATCCTCTTCCCTTAGGCTAAACAACCTAGAGAGCTAGAGTTTCCCAAGCAACCTCTATTTCAAAAATACTTCAACAACCATCTCTTGAGCCCTCACCTCATTTTTATAACTTGAAGGGGTGCACAAACCCTAAACCACTTCAATGGACTTAACCCCTTTCACATTGGAACCTTCTTCTAAAACTGCACTGGTTCTCCAAGGTGGTCCAATTTTTGTTCATACACAAGTGGATTTTTTTACAAAAGGCCAAGATTTATCCCTTTTCACATTGGGCATGTATTTATTCTTTGATTCAAGGAGTCTTTCATGTTCTCCTTTACATTTTATTCCTCAATCATGAAATTAAAAAATAAACAAGGAAAAAATAATGTTCCAATTAGCTGAAACTAATTTAGGAACATTACACATTCGTTCGATAGTTTCCCTTGCCGCAAGTCAAGGATGGAACCTTCATCAGATGGATGTGAATATGGCACTCCTCCATGGAATGTTACATGAAAATTTTTACGTTGAGCAGCCATAGGTATTTGAGGTAGAGGAATGGAAGACACACATTTCTAGGTCGAATAAGGCTTTGTATGGCTTTAAGAAAACCCCTAGAGTATGGTACGCCCATATAGATAGTTACCTGGTGGAGATTGGATTCTCAAGAAGCAACATCGATCCAACCTCTACTTCAAGATAGTCCAAGGCATGCCTTTCGTTTTGCTATTATATGTTAAGAATAATTATTGATAGGTATAGATCCTCTCATTCTTGAATATAAGAGGGATTTTGATTCTGAATTCGAGATGAAAGATCTTAGTTTGATGCAATATTTCCTAAGACTAGAGGTGTGGAAAAGGCCATGTGATATTTTCCTTTCATAAGGAAAATATGTTGTGAAACTACTAGAGAGATTTGGAATGGTTGAATGCAAGTACTTTCCTGCAACTATGGATATGAATTTGAGGAAGCTATGTGGAGAGCTTGTTGGACCAGACCTAGAAAACCCTTATGAGTATAGATAACTGGTTGGTGCTCTGATGTTCCTTGTGAACACTCGTCCTGACATATGCTTCACAGTTAACACTTTGAGCTAGTTTATGATAGAGCCTCACCATGTACGTTGGGTCACTATCAAGCGTGTATTGAGATATCTACATGGGACTATTAACCTTGGACTGAGATATATCACCAGAGATGTTAGGCTTTATGTATATACAAATTCAAATTGGGTTGAAAGTGTTGTTAATAAGAAGAGTACTTCTGAATGCTATTTTAGTCTACGATCTGCCATGATATCTTGGATGATTAGGAAGCAGAAGTGTGTATCCCTAAGCACAATTGAGGTCAAGTACATTGCAGCTAACTTAGCATTTGTGAAGCATTTTGGTTGAGGAAGCTCTTTGGAGAACTATTTGAGAAGGTTTTGGACACAATGATTATCTATTGTGACAAAAAGAGTGGTATTAATTTTTCAGAGAATCATGTGTTCCATGGAAATCCAAGCATATTTAGATCAAATATCATTACATCCAAAACATGGTGAATATAGGAGCTATGACACTCCTTCAAATTTCTACAGATAAGCATATAATTGATATCCTCACCAAGGATTTGCCGAAATGAAAGTTATTGGTCTTCAGAGAGAACCTTGGACTAGTTGAGATGACTCATTTTGTTAAGGATCCTAGCTGATCATGAAAACATAGCAGTTTTCTTCCCCTTCGATGAGCTCCCAAGGTGAGGAATGGAACTCATGAGCTCTCGGGGATGAGATACCTTCAACCGATAAGGTGTAGAGACTCGAGATCTCCCCTAGTCAGAGTATTTCCTAGTTAGCATCATGCACAATTTGTGGGATAACCTTGACATCTAACCAATGGGATGAGGGAATTAGGATAGAGTGTGATCCCTACCCCTTGTAGTAGGAGGATATCACCCAAGTTGATAGATGCAATTTTTCTACCATCTAACTCTCTAGGGTTAAGATGGATGATCAGGGACAATAGGGTAGAGTGTGATTATTAACTTTGGTAAATTGATCTCACATATTGTTAGGGACTTTGGGATAGAGTGTGATACCTATTGATTGGGGTAGGTTTGATATCAACCATTTTCCTTAGTTTGGTTGGTAGCTGTGGCTCCCTGATGGTGATGATTCTGGGTGGTAGCTGAGTCTCCTTGATTGTGATGGAGTCAAAGTGGTAGCTGGAGCTTCCCTACAAAAATTCTTCTTCTTTAGAATCAAGAGTGTTCAACATGAGGTGAGAAGCAAAAATAAGAGATGAGCAAGGATGCACATGACATGATGTTGAGATACTTGTGATGGTCACATGGTATAGTTGGAATTTCTCTCTAGCTAAGAGGGAGTGTTTATTTGGCAGCTTAGTGAAAAATTCCAACTATTGGACTAAATTCCTCTTTCCGAGAGGACACATTTGAATTTTGAAGCACTTGATTTGAACAAGGGAAAGTGTAACTTTGAATTGAATCCCACAAAATGTCATTTGATCAAGTCGACCTAGAGAGGATAATTAGCCCTCCTCCAACACCTGTAAATCAAGGCCACCCCACGCTCATTCAGACACTCATCAACAAAAACTTGGTATCTCTGTTCCTCTCATTAGTTCATACTAAATTGCAGAATATCTTCACACATGTGGGCTAGAAACAAGGACAAGTTTCAAGTGACCAAAAATATGAGTTTTGCAACTCTTTGACCAATGTTCACCACTTTTTTTGGATTTGTTTTAGAGTTTGATCTCTCAGGGATATTTTTTTTTGGGCTAGGGAAAATTTTAACAATGGGAATTTATCTTAAAGTTTAGAAACCTTGGTGAATCTCACTAGACCCTAATATTAAAATTATAAAATTTTTGTTCACATCATTGTAAAAATATTAAAATTCCTAATAATTTTATATATAAGCCCCCATAAATTTTTTGCGAATTTAAGGGTAAAATAATTTTATACTATAAAATTCGGGTGAATCTTTTTTAGAAAAACTGAAAATTGGTGAATCCTTTTTTGGAAAAATAATGGAAAATTAGCCCACCTACGAAAATTAGCCCCAAAATTTCCTTGGTTTTGGTAGGATGCATTTATTGGCACAAAAAATGAGGATATTTGGGAACTCTGACTTGGGATGACCACAAAGATAAATCACAGACTTTGATTGCGAAAATTCTCTCTCAATCAATCGAGTTTGACTGGGATTTTGATGATTTTTTTGGACTGGCTATGACCAAAAATTGACGCTGAATTTGATTTTTTTTTACCAAGCTCTTGAGGGTTTGTTGACCATTGACTGAAGGATTGGTTAGGGCATGTTGACTTCTATTGACTTGGACAAGTTGGCAGTTGCACCAAATTTGACTCTTGTTGACTCTCTCTCTTGTCTTTGATTTGGATTATTGGTTGGAATATTAGCTTGATTGGATATTGGATATTGGTTTTGGATATTGTCTAGTCCAATATTGACCTTGAATCCTAAATGATATACTTTCTCTGTTGAAATTTTGAAGACAATATAATAGAAGAATAATTACAAAGGGTTTTCCCTTGATCATTTACCAAACATCGTGTCGCTTGTCTCTTGGTTGTCTTTCATTATGCATATTGTATAATTGTTCTATATACCATTGCTCTATTTTTATTAGTTAATTAAATAAGTGGGAATTCTAAATTGGATGCTATTGGAATATGTTAAAGTGATAGTTGCAAGATAGAACAATTCTCAAAGAAAATTTAACACCAACAAAGGCACTGTAAACTGCTTTATTCTTAACATTATTATTTTTCATTTTCTTAATCTACTGACACATCATATCCTCGATATTTATTACTACATAAATAAATAGAATAAAAGTATAGTCAAAACTCCCTAATTTACACTTGAAAGCCCCATAAATTAATACAATTTTACATAGGTATTAGCTGGAGTCATCTATGAAACACATTGGAGAGACAAAGCTTCACTTATTCAAGTAGACCTAATAGTTCAAGCTTCCCTTAGACACAAGCCCTTGTTGCAATAATTGGATCTCTTTATTTATTATTTGTTCCATGCTCATTCTCTTCCTTTTTATGTGTCAAAAGACTACGATGAAACTCTATTAGTTTGAAAAAGCTGGAATATTTGTTCCACAAACCGTCATTACACCAAATAGTGAACCCATTGATAATTGAAACAAATTCATTACTTCTCCCTTTCACCATTTATATTTACTTATATTTGACCTTCCCATGATCATCAACCTTCTTTATAATTTTTTGTGGCTGAACAAGTTTCACAAAAACAAGCACGTCGCTGCATTGATTATGGATAAGCATTAACTCACACATCTCATAAGAAATATTTGATTCAAATTGATGGAAAATGTAATAATGGAAGTTATGTATTAAATTTTATCTTCACACAAGTAGTAATCATCTCAGTCTAATGATATGTATGCAACCGTCAATGATGAAACATTTAGAAGTAGGAGGATTAATAACTACTTATGTAACATCATTGAGGAAAATTCTTTGATTGCAATACATGTAACTTATGTATTCCTTGATTACTATGCATTGCATTCTTAAGAATGAGATTCTCTATAATTAATTCACACCACTTCCCTGTCATTGATATAAACCATTCATGTATCCTCCAGGGATTTTGATTCTCCGGTAGATCAATTGGAGGCCCATTTCCATTCGAAACCCTTTTCTATCGGCCAAATATACCTTCCAAAAACATCCTCAAGGATGGTGCCAACCCTGATCAAGCCAAAACACTAGGGATTTATGCCAATGGAAGCAATTAGGTGATTTTTAACCCAAATTCCCACCAAATTGAATAATTTCTATGTGGTTTGGGTGTATTCCAGGTTGTGAGTATGTTGCATGCAAAAACTGGTCTTGTTGATGTGGGTCATGATGTCACACACCATCATGTATTTGTCATATTCTCTTAATCCCCATATATATGAATCCATAGTATACCTCAATGAGGATGGGTATTTTCTATTCCTCTTCCAAGTCTTGGGCCCAGATTTTGAAAGACACTAGGTATGGGTAGGACTGAACCAACAACACCAACTCAATTTTTTTCTCTCTGTGATTGGCGGATTATATGCATGTATCCATCATTAGGCCTAGGCTTGCTTTTCCTTATCCAGACACCCCTTAACATTGTGTTTTTTTTGTACTCCATTAATTTCCATTATGAGTCCTCTAATTCCCATGTAGGTCAAGTTATCAGGAGTTCATAAATTTTTCTCAAAATTGAAAGTTATAGGAATGGGTTGAAACCAATATGGTTGTGTAGATCTCATCTTCCTGATTCCGCCACCTTGAATGATTCGAAAAAATGATGTCGTATGAGGGAGATATTATGTTCTAATCGAATTCCCAAAAAACTAAATTTTGCGACAGGGTTGACTGGGATGCCCAGTCAGCAAAAAGGAATATTTTGAAGAATATTCATTTTCTCTGAGCCAACCAGTGGATGAAAAGTGGCACTATATGGTTTTTTTAAGGGTTTCACATTTTTTTTTAAGAGCCAATGGGAGGGTGACACGTGGCCAGCCTTGAGGTCACCACGTGTCCCCTTAATGTTTTAGTAAAAATTTTATGGAGGTCTGCAGGGCTCGACCCAGTGACCTCCCATAGAGCACACACCCGCCACACCGCATGATTTATGAGAAGATCTTAACCTTCTTAGCTCTCAAGTTGTATTTCAAGTTTAATACATAATCGTTTGGGGGTTGGGACCACCGACGATCCCGTGGATGGTTGGTCACATTGCAACATAAACACTTAACATAAAAATGTTAAATCGATGGTTTTAAAACTCCCACAGTCTCTGAAGCATTAAGCACTCCAAAACCTTATCACATGTTCACGGTTAGTTCACCTACGGTTTCTTTAACGTGAATTTTTAAACTCCGGTTGGGAACCTTATCTTGAGGTCTAAGCGGAGTTCCGCTCAATCGTCGTGGTAACTGCAGAATAGGGGTTGGCATGTGGCCACCCCTAACTGCCTATCTTAAATTTTGTGTTTTAGTCTGGAGGAAATATAGCTAATGCCATTATTGTGTGGAAATTTCTAATATAACTCCAGTTAAGTGGAGTTCTCCACAATTAGTGGAGTTTTCTAGGTGTTACTGGGAAAATGAGTTGGAGGCTCAATTTTCACCCATTTTGAGTGAATGAAGAGTCATTCTAGACTAATTGGAGCATTCTGAAGCCATCGGTCTAGATAAAGAAACCATTAGAGGCCTATAACTACATGTATTTGAAAAAAATTGAGCATAATGAAAGATGGACATGCCATTGAGAGCTGGACCAGAATATGTAGCCCAAGAGGGGTGAAATCCTTCATCATTCTTGTTATGTAGATGTTATGTGGTGTTTTATTTATCTATTTTACACTATTTTCAGTGATATTTTCTCTTATTTCATGCTTCTAATTCCACTAAAATCATCTATATTTCATGGTTAATGTTATCACTCAGATTTTCCTTGAAGTTGTTAGAAAAGGAAAGTTGTTCGAGGTAACCACAAACCAACCTTCAGATACAGAATCTAGCCAATCTGTATCCAGAGAGGGCTCTCTCTTTAAAATTTGGCTTTGTTAGAAAATATTAGGCTAGTTATAAGTCTAGGGGTTTTGTTTGAATTTGATGGTGGAATCTGCCAACTGAGGGCAAGATTGAGTATTTCAGGCCATTGGGCTATGGAGTTGAAAAGATGGCTTTACTGGATTATGTTTTTACACAGAAGATGGCTTTGCAGGGCAAGATAGCCAAAACAAAGAACAATTTCAGATATTAAAGTGAATGGAATGGATTTTTAAATAGATGAAAGGCAATTAAGAATCTTTCAACATGTTTAAACGAGGGAAAGTGAGTGATTACCAATAAAGAGCAATTAAGAATTCTTTACTAAGTAATCAAATACTTAAACCAGAGAAACAAGAGCAATTAAGAATTCATTGTTTATGACCAGTTTAGAAGAAAACATTTAGAATAATAACAATTGAAATCAGAGTACACTTAAGCAATCTATGATTTAATCCTTTTTGTTAATTATTCGGAAATGAAACACAGTGATATAGTAAACATATATAACACTTAAAACACGGGATATAAATGACTTATTGAACTATATTCTGACACATGAAACCTGCAAAAAGTCTTGAGCTTCAATTCATCATCCAGCAAGCCACAAAGAAATTTCTCCAAAAAGCACTTTATTCTAAAAGTCAATGTTACAACAAAGTAGTAGAATCCACCCTCAATAATTCAATTAAGGGCTTATTTATACAAAAAATTATACAAAATATCTCTCAACAAAATGAGATATAATATAATATGACTCATAGATAAGTTACAATAAAAATAGAGACAGATGGTCTCATGGATAAGATAAGAAATAACCGATGTTGTGCTGTTCCCTCCATTCGAGAATGTGCTGGAGGCTGGACCTATATTTCAGCTTATTGTTGTCTTCTTCAGTAATTTAGTTCTAACTGATTTTCTTCATTGATACTCTTTGTTTTTACTGATACACTTTCAACTGAAATGATACTCTTTGACCTTTGTTTTGTCTCTTTATCCTTTATACTGTGGTAAATAGGCAAAATTTCATGTAAAGATAAATTTTACAAAAGTTCCAACATATCTTCCCACCATTTCTCTTCTGCTATTGTTTTCCGTTGAAGCTTCCTTAATGTTTCATCAGCCTCGATATATCTGAAGAAATTAGGCTGGTTAGGAAACAAATGCCTTACTTCATGTTCCAGAAAAAACAAATTCTCTAATCTGTCATGAAGATTCCTTCCTATAGGTAATGTTGTTTGTGATGAACTGGCTAAGGAATTGGCTAGATTGTGAGCATTTATGTCCAATTTCCTAACATAAGTTTCCAGGTCCATTATTTTATCTTCTTTAATTATAGGGCTAGGCAATCCTTTATTCAATAAAAAATTAAACCTTTCTCTGAAAGCAATTATTTCTGCCTGCATGTCAAAACACTTTTGTTCCAAATTTTGCATAAGAGTTCTTTTGGTGAAAACTCTTTTTATTTCCAAGATTGTTGTAGTTCTATCCGAAATACCCACTTCTTCAAGCTGCTGTCTGGTTTGGGTGTTTAGAAACTGAATAAGTCGATTGGCTTCCTCAGGCCTATTTCCTAATTTTTCTTGTGTGTTTTCAACTTCATCCAGAGCTGCTTTGACCAAATCATTCTGCTCGTACATTATCTGGATTGAAGGCCAGATATCTTTTATTGATTGGATAATATTATCCCAAAGAATTTCATTTATCTCTCTCAAAGGCTTCTCCAATGTGAGATCCTTTTCTAATGCTTTAACCAGTTTTTCGAATCTCTTGATTTCTCTTGATTTGTCAGCAACACTCATTTTTGAAAGATCATATCTCTGTTCTAAATTGAAAAGTTGTAACTTTTTGTGCTGAAGTTCAGTTACTTGAAGTTTCAAGTCATCCATTTGTTTTACTAATTGTTCTGAACTCAAATTTGAAGTGTCTACCTGTGATGACTCTGCTGGTTGACATGTTGGCTGCGTACCTGTAATTGCCTTTGTTGTAGATGTTGGAAGAGCAGATTGTTTATCTTTCAATGCTTGCTCCAGCTCTTTTTCTGTTTCAATTAGTTGCTCATTCATTTTTAATAGCAACTCCATCATTTCTTCTTCCGAATTCTTCTTTATTATTTCTTCAGTTTGAGGATGTCTGGAGGCTGGAAATTTCAACTGCTTTCTCAAAGAAGCAATGTCATCATATTTTTTCTTTGTCAATGCTTCTATGCTTTTGACATCATTTGGATTGTGTCCCAAACCAATTATTATTTCCTCCAATGTTTTTATCCTGCTATCTTTGGCTTGAGAAGAAGCCTTTTCAAGCTGCAATTGTGTACTGGTGTTCTCTAAAGAGTCATGTAACTTGTGAGTTGCCATTGCCTTATCAGTCAAAGTAGAGTAGATCATTTCCCCAGTCTGCTTATGCAATTCAATTTGATCCAAAGGGTGGAGGTCTTTTGCTAGGACTTCAAATTTTATTCTAATATAATCAACAGCTGTTTGTGGTTGCTGCACCTTGGGTTTGAAATGGCTCATTAACATTTTTCCCTGTTGGATGTCAAAAGCTGACATCAATCTTTCTTGATTATTTGGAGCCATTTTCAGATATTGATTATATACTTGTAGTTTCAGAGGATCATTCCTAGCTTTGATGTTGATAAATGTCTTCTTTATATCTCCTGTATCTATGACTGGTGTTTTGAAAGAAGATATTTCCATACTCTGTTGCTTCTGTAGCTTTTTCCTTTGTGAAGTAGTGGATGCCCCACTGACTGTATCTATTTGCTGACTGCCTGATCGTCCTTGTCCTTGACTGTCAGCAATTTCTTGAAATGATTCAACTTCTGGAGGAGTATTCAATTTCTGTTTCTTGGCCTGAGGCTGTTGTGAAGATCCAGTGAGAGGGGTAGCAACTCCAACATCTCTCTTTTTGCCCTTTTCTTCATTAAATGGAGTCTGCAAAATTGGCATTTATACTGGATTGGTTTGAACAGGAGAAGGTTGTACTTGATCCTGTCCCTTGGAATTTTTAGGTTGTACTGTCATAGTGAATGTTTCTTTAACTTGTATATCAACCTCCTTCTCTTTTCCCTTAGATGATACTGCAATGTTTTCTTGTAACTCCTGCTGAATAATCCTAGTTGAGGAAGGGCCAACTTCTGATCTTAGTACATGTGCAAAAGAATCCAGTTCAAGCATCTTTTCAAGATCTTTCATAACATTGTCTACATTGACCTGCTCACTATCCTACTCTATCAATGTGCCTTCAATCCATTCATCTGTATTAGCATATTTTTCAATCTCTGGAATTCTGTGATGGATGTATGGTGCTGATTTATTTTTAATTCTTTTATCACAAATGAAGTTCAATGGGTCATAAGATGCCCAATAAAAACTCTTCTATAATCTGAAACATTCTTCTAATATCTTTTCAGCTTCTTCCCCTCCATCCCTAGAGTTACAGATTAATGGACCTAATTGAATTTTGATCCGGAGTTGAGCCTTCTTCTTTACATTAAAAAAATGAATTATATCAAATTTGTTCATTTGCCTAAAGTACTCTAATGCAAAGAGTCTCATGGGGACATATTTTTGCAATTTAAATGGACATAATTCACATCCATATATCCTAACTTCTGTGTGATTTTGGTACAAGTACCAATCACCAACCTTGTATAGTTTTGAGAGCTGTAGAGTCTTCTTGATTTCATTGGTGAGTTTGGGAGGAGAAACTCCTGTCAACAAGGTGGTTGCAGGGTCTATAAAAAGATCAATGAACTCTTTATAGGAATAGGGATAATCTTGAGAACTATGGGTGATGGCTGAACAAAAGATAACAGATCTAGGATTCCCATGGGCATCAAGCTTTTTGGTATAGAAATGGAAATTTTCAGACTAGTAATATAGCATGAGGTGATAGATGACAGAGGAATATTTGAATACTTTCTCATTTTCTAATCTCATCAATTGATCATGGATTTTGTTTGCTATGTAAGATGCAAAGTCATACCTGACAGCAGGAGGCTGTCCAGGGGTAAAAATAAACAATAATACTAGAACTAAATGGTCAATAAATTCACTAGTATTAAAGCCCATTATAAAAGATATCATATCCAAAACAAGTCTACCCTCCTCAGTGAAAAAAGCATACCCATAAGGGGGAGGGCCTTTAGGCTGATGATCAGGCAACATAAAGGTCTGAAAGATGTGGCTTAGTTCTTCATGGGATAGTTTTGTAGATTTCTCAAGAAGGTCTCCCATGGACAGGGGAGTGAGGGCTTGACCAGGTTGAAAATGAAGCATCTCATTGATTGACTGAGTCGTAATTTGGAAAAGGACGTCTTGGTTTGGGGATAAGACTGCTCTCTGGTTAGGATCATAATTGGCATGGAAAAAATGGATTATTTCAGGGAAAATATGAACAGAGGGAAAAAGGCATCGGGGAAGATTAGATTCCCATAACCCAATCGTATCCAAGCCATTCAAATAATTGTCTCTACAGTGACGAAAAATTCGAAGAGGGCTTTCACTAAAACTTAGGTCTTTGATTTGGAAATCCCTGTCGACTAATGATAAATAATCCAGGTCTCTGTGAGGGGCGTTCAATGGGGCGACGCTTAAAGCCACAGGAACTTTCATTTTTGGTTCTTGTGTGTTCAAAAATGGAAATTCGGCTTATGGTGAGAAATTGAGTAAATTTACAGGTTTCAATGGGAAAAATAGGTACAATTTCAGGTTGGGAAATCAATTACATTTATTCGAGATTAAAGAATGAACTAGAAATCAATTTTTTAACTTTGTTTCAGTGAAAGAAAGAGGAAAACCGAGTTTCTTACAGAGTTTAGTGCGAATTTAGGGTAAATACCTATTTTTGGAGAAAACAACGTTTTGGATAGGTGCTGGTTAAGGCGGATAATCTTCTGAGAGGCTTGTATGCAATCTTCTTCGACAGGATAAGGTTGGTGGACTTCACAAATTTGAAATTCAAAATTTCTACATACGAAATAATGAAAACGACGCGAATGTTTTGTTTTACTGGCAAAGTCAATGGGGGCGAATTTTTTATTAATTTAATAAATGACATCATCCTGTACGAAGGATGAGTCACGGGGGAGTGGAGGTGGTAAGTGGTTTATTCCGCACCACTTTTGAGGGACGACTATTTTGGACGGGAAGGCAGCAAATCCATAAAACAATCGACGCGTGTCCAGGGTACTATTTGAAAACCGCTGCGATTTCGCGCATTAATACTCGGACCGGGTATGGCCAGCGGAATTGATGAGAGCCATCGATCTTGGAGCGGATGATCTGATGGTTGACGGAACAGGGAGATGGTGTGGAGTTAATGGTGCCGGTCCGACGCGTTTAACGGTTAATTAATCATTTCGGGAGTGATTTGATTGGCTGGGGAGGTTATTAATTAACCTTGAGGGTTAATTAATCCCTTGGTTTAAAATGTGGGAAAATGATCGGGCACGAAGAAAATATACACGGAGAATGGATTTGTTTCGAAGTTTATTTTGAATTAAACTTCGAAATTATTTTGTTTTAAACACATATTCCATATGTTCAAAGTTTTTTCATATTCTTATTATATGATAATTAAATTAAATTAATTCAATTACCATAGGGGGTGGGATTTATTTATAATGATATTTTTTAGCCAAAGGGCATATAATGTGGGTTCTTTATTTGAATATATGGGGATTAAATACTTTGGCTAAAAACTATAATATATGGGTTTTGGGGATATTATAAAGAAGGAGTTAAATATAATAGGGCAAGGTCATTTTTATGGGAGTTAATACGTAAAATCAATGTTCATATGACAAGGGACAATGTAAACTCAAAATTTATTAATATAACCAAGCAAGTGAAGATTTACAAGAAAATTGCATTATAATCATTTCATCACTTGGACTTAGAATAAAAAGTGATTTTGAGGGCTTTTTATGAAATATTGAAGGATTTTCCTAAAAAAATGGGATTTTACTTAGGAAAAGATTTTTGAGAAGTGAATGAAGTTGATAATGGATGATTTCAAGTACTTAGGTTTTTCAATTATTGGGCCGAGGGTCCGGTCCCTCCAAAAGTCAAGGAAATGCCTTGAGCCCCTCTAATCTTCAAATACCTTAGCACTTAGGGGAAATTAGTGAAATATTTAGGGAAAAATGAAGGGGAAGTTAATAATCTTGACTTTGCTTTGCTGTGAACTTTTTCCAATGTAGTATCTGCCTATGCACTTTGTGATGAAAGTAAAATTGAACACATTTAGAACCATCATTCATCACATGTAATTCTGCAACAACATCTACCTACCCTACTTACTCACTCTACCATTTTATCTTCTTTATTAGGGTGCACTTAGACTGGAAAACCCTTATCAATCTTCTTTTTCTTTTACATGGCAAATCTATCTATTTCTACACTTATTACATCCAAGGGCTCATATTAAATTGTTGAGCACCTTTTATTAACTCTACCTATCTACTTATATGCCAAGATTAAACTGTTTGGTCAGATAGTTATTCTCTATCTCTAAAACATGAAATTGAAAAATGAATGAGTCAAGTTTAAACAGTTTGACTCTTCATAAATTATGGCAAAAGTTTGACAAGCTGCACACAATTTTGTTTATTACAAAAAATGAAATAGTAGTGGCATTTAGACTTGCAGAATTTCTTGGTCTATTTTTGTTTGGGGTTCATTTCTTTCACTTTTTTGACCATTTTATTCTTTTCACCCTTTGATTTTTCTTTTAGGGTATACCCTCTTTACATTTTTTAATTTTTTTGATTTTTTGATTTTTTTTAAAATATGGAACACCTTTGCACAAGAAAAAGGTTTGATCATATTGCATAGTTCAATAAGTCAATCATGAAAAATGACACCTATTGGTATAGGAGTCTAACACTGGCTCCACTTGGGGATGGCTTTTCCTGGTGAAAAGTCAAGAACAGCAGGTCAGATGCCTCAAAATGCCTTTAACTGAACCATGAAATCTTCTTTTCTGGTGGCTTTATTGTATATATGATAGTAAAAATTCTGAAGCTTAGGGCCTTCACTTCGGGCTTCAACTTCAGTAAGTCACCATCCAATAAAAAATGATGCATTAGAAAGGATATATTATGTACAAGTTAAAAAGTCAGAACATCCTAGTAAATAGGATCAAAGTAGTGTTTTAGCATTCGACCATTGACTGTTGCTTCCTCAACTTCTGAACCATCCAAATTCTTCAAAAAATGTGTTATTTCCCTGTAAAGCATGAATGATGTAAGGTCCTTTCCATAAGAAATCAAATTTCCCATGTTTCCCTTTATCTTCTCTTTTGGAATCCCATCTTAGAAATTTGTCTCCCAGTTGAAAATCTTCTGCTTTAGTTCTTTTGTCAAACATCTTCTTTAACTTTTCCTGAAAAACTTGGGATCGTTGATACACTTCTTATCTGGTCTGCTGCAAGTGAATTGTTTGGTTTATTCTTTTCTGAATATCATTTTCTTTTACTTGAGCCTCCTGAAGTAACTTCATCACAGGAACTCCTAAAGATGATGGAAATATAGCCTCAATGCCATAAAATAATTCATATGGAATGGTCCCAATTGATTTCTTAGTTGTAAGTATGTCTGCCCACAATGCATTGGTAAGTTTCTTATGCCAATTCTTCTTATTTTCTTCCAATAATTTTTTAATGATATTAATGAGGCTTTTATTGGAAGATTCAGCCAGTCCATTACCCTCAGGATAATAGGCTATTGAATGGCCTAAAGTGATGTGATATTTATTGTAGAAACTAATCATTTTCTTAGACTTAAAAGCAGCAACATTATCAGTTATAATTTTTTTAGCACAGCCAAATCTTGAAAGTGTATTGGTTTCTAAGAATCCTATAATTACAGAATCATTGGCCTGTCTGGATGGGATAGCTTCAATCCATTTAGTAAAGTAATATGTGGCAATGAGGATCCATCTGTGTTGCCCAAAAGAAGGAGGATGGATTTCTCCAATAAAATCCAGTCCCCATTGTTGAAAGGGTCTCTCGGTGGAAATTGGTTTTAATGGTAAAGGCAACAATTTTCTCTTGCCTTCAAAGATCTGACACTTGTGACAAGCAGTTACAAATTTCCTAACATCTCAAAACAAGGTTGGCCAATAAAAACCAACCCTTAATATTTTATCTGTAGTTGACTTCCAGTAGAGGTGTCCACCACAATCTCCTGTATGGAATTCATTGAGAACCTTGTCAGTTTCATCTTTTAATAAAAAATTTAATAGAATTCCATCATGATTCTTCCAAAAAAGAGCATTATCTAAAATACAATACTTTAAAGATGTCATTTTCAAAAACCTTTCTTTCGTTCTGGATAACCCTGGAGAAGTTTGCAGGTTTAACAAAACATAAATGATATCAGTGTACTAGGGTGAGTCTAAAAAGGCCTGACTGATTTGTGGAGTCGCCATCTCCTGTTCATCATCCAGTTCATTAATGTCCAAGGCTTGGCAATTTGTTTCAGTCATGAGTTGAGCCAAACCTTGTCCTTTTATGAGTTTTGTAGGTCTTATTTCAATATCATATTCTAATATGGTAGCTATCCATTTACCTCTTTTGCCTTCAATTCCATCTTGAGTTAAGATGTCTTTAACAACAGCATTAGGTACATAAGCTATCACATGAGAATACAATATATAAACTCTGAAATCTTTAATTGCTTTCACAAGTGCAAAAGCTTGTTTCTCCATGATATTATATTTCAATGATGCATCTCTAAGTGCTTTACTAAAAAAGGCTATTGGTTTTTCACATCCTTGATCATCCTTTTGTAGTAAAACAACTGCAACCGTATGTTCAGAAGCAAATGAAAAAATTATGAAATCTCTATCAAATTTTGGACTAGTAAGAACTGGTGTTCTGGTTAAAGCCATTTTGATTTCTTCAAATGATTTCTTGGCTTCTACTTTCCATTGAATACTATAATCATTTCTTAACATGTTAGTGAGTAATCTAAGTAATTCAGCTAAACTAGAAATGAATCTTCTCAAAAAATTGATCTTTCCTATGAAAGCTTGAAGTTCTTTAATATTCCTGGGATGAGGTATCTGCAATATGGCTTGTATTCTTTCAAGATCAATTATAATGCCATCTTTAGAAATAATGTGACCTAGGATTTTTCCTTCTTCAAGACTAAACAATGATTTTTTCGGATTTAAAGAAATACCATACTTTCTGCATTTTAAAAATACTTGTCTTAGATGATCTAAATGTTGCTGATCTATCTTGGAAAAAACAATTAAATCATCTACATAAATAACCAGAAAATCATGAATTTCTTTAGAGAATGCAATATCCATTGCTCTTTGAAAGGTTGCCCCTGCATTTTTGAGTCCAAATGGCATCTTAACATATTTAAAAGTACCCCATGGTGTTGTAAATGTTGTTTTGTATTGATCATCAGGATGAACCAGAATCTGGTTATACCCTAAAAATCCATCCAGAAGAGAAATCCTTGAAGATCCTACTACCCTTTGTAAGATATGGTCCATTTTAGGCAAAGGATAGTTATCTTTTAAAGAAACTTTGTTCAAATTTCTCAAATCGACACATAGTCTAATCTCTCCAGTCTTTTTTCTTGTTGGTACTAGATTAGAAACCCATTCAGAGAACCTAATAGGAGCTATAATTCCTGCTTCATACATTCTTTTAATTTATTTCTCAATTGAAGGTAGTAAAACAGGGTTGATCCTTCTAAGTTTCTGTTTGAATGGTTTCTGATCTGGTTTCAAAGGTATTGTATGTTGAATGATTGATGTATCGTATGACTTCAGATCTTCGTAACTCCAGGCAAAAACATCCTGGAATTCTTTTAAAAGTTCAACATATTTAACCTTTTGATCCTCTGGCAGAGATTTAGATAGTTTAACCATCTTGGGATTTCCTTCAGTTCCCAAATTGACTTCTTCAATATCAGCTTTTAACGGTTCCATTTTGGGTTTTAGTGGAATGTCATTTGAGTCAAAAAGATCTTCCAAAGGAGTTAATCCTTTAGGTAAATGATTATCTTTCAGATTAATAATTTCAGATTCATCTTCTATAATCTCATCGATTTCCATTTGTTTCAAATCCGGCATATCTTTTTTAGTGAATTTGGTTGGGTGAAGCATGTGAATTGCAGTCTCTTCTGAAATATCTGTTTCTTGTTTATCTATTTTATCAAATTCATTGATTGTTGTGTCTTCATCTATACTACTGTTAGAGAATTCATTTTCTAAGGTCAAAAAATTGTTAATCTGATTATTATTTACAAACACTTTCCAATTCATGAGATTGTACGATATAGCAGGTCTATGTCTAATCTCAGCTGTGAACTGACGATTAGGTCCAAAAGGTAATTTACAGGTGCTAGAGAACATTGCAAGACTGTGAGCATGCAAATTTTGTTTTCTAGGAATTTTGGCAAGTTGAGCTTGTAGAAAAGTGTTGAGAATTTCCACAACTGTTTCTCTGTATTGTTTCAATCTGGGGTCTTTTGTTGAACATTCACCATTGATCTGTTGGATAATTAACTCAGAGTCTCCTATGATTGATACTCTAATTGCTCCTAACTTTTTGACATGTTTAAGCCCTAACAAAAGAGCTTCATACTCTGCCATATTATTAGTGCATCTAAAGTTCAATCTATAAGCATGGCCTTCGGCATGATCATTTTTGACGTTATGTATCCAAATTCCAGCTCCTGCTCCTAACTTATTTACTGAGCCATCAATTTCTAAATGCCACATAATTTCATGTTCATAATCTTCATCAACTGTTTTAACATGTTTCTTAATAGGGAGCTCTAGTTTTTCGATGTTTTCTGGTATCTATTGAATGTCTAATGTTTCTTTGTTCTCAGAAATTTCTTCGATTTGAACAGTAGATTTATTTGCAGTTTCTGTTTCTAGTGCTTCTAGTTCAGTAGGAAGGTCAAATTCAGCATTATAGAGGATAAAAGAGTCCATATCAGAATGTACTGAGTAGACAGGAAATTTTTCAGGCTTCTCCGGACTACTAACTAAATATTTCATCAAGGTCTGTCTGTATAGTCTTTTAGGTTGGCCAAATACTGAAATAGTAGCATATGACATATCTAATTGAAGAGATCCTTCGAGTTTGGCAGCCTAGAATCTAGAAAACAACATACCATATTTGGGAGGAATATCTGCAACTACTACATCCATCAGAATAGATTTCACAGGGTATTGTACCAAAGTAATACACAAATCTTTAATCAAACCTAAACATCTTACCTGACTTGAATCGAAGGAAAAAATATCTTTATATGGTCTGGTAATGTCTAGATTTAATCTTTCCATCATAGCTTTGGGCATTAAATTATGGGACGCTCCAGAATCAAGCATGGTGTTATGAATTATTTTGTCATGAACATTAAAACTCACATAAAATGGAGGAGTTCCACCACTTTCTGGTTTGCCATTTACTTCAGGGCCAAAAATTAGTTTCGGTTGATCATCAAAAACATTTACTGAATCATCCATTTCAGTAATGTTAAGGGATCTGCTGATTTGGCTTCTATAGACATCAAGTTTAGCCAATTCTGATAAGGGAACAACTATCTTTAGTTTGCCTATTTCAGCCTCTAGATTGAAAGATTTTTTTGTTTGAGCTCTAGTGTTTTGAACAGTTGGGTTTTCTTTGTTTTTTGAGTCTTCAGTGTTTTTCTCTTTTTCATGGGTGGGATTATGAGTTGAAGGTGTTTCTAAATTAACTTCTGCTAGTTCTTCTACATTTCCTGCAGGAGGAAAAGTATTAGAAAGTTGTTTATTAGTCAGTTGATTATCAGACACATCTTCAATTATTGGATTTGCGGGGTTAGGACTTGTTCTAGAAAGAATTTGTACATGATGAGTGTTAGTAACTTTGATGTTTTGTTTTGCAGCTTTCTGTTTTCTACTCTCTGGCACGTCAATCCATCTGCTTCTCAAATTGTATTGTTTATGAACTTCATAAATTGTTGAGTCATATCCTTCTTTAAAATCAAAAGTTTCTCCTGAATGAGTTTGAAAGGTTTCAAGAATATGATTTTGTTGATCTTCTTGAGATAGGAAAAATTCTGGTTCATTTTTGTCCTCAGTCACATTATTTATCTCAACATCCTCTATTGGTTCTTCAGAAGATGAACCTTCAACAAAATTTTCCTGGAATGGTGGCCTGATGTTTTGGTCAAGAACATTTTTCCTAGTATTTTGGTTTTGATTTCTTCTAAATTTTGGGTTTCTCACAAAATTTTGACCATCACCAGAAGAATTTCTTTCGATTGTCTCTACTCTGTCCCCTAGTCATTCCATCCCTTTAATAATTGCATCCATCTTTCTTTCAAAAGCTGAAGGCTCTTCGTTTATAGGCATCCTTCTTTCAGCTCTAGCTCTAGCTCGTTTTTCTATGAGGTTAGCTTCAACACTAACAGCTATGATTTGCATCTCTTCTAGAGTTTGAGGGGCTCTTTCCCTAAGTGAATATGCTATGTCAGAATCAAAACTGTTAGGGAATTTAACCAGTACTGAATCCAGAGGGGGTCTGAGTTTTTTAGGAACAACGTTGTAGGCTTCGTTGAATCTAATGATATAATATTGCACTGCTTCATTAGGTCCTTTTTTCAATTTTCCAAAGTCAGATAGGATCTGAAGAGCGTCTTTCTTCTTCTCCCATCTATTTAAAAATGACCTATACAGGGCTGGTAAGTCAGAAATATTGTTTGGAGCAAGAGCCCTAAACCATGTCCTGACTTCCCCAGTAAGGCTCTAGACAAAGATTATCATTCGTACGTCGTCAACATCTATTTCATAAAATTCAAAGTAATCTGTCATCCTTTTGGTATGTTGTTGAGCAGTGTAAGTACTGGAACCATCAAAAGGGGTGATCTTACTCTGATAGTCTGGAGGCAAAGCAGCAGGGTTCCCTGGCAATCTTAACGGAGCATATCTATTGGCCATTGGAAGGTGTAATGGTATAACAGGTGATGATGGTCTGGAAGTAGTGGGTGGAGGAGTAGAAGGAGTGGCTTGTGTTTGGGAAGCTTGAGGAAAAGTAGCTGAACTTGGGGAAGCTGCAATAATTACATAAATGTTTGAAGTTTCTTGAAAGGTTTGTTCAGATTGAATGGAATTTTTTAAATGTCTGTCAAGATGAAATGAAACAAATATCAATTGTAAATCTTCAAGAAATAATGGGTCTGGAACAAGCTTAGAAAATTCATATTCAGAAAAATTTATGAATAAAGAATTTTTGAATCGCTCATCAAAAGGTTCTTCATCAAAATATATAATCTTCACAGGACAAGAATGTGATCTAACAAGAGGTTGAGAACTTCCAGAGCTTTCTTGACTTTCTGTTTCAGAACTTTCTTGACTTCTAAGAATCCTAGGAATCAGATTCGGATTTTCAAATATCGGTAGTGGATTAGGGTCAGGATTTGACCTGGTATAACGAATCCTTTCCGAAGCCAGTTTTCTTAGTAATGTTTCTTTTTTGGTTTTTTGTTTTAAATAAAATTAAAGTACAACTTCGACAAACTCTTTAAGAAATTTAAGATTTTGGATTAAAATTTTCTCAAAGATTTATTGAACTAGAGAGTCTAATTGAATGTTTGAAACTAAAGTTCAGTTATTTAAGCTAAACTAGAGATAGACTGAAGCAACATTTATTTACTATGCAATTGTAGAGCAAAAGCATTTCAAAGGCTACCTGGCTGATCTTAAGACTCTGTCTCTAGCTTATAAGAAAAATATATTGACAAGAAAGATATTCAGATCCCCAGTATGGTCGCCACTATGTTATCACTCATATTTTCCTTCAAGTTGTTAGAAAATGAAAGTTGTCTGAGGTAACCACAAACCAACCTTCAGATACAGAATCTAGCCAATCTGTATCCAGAGAGGGCTCTCTCTTTAAAATTTAGCTTTGTTCTTAGAAAATATTAGGCTAATTATAAGTCCAGGGGTTTTGTTTGAATTTGATGGTGGAATCTGCCAAATGAGGGTAAGATTGAGTATTTCAAGCCATTGGGCTATGGAGTCGAAAAGATGGTTTTGCAGGGCAAGATAGCCAAAACAAAGAACAATTTCAGATATTAAAGTGAATGGAATGGATTTTTAAATAGATGAAAGGAAATTAAGAATATTTCAACATGTTTAAACGAGGGAAAGTGAGTGATTACAAATAAAGAGCAATTAAGAATTATTTACTAAGTAATCAAATGCTTAAACCAGAGAAACAAGAGAAATTAAGAATTCATTGTTTATGACCAGTTTATAAGAAAACATTTAGAATAATAACAATTGAAATCAGAGTACACTTAAGCAATTTATGATTTAATCCTTTTTGTTAATTATTCGGAAATGAAACACAGTGATATAGTAAACATATATAACACTTAAAACATGAGATAGAAATGACTTATTGAACTGTAGTCTGACACATGAATCCTGCAAAAAGTCTTGAGCTTCAATTCATCATCCAGCAAGCCACAAAGAAATTTCTCCAAAAAGCACTTTATTCCAAAAGTCAATGTTACATCAAAGTAGTAGAATCCACCCTCAATAATTCAATTGAGGGCTTATTTATACAAAAAATTATACAAAATATCTCTCAACAAAACGATATATAATCTAATATGACTCATAGATAAGTTACAATAAAAATAGAGACAGATGGTCTCATGGATAAGATAAGAAATAACCGATGTTGTGTTGTTCCCTCCATTCGAGAATGTGCTGGAGGCTGGACCTATATTTCAGCTTATTGTTGTCTTCTTCAGTAATTTAGTTCTAATTGATTTGCTTCAATGATACTCTTTGTTTTTACTGATACACTTTCAACTAAACTGATACTCTTTGACCTTTGTTTTGTCTCTTTATCCTTTATACTGTGGTAAATAGGCAAAATTTCATGTAAAGATAAATTTTACAAAAGTTCCAACATATCTTCCCACCATTTCTCTTCTGCTATTCTTTTCCGTTGAAGCTTCCTTAATGTTTCATCAGCCTCGATATATCTGAAGAAATTAGGCTGGTTAGGAAACAAATGCCTTACTTCATGTTCCAGAAAAAACAAATTCTCTAATCTGTCATGAAGATTCCTTCCTATAGGTAATGTTGTTTGTGATGAACTGGCTGAGGAATTGGCTAGATTGTGAGAATTTATGTCCAATTTCCTAACATAAGTTTCCAGGTCCATTATTTTATCTTCTGGAATTAGAGGGCTAGGAAATCCTTTATTCAATAAAACATTAAACCTTTCTCTGAAAGCAATTATTTCTGCCTGCATGTCAAAAAACCTTCGTTCCAAATTTTTCATAAGAGTTATTTTGGTGAAAAATGTTTTTATTTCCAAGATTGTTGCAGTTCTATCTTGAATACCCAATTCTTCAAGCTGCTGTCTGGTTTGGGTGTTTAGAAATTGAATAAGACGATTGGCTTCCTCAGGCCTATTTCCTAATTATGCTCGTGTGTTTTCAACTTCATCCAGTGCTGCTTTGACCAAATCATTATGCTTGTACATTATCTGGATTGAAGGCCAGATATATTTTATTGACTGGATAATATTATCCCATAGAATTTCATTTATCTCTCTCAAAGGATTCTCCAATGTGAGATCCTTTTCTAATGCTTTAACCAGTTTTTCCAATCTCTTGATTTCTCTTGATTTTTCAGCAACACTCATTTTTGAAAGATCATATCTCTGTTCTAAATTGACAAGTGTTAACTTTGTGTGCTGAAGTTCAGTTACTTGAAGTTTCGAGTCATCCATTTGTTTTAATAATTGTTCTGAACTCAAATTTGAAGTGTCTACCTGTGATGACTCTGCTGGCTGACCTGTTGCTTGCGTACCTGTAATTGACTCTATTGTAGATGTTGGAAGATCAGATTGTTTGTCTTTCAATGCTTGCTCCAGCTCTTTTTCTGTTTCAATCAGTTGCTCATTCATTTTTAATATCAACTCCATCATTTCTTCTTTAGAATTCTTCTTTATTATTTCTTCAGTTTGAGGATGTTTGGAGGCTGGCAATTTCAACTACTTTCTCAAAGCAGCAATGTCATCATATTTTTTCTTTATCAATGCTTCTATGCCTTTGACATCCTTTGGATTGTGTCCCAAACCAATTATTATTTCCTCCAATGTTTTTATCCTGTTATCTTTGGCTTGAGAAGAAGCCTTTTCAAGCTGCAACTGTGTACTGGTGTTCTCTAAAGAATCCTGTAACTTGTGAGCTGCCATTGCCTTATCAGTCAAAGTAGAGTAGATCATTTCCGCAGTCTGCTTATGCAATTCAATTTGATCCAAAGGATGGATGTCTTTTGCTAGGACTTCAAAGTTTGTTCTAATATAATCAGCAGCCGTTTGTGGTTGCTGCACCTTGGGTTTGAAATGGCTCATTAACATTTTTCCCTGTTGGATGTCAAAAGCTGACATCAATCTTTCTTGATTCTTTGGATCCATTTTCAGATATTGATTATATACTTGTAGTTTCAGTGGATCATTCCTAGCTTTGATGTTGATAAATTTCTTCTTTATATCTGCTGTATCTATGACTGGTGTTTTGAAAGAAGATATTTCCATACTATGTTGCTTCTGTAGCTTTTTCCTTTGTGAAGTAGTGGATGCCCCACTGACTGTATCTGTTTGTTGACTGCCTGATCGTCCTTGTCCTTGACTATCAGAAATTTCTTGAAATGATTCAACTTCTGGAGGAGTATTCAATTTCTATTTCTTGGCATGAGGCTATTGTGAAGATCCAGTGAGAGGGGTAGCAACTCCGACATCTCTCTTTTTTCCCTTTTCTTCATTAAATGGAGTCTGCAAAATTGGCATTTCTACTGGATTGATTTGAACAGGAGAAGGATGTACTTGATCCTGTCCCTTGGAATTTTGAGGTTTTTTTGTCATAGTGAATGTTTCTTTAACTTGTATATCAACTTCCTTCTCTTTTCCCTTAGATGATACTGCAATGTTTTCTTGTAACTCCTGCTGAATAATCCCAGTTGAGGAAGGGCCAACTTCTGATCTTAGTACCTGTGCAAAAGAATCCAGGTCAAGCATATTTTCAAGATATTTCATAACATTGTCTACATTGACATGCTCACTATCCTGCTCTATCAATGTTCCTTCAATCCATTAATCTGTATTAGCATATTTTTCAATCTCTGGAATTCTGTGATGGACGTATGGTGCTGATTTATTTTTCATTATTTTATCACAAATGAAGTTGAATGGGTCATAAGGTGCCGAATAAAAACTCTTTTGTAATCTGAAACGGTCTTCTAATATCTTTTTAGCTTCTTCCCCTCCATCCCTAGAGTTACAGATAAATGGACCTAATTGACTTTTGATCCGGAGTTGAGCCTTCTTCTTTACATTACAAAAATGAATTATATCAGAGTTGTTCATTTGCCTAAAGTAATCTAATGCAAAGAGTCTCATGGGGACATATTTTAGCAATTTAAATGGACATAATTCACATCCATATATCCTAACTTCTGTGTGATTTTGGTACAAGTACCAATCACCAACCTTGTATTGTTTTGAGAGCTGTAGAGTCTTCTTGATTTCATTGGTGAGTCTTGGAGGAGAAACTCCTGTCAACAGGGTGGTTGTAGGGTGTATAAAAAGATCAATGAAATCTTTATAGGAATAGGGAGAATCTTGAGAACTATGGGTGATGGCTGACCAAAAGATCACAGATCTAGGATTCCCCTGGGCATCAAGCTTTTTGGTATAGAAAGGGAAATTTTTAGACTGGTAATATAGCATGAGGTGATAGATGACATAGGAATATTTGAATAATTCCTCATTTTATAATCTCATGAATTGATCATGGATTTTGTTTGCTATGTAAGATGCAAAGTCATACCTGACAACAGGAGGTTGTCCAGGGGTAAAAATAGACAATAATACTAGAACTAAATGGTCAAAAAATTCACTGGTATTAAAGCCCATTATAAAAGATATCATATCCAAAACAATTCTACCCTCCTCAGTGAAGAAATCATACCCATAAGGGGGAGGGCCTTTAGGCTGATGATCAGGCAACATAAAGGTCTGACAGATGTGGCTTAATTCTTCATGGGATAGTTTTGTAGATTTCTCAAGAAGGTCTCCCATGGACAGGGGAGTGAGGGCTTGATCAGGTTGAAAATGAAGCATCTCATTGATTGACTGAGCCGTAATTGGGCAAAGGACGTCTTGTTTTGGGGATAAGACTGCTCTCTGGTTAGGATCATAATTGGCATGGAGAAAATGGATTATTTCAAGGAAAATATGAACAGAGGGAAAAAGGTATCGGGGAAGATTAGATTCCCATAACCCAATTGTATCCAAGCCATTCAAATAATTGTCTCTGCAGCGACGAAAAATTCGAAGAGGGCTTTCACTAAAACTCAGGTCTTTGATTTGGAAATCCCTGTCGACTAATGATAAATAATCTAGGTCTCTATGAGGGGCATTCAATGGGGCGATGCTTAAAGCCACAGGAACTTCCATTTTTGGTTCTTGTGTGTTCAAAAATGGAAATTCAGCTTATGGTGAGAAATTGAGTAAATTTACAGGTTTCAATGGGAAAAATAGGTACAATTTCAGGTTGGGAAATCAATTACAGTTCTTCGGGATTAAGGAATGAACTAGCAATCAATTTTTTAACTCTGTTTCAGTGAAAGAATGAGGAAAACCGAGTTTCTTACAGATTTTAGTGCGAATTTAGGGTAAATACTTGTTTTTGGAGAAAACAGTGTTTTGGATAGGTGCTGGTTAAGGTGGATAATCTTCTGAGAGGCTTGTTTGCAATCTTCTTTGACAGGATAAGGTTGGCGGACTTCACAAATTTGAAATTCGAAATTTCTGCATGGAGGGCGTATTTTGTTTTTTGCGTACGAAATAATGAAAACAACGCAAATGTTTTGTTTTACTGGCAAAGTCAATGGGGGCGAATTTTTTATTAATTTAATAAATGACGTCATCTTGTACGAAGGATGAGTCACGGGGGAGTGGAGGTGGTAAGTGGTTTATTCCGCACCACTTTTGAGGGACGGCTGTTTTGGACGGGAAGGCAGCGAATCCATAAAACAATCGACGCGTGTCCAGGGTACTATTTGAAAACCACTGCAATTTTGTGTGTTAATACTCGTACCGGGGATGGCCAGCGAAATTGACGAGAGCCGTCGATCTTGGAGCGGATGATCTGACGGTTGACGGAACAGGGAGATGGCGTGGAGTTAATGGTACGGGTCCGACGCGTTTAACGGTTAATTAATAATTTTGGGAGTGATTTGATTGGCTGGGGAGGTTATTAATTAACCTTGAGGGTTAATTTATCCCTTGGTTTAAAATGTGGGAAAATGATTAGGCGCGGAGAAAATATACACGGAGAATGGATTTGTTTCGAAGTTTATTTTGAATTAAACTTCGAAATTATTTTGTTTTAAACACATATTCCATATGTTCAAAGTTTTTTCATATTCTTATTATACGATAATTAAATTAAATTAATTCAATTACCATAGGGGGTGGGATTTATTTATAATGATATTTTTTAGCCAAAGGGCATATAATGTGGGTTCTTTATTTGAATATATGGGGATTAAAAACTTTGGCTAAAAACTATAATATATGGGTTTTTGGGATATTATAAAAAAATGAGTTAAATATAATAGGAGAAGGTCATTTTTATGGGAGTTAATACGTAAAATCAATGTTAATATGACAAGGGACAATGTAAACTCAAAATTTATTAATATAACAAAGCAAGTGAAGATTTACAAGAAAATTGCATTATAATCATTTCATCACTTGGACTTAGAATACAAAGTGATTTTGAGGGCTTTTTATGAAATATTGAAGGATTTTCCTAAAAAAATGGGATTTTACTTAGGAATTTTTTTTTGAGAAGTGAATGAAGGTGATAATGGATGATTTCAAGTACTTAGGTTTTTCAATTATTGGGTCGAGGGTCCGGTCCCTCCAAAAGTCAAGGAAATGCCTTGAGCCCCTTTAATCTTCAAATACCTTAGTGCTTAGGGAAATTAGTGAAATCTTTAAGGGAAAATGAAGGGGAAGTTAATAATCTTGACTTTGCTTTGCTCTGAAAATTTTCCAATGTAGAATCTGCCTTTGCACTTGTGATGAAAGTAAAATTGAACACATTTAGAACCATCATTCATCACTTGTAATTGTGCAACAACATCTACCTACCCTACCTACTTACTCTACCATTTTCTCTTCTTTATTAGGGTGCACTTAGACTGGCAAACCCTTATCAATCTTCTTTTTCTTTTACATGGCAAATCTATCTATTTCTACACTTATTACATCCAAGGGCTCAGATTAAACTGTTGAGCACCTTTTATTAACTCTACCTATCTACTTATCTACCAAGATTAAACTGTTTGGTCAGATATTTATTCTCTATTCTACAACATGAAATTGAAAAATGAATGAGTCAAGTTTAAACAGTTTGACTCTTCATAAATTGTGGCAAAATTTTGACAAGCTGCACACAATTTTGTTTATTACAAAAAATGAAATAGTAGTGGCATTTAGACTTGCACACTTTCTTGGTCTATTTTTGTTTGGGGTTCATTTCTTTCACTTTTTTGACCATTTTATTCTTTTCACCCTTTGATTTTTCTTTTAGGGTATACCCTCTTTACATTTTTTAAATTTTTTGATTTTTTGATTTTTTTTAAAATATGGAACACCTTTGCACAAGAAAAAGGTTTGATCATATTTCATAGTTCAATAAGTCAATCATGAAAAATGACACCTATTGGTATATGAGTCTAACAGTTAAAATACTCAATCTTTAAGCAAACTATGGAGACAAGTATGCACATGTTTTATAACTAAAAAGACACTTAGAACAACAAAACTAATACAGTCCTTTCAGATCATATTGGTATCAGAGCTAGATTTTATTCTCTGGAGTTGTTTTTTGCAAAGAATTGTTTAACTGTTTGCAAGTGTTAGATGCTTACAAGGCTCAAGATCAAGAGAGGAGAAGGAAAATTGGTGGGAGTAGAAGGGTCTCAAGAAGAGCCAAAGTGAAGGAGAGCAAGATTTCCACAATCTCCACTACCCAGTTCACCTCCTAAATAAGCAGAAGCTACATTAAGCGTGCCTCCAAAGGAAGGAGAAATCCATGAAGAGGTTGATCCCAAAGAGGAAGAACGAGTGTTCAGGAAAGCATTCCTTGACATGACTGAGATGCTTAGAATCCTTTATCAAGAAAGGAATGAGAGACTGGAAGGAGAAGGATCCAAAATTCACAAGGAAGGACAGAGATCATCAGGAGGTCAAAATGATGAAGATAAGTCAAAGAAGGGCAATGGAGGAAATGGAGGCAATGGAGGGCCATCATCCTCACCTTCATCATCATCATCCTCTACTTCATCTTCAATACACCAACCATACAAGTCAAAGAACACTGGTAAAAGTCCTTTCTTAAAAATTGGTGTTAAGTTTGAATTGCTAATGTTTAATTTTGAAGTCAATGCAGAAAATCTTGATAACTGGATTAGGCAATTGGAGGTCTATTTGAGAATCCATAACCTTCAAGATTATGATACCAAAATCCAATTAGCTTCATTGAGAATGGAAGGTGCAACACTTGTTTGGTGGGAAGCCAAGACAAAGGAGGAGATCAAGAAGCATGGTAAGATTATTCTATCATGGACTGATTTCATTACTTTAATAAAACAATAGTTTTATCCATTAGCTCATATGCATAAAACCATAATGAACTGACAAAAATTTAGGCAATTGAAGGGACAGAATGTGCAAGAATACACCCAATAATTTAGGAGAAGAGCTCTCTTATTAGGGGTAGATTTGCAGAGCCAAGATACTTTTCTCAAGTACATAGGAGGCTTACATAGCTACCTAAAACATACCATTCTCATATTTAACCCCACAAGTCTAGATGAAGTATGTGTTCAGGCCACACATCTAGAAGCTATAGGGAAGAACATTTCTAAAGAGGGTAGAAAGAAACCTTTTAAGGGTAAAAACAAAGAGAAGACCTCAAAAGGTAAAATAAAATCTGTTAAGAAAGAGGGAGAAAAATTGGTTTTTAAATTTTTTTCAAAAGAAGGCCATGATGAAAGTCATTGATGGAAATTACACCTTGAAATGAGGCCCAAGAAATACAACAATTATGGGAAACATAAAACTTCAGCTACAACTCAACATGATTTAGGAGAAGATTCAGGGGATGAATATAAGATTACATCCATGGGATTGAATAACATGAAGGGGAAAGAAATTGAAACTAAACCCAGTACTAGTACATCAAACTATCACATACATGGTCCAAATGAAGAAGAAAGAATTGAACTATTTCATGTGAGGGCCATATCCAAACATACTAAGATTGACACATTTCTTGATAGTGGGTCACAAAAAAACTTAATATTTGAATACTTGTTCAAGAAAATTAACCTTGAGACCATACCACATCCAAAACCATATCCACTCGGTTTGATTTCTATGGATGTAAATTTACAGGTTTCAAAGAAATGCATATTGCGGTTTGCAATCACTGCACATTTTGTTGACACAATTGAATTAGATGTGGTTCCGCTTGACATAACATGTATTGTGTTGGGGAGTCCTTACTTGTATGAAAATAAAGCGATCTTCCATCACCATGAGAACAAATACCATTTATTCAAAGATGGCAAGGAGTACATTGTTAGAGCACATCACAAGAAGACAAACATTGCTATGGTCAATGTTGGATAGGTAAAGAGGCTGGTAAATTGAACTAAGAATTTTTTCCTTCTAATGATTAAGCCTAAAGCTGATGTTAATCATGAATCATTTGAGGGATGTGATCCTAAGTTGAAATAATAATTATATGATGTAGTTGATGCACATGTAATATTCCCATTTAGCCCAATCTAATGGGAATATCTTATTTTGCCTTATTTTATCTTGCATTTCATGTTTATGAATAAAATATGAAGGAGGACATGTAAAACTCATAAAAGCCATGAATAAATCAATGCCTATGTAAACAGAGACATATTTGGTCCATGTAATAATCTCTTGCAGGTGTGAATGGGCTTAAATCACAAGACTGGGTCAACCTTGACCAAATCAATAGTGTAGTCTAGGTGCAATGAACCTCATGGATACACAACACAGTTCTAGATGGAGGTTCCACATGTGAAATGGGTTAACTCATTGAGGTGGTTTAGGGTTCGACAAGGCTTTCATCCTATAAAATAAGGAGGACGACAACAAGAGAAGGTTGTTGATGTTATTATTTTTTGAAGGTATTGTCTGCTTAGACATCCTTTGTCGGGGTTTCATGTTTAGGAACTCCCACCTCTTTCCTTGAGCAGCTCTTGGAGGAGCCTTGTTTTTCTAGTCCACTATCCAGCATTTGGCCAAGCCACATCTTGCATCTACAACGTAGTTCTGCTTAGGATTGGGTTGTACATGTGAGCTGCAGCAAGTGGAACTCTAGATCTGCAAAGATCTAGCTTATAGTGGAACCTCTTCTCAGTGAGTGTGTCTTTTAACCTCCTAGAAGACCGCATCCAAATTTTGAGCTTTATATCCATACATTGGTAGCAATCCAAAGCATTTCTAGGGCCTACAGTGTAGTCTCTCTTCCATGGTTGTGTTATTTTCAAAAGCAAAGTTGCAGGGTGTCTTGGCATCAATTTAGAGGAGGAAGATCTCTAGTGAAGGGTTTCTTCCTTTCACTATGGTGATTCGTGGATTGGCCAACCAATCCATGTTATTTCATATATGATATGATATATATGTTATTATTCAGAATTTTATGAATACTTCTACAGATCTACTCTTGTACCTTCATGTTTTGCTGAGATCCCCAAGGGGAGTGTATAAAGGAGAATTTCTTATTTACAGATATGATATAGATCTAAAATTTTATGTATAGATATACTATATATCTGAGTTGTAATCTACTGCATGCTTCAGTAATGGAAATTACACTGTCAATCTCTTTCTGTATTTTCTTGTCTTGTAGTGTCTCATTCTGAAGCCTTTATTCATGTAATTCTTTTGTTTTTCTCTGATAGATTGCATCAATCACATCATAGGTTTGATAAAATTATTTTCTACTCATTTTCACCTAATTCATTCATAAATTTACGCTGCATATGCTTTAGTCACATTCTGCATACTCTAGGTCATGGGAAATCGGCATTTTTAAGCCATTCTGGGATTGTAGGAACTGTTTAATATAGCTAGGGTCATTTTTTTGACATGAAATTTGGTATATGAGTTGCACATGACCTAATATAGAATATACAACTGTAATCCCTCCTTATTTTTATGCACATCCTTGAAATAATTTTAGGGCCTAAATCACTGCTTTTCCCCACCCCTTTGAGTGAAGAAGTGAAGTAAAGTTGCTACTGTTGCTTATAATGAAGGATCTGCCATCTAGAATTAGTTAAAGCTGATTTCTTGCTGCTCTCCAACTTTGGAATACCTTAGGGTATTCTTACTGTTGTAGAAAATCCCTATATTTCTGCATTTCCCCACTTGGGAAGGAGAATATAGGCCATATACTTGATGAGGTTATTTCATCTGTTGGTGAGATGCTGTTTTACATCTAATGAGATTTTTTACATTGTCATGCTCATGATTTGCTAAAGCTCCACATTGGTAATAACTCAAAATATTCCTAATAGTGCAGCTGTCCCCATTTTGGGATATTACAGTGGTATCAAAGCAAGATCTTTGGCACAGCCTGTGCATTCTTGGAGCCAATATGTCTTCAGAGGGAGGAGAACCTTTCAATGATAGAGAGAAGAGGTATCATGGAAGAAGACTGAAGAAAAAATATTACACCATTGAAACCCCTTTGTATGGAAGAATAAAAGGAGTAGAGTTCTCTAACATTCTTTCTCAAGCTTTGCATGAGATGGAGGGAGAAATCAGGGGAGTGAGGATTGGAAGATCAACAGATATATTTATGAGGTTGCACAAGAGGGTATCCCCACTACTTCATCTGATGTGTGTGCATGTAGCCACACAATCTAATCTACAACGTTGCAACATGCCTGCATTCTTTACAAGAGGAGAAGAAGAGGGAGAGCCACCAGAGGAGGAGACCCTTGGTGACTACCTCCAAGAATATGAATCTTAGTCTAAAATATTCAAGGAGAATTTAGGCTTCCCTGAGTTTTTTCAGCTCAAATAAGGGAGAATATCCATGAAGATAACTCTGTTTCAGAACATTGCTGGGAGGGGTAAAGATCTGCTACATGATTTCCAAGGGCAAAGGCCTTACTTCAGCAAGATAATTCTTCTCAAGAAGAAGACATGAATGTATTTTCCTCAATGAGAGATCAAGGAAAAGGATCTCTTATTGATGGGGCATACTCCATTGTTGGGGAGGAAGAAGTAGAACTGAAAGGTTCCTCCAGCACTGTGACAGCAGGAGGGAATCTAACTTTGTTGAAAGATGGAGTTGAAGCTATTTCTTCCACTATGAGGACCCTTGTATCTTTGCAAGGAGGTCCCTAGGATCTTATTCATGGAAAATATGAGCAGCTTGTGTCTATGATGATAGACAAGGAGACAAAACAAAGAAGCACCTTAGACTGTGAAATCTTGTAGAAGGTGGGCAATGAAGAAGAAGATGGGGGAGTTGCTCCAACCTCTCCTTATCATGTTACTTCCACACAACAATTAGAGATGGATTTGTGCAGTGGAAGTAGTCACATTATGTTCCCATTGATAGTTCACATGGGAATGATCCATGAGACATCTTTATCTTGTGGTGTACCCCCTAGAAGACCACCTGATTCAGATTTGATGGGAGATGTTTCATGAATTGATGCTCCTTCCATAGATCCCAAAAGGAAGAGAGCATTAGGAGACCATGCTACAATGATGAGAGTATGGGGGAGGTACAAAGGAAGGGAGAGAATTTTTCCTTTGACTTCACTATCTATCCTCACCTCTCAAATTGCATTGAGGAGATATGCTTCAAGGAGAGAAAATGATACCATCATGAAGCATGGGAGGCAAGATTTGAATCAGCAGAAAAACCTATTTGAAGAACACTCTTCCCTGCTAGAAGAGAGATGGTGGTCTCACATGCATGCTTTGGGCAAAACAGAGAGGCCTTGGACATATGATAGCCTTCCATGGAAGACTAACTCCCAAGAGCTTCCTTCTTCTCTGAAGCATGTGCATGAGTAGGGAGGGCAGCAAGGAAGGAATAGTAACCTTCCATCTCATACCTTTTGCATGGGGAATGACAAAAAGGAGAAGAGTGGGAGGTATGGCCTTCCAACATACACCTTGGGTAGGGAGGATGTCAAGGAGAAGAGCAGAAACATGGCAGCCACTTCAGTTGACACATTATCAGTGATGTCATTGTTGGACACATTAGGTCCCTATTGGAAATCCCAACTGCTGGTAGGATATTCCAAGGATATTCATACTTGCATGATTCTGGATGACTTGTTGCATGAGGGTAGTTGTTAGATCCTTGAGGGAGTCATCTATAATCATGGTAGGATCTTCTTATCTAGAGCCTCCAAGCTCAAGGAGAAGTTACTACAATGGGCCTATGAGGAGTTCTGTTTTAGCCAAGAGTATCTTATGAAGCTCAACAACACCATCTTAAAGAGCTACTATTGGGAGGGATTTGAAGAAGAACTCTATCAAAATTGTCAAAGATGCATGAAATTTGTGGAGATGGGGAAAACGCATAGCTTTGTTGGATATTTAATTCAACCTTCTCTTTCCCCTCTTGAGGGAGGAGATAGATCTATGCACCACTCCAAATTGATGGGGAGGACTGTTGGTGAAGCATATGCTCAGGTGAAACAAGTTTATTTTTCTGATTATATGCATTCTTCCACCTTGTTTATGCAAGCCATGATTCCAAGGAGGAGATTTTTATCTTGTCAATCTCATGGAAAATTTTGGGCCACAACACTTGTTGTACTTGGCCACTCCCTTGGTGGACAAAGGGAGATCTCGTTTCATGATGGGTGCTTTCCTAGGGCACCAAACATATCTCACACATTCAGTTATAGTGAGATGGTATGGGTTGCAAGTAAGTGGTGGGAAGACCACTTACCACATCTTGGTTTAATGCAGGTAGGAGATGCATTATGCCAGTTCCACATGTAGGACTATGACCCACCTCCATATGTGCACCTTGCTGTTTGTTTGTACATTGTTTTTCTCCCATACATTGATGACATGCTTGTACCTTTTATGGGAATTTATAGAGGGAGGATGGGAAGTATGCATATGCCTAATGAGCTGAAAAATCTCCATGTGTCTTGTGTCATATATTTAAGGGAGGACATTAGGCAACCCATGGGTGTTTCACATGAGGTCTTGTTTCCTTGTGGGATGAATTTTGCACATCTCATATTGACTTTGGGGAAACAATTCATGGGGGTTTGGATTGGTGAGCATCTAGCCTATGATGGGAGCTTGATCTTTGATGATGTCACCAATGGAGGAAAAGTTTTGCAGCACTCACCTTATTAGTTGCTTGAGGACAAGCAACATTTTGGAGGGGAGGACTGTAATATTCCCATTTAGCCCAACCTAATGGGAATATCTTATTTTGCCTTATTTTATCTTGCATTTCATGTTTATGAATAAAATATGGAGGACATGTAAAACTCCTAAAAACCATGAATAAATAAATGCCTAAGTAAACAGAGACATATCTGGGCCATGTAAATAATCTCTTGCAGGTGTGAATGGGCTTAAATCACAAGACTGGGTCAACCTTGACCAAATCAACAGCGCAGTCTAGGTGCAATGAACCTCATGGATACACAACGCCGTTCTAGATGGAGGCTCCACATGTGAAAGGGGTTAACTCATTGAGGTAGTTTATGGTTTGACAAGGCTTTCATCCTATTAAATAAGGAGGAGGAAAACAAGAGAAGGTTGTTGATGTTATTATTTTCTGAAGGTATTGTCTACTTAGACATCCTTTGTTGGGGTTTCCTGTTTAGGAATTCCCACCTCCTTCCTTGAGCAGCTCTTGGAGAAGCATTATTTGTCTAGTCCACTATCCGGCATTTGGCCAAGACACATCTTGCATCTACAGCACAGTTCTACTTAGGATTGGGTTTTCCATGTGAGCTGCAGCAAGTGGAAATCTAGATCTACAAAGATCTAGCTCATAGTGGAACTTCTTCTCATTGAGTGTGTCTTTTAACCTCCTGGAAGAGTGCATCCATAGTTTGAGCTTCAAATCCATACATTGGTAGCAGGCCAAATAATTTCCAGGGCCTACAACACAGTCTCTCTTCCATGGCTGCGTTATTTGCAAAATCAAAGTTGCAGGGTGTCTTGGCATCAATTTAGAGGAGGAAGATATCTAGTGAAGGGTTTCTTCCTTTTACTATGGTGATCCATGGATTGGCCAAGAAATCCATGTTATTTTAGATCTGATATGATATATATGTTATTATTCAGAATTTTCTGAATACTTCTGTAGATCTGTGACTCAGATCTCAGATCTACTCTTGTACCTTCATGTTTCGCTAAGATCCCCAAGGGAAGTGTATAAAGGAGAATTTCTTGTTTATAGATCTGATATAGATCTAAAATTTTATATACGTATCTACTGTAGATATGAGTTTTAATCTACTACATGCTTCAGTAATGAAAATTACACTATCAATCTCTTTCTACATTTTCTTGTGTTGTAGTGTCTCATTCTGAAGCCTTTATTCATGTAATTCTTCTGTCTTTCTCTGATAGATTGCATCAATAAAATAATAGGTTTGATTCAATAATTTTCATACAAATTTTCACCTAATTCCTTCATAAATTTATGTTTCACATGCTTCAGTCACATTCTGCATACTCTAGGTCATGGGAAATCAACATTTTTAAGCCATTTCGGGATTGGAGGAACTGTTTAATATATCTAGGATCATTTGTTTGACCTAAAATTTGGTAAAGGAGTTTCACATGACCTAATATAGAAGATCCAACCCTCATCCCTCCTTATTTTTACGGACATCCTTGAAATTACTCATTTTAGGGCCTAATTCACTGCTTTTCCCCACCCGTTTGAGTCAAGAAGTGAATTAAAGTTTTTGTTGTTGCTTAGAATGAAGGATATTCCATATAGCATTAGTTAAATCTGATTTATTTCTTCTCTCCAACTTTTCAATACCTTAGGGTATTCTTACTGTTGTAGAAAATCCCTATATTGTTGCATTTCCCCACTTGGGAAGGAGAATATAGGCTATATACTTGTTGAGGTTCTTTCATCTGTTGGTGAGATGTTTTTTTACATCTAATGAGTTGTTTTACATTGTCATGCTCATGATTTTCTGAAGCTCCACATTGGTAATAACTCAAAATATTCCCAATAGTGCAGCTGTCCCCATTTTGGGATATTACAGCACATCATGAGATGTTTCAGGAGCCAACAGTATTACCTAAAAAAAAAGAGATTCAACATGAGATTTAGTTGCAACAATATTTTCCTCTTCCAAACATCGGAATGTATCGCATGTCGATAATGGAGAATGCTGAAATAAAGAGGCAAATCAAGGAGATGATGGACAAAGGAATCATAAGGCCAAGCACTTTGCCATGTGGTTCACCCATAGTGTTGATTACAAATAAATATGGGACTTGGCGCATGTGTGTAGACTTAAGAGATTTAAAAAAGATAACAGTAAAGAATCGATACCCACTCCCAAGGATAGATGATTTGCTCAAGAAGCAAATTTTTTCACTAAATTAGATTTACGAAGTGGATATCATCAAGTAAGAGTTGCAGAAAGTGACATATGGAAAATTTCATTCAAAATGAAACAAGGAATCTTTGAGTGGTTAGTTATGCCATTTGGTTTGTGTAATGCATCGACAACTTTCATGTGTGTTATGAATAGTTTTTTGCGTCCATTCCTTGATGAATTTGTGATTGTGTGCTTAGATGACATATTTACTTTCAGCAAAACAAGAGAAGAACATGTCTTGCATGTGAATAGAGTGCTTGATGTTTTAAAGAAAGAGAAATTGTTTCTTAAGATGTCAAAGTGTGAGTTTGGAAAGACTTATTTGGTTTATTTGGGACACATTGTAGGAGGATTCGAGTTGAGAATTCATCCTTCTAAAGTGGAAGACATTGTGAATTGACCCACACCTAGAACAGTAACTGAGGTAAGAAGTTTCTTAGGTGCAATTCAGTATTGGAGAAATTTTATTGCTAACTTTTATGCCATCGCAACTCCTATGCATGCAGTGACAAGTGTGAAGAAAGGCTTCCAATGGGGAGGAAAATAACAACAAGCTTTCGAAGCTTTAAAATACATGATCAATTCAGCTACAACCCTTGCATTGTCAAATTTGAGACAACCATTTGAGATACAAACTGATGCTAGTGAGTATTCCATGGGTGCAGTTCTTTTGCAGCATGGTAAGCCTATTAATTTTCATTATGAAACATTCAATGGTTCTGTGACAAATTATCCTACATATGACAAAGAACTATATGCGTTGGTACAAAGTGTCAAGAAGTGGAGACACTACTTGATCGCTAAAGAGACAATTGTGCATACCGATCACCAACCATTACAGTACTTGCAGTCGCAAACAAAATTGCGGCAATCAAGAAATTTTAGGTGGATGGAATTTCTTTAACAGTTTCACTTGGTTATGAGGTACAATAAAGGTATTTTCAATAAATTTGCTGATATGCTTTCAAGGCAAATCATTAATGCATCTAATTTACTAAAAAATGATTCTATTGTACATGAGAGTTACATAGAACAATATGCACACGATGTTGTTTTTCAAGATGTGTATGCTAGTTTGAGTGAAGAGAATCAAGTTGAAGAAAAATATTATCATATGCATAAAAATTTGTTGTTTCATTTGGGCAAGCTATGTATACCACAAGGAGAGAGGCTAAGTGTCATGAGAGAAGATCATTCATCTCTTATTGCTGGACACTTTGGGGTAAGAAAAACAGTGGCGCATCTACAGAGGTATTTCTATTGGCCTCGCATGGTAGATAGTGTGTCGTGTTTTATAAGAGGTTGTTCTATGTTTGCAACAAGCAAGCCTAGCAATAGGAAGCTTGGGTTGTAAACGCCACTACCAGTACCATCAAGGCCATGGGAGAGTGTCTCAATGGAAATTTTTTTAGGTATACCTATGTCAAGAAAACAACATGATTATCTTTATGTAGTTGTGGATAGATTCAACAAAATGTGTATAATTATGCCATGTAAGAAAACCATTACTGCTGAACAAAATGTTGAAATTTATTTTCAACATGTATGGGTTCATTATGGATTGCCAACTTCTATTGTTAGTGACAGGGATTCCAGATTCATTGGGAATTTTTGGTCCAATATTTGGAGTATGATGGACACAAAGTTGAAAAAGATTACTACTTTTCATCTGCAAATTGATGGAAAAACTGAGGTGGTGGACAAAACTGTTGTGCATCTATTGAGAGGATATTGTAGCAAAAATCCTAAGTTGTGGGATGAGAAACTACATTACATTCAGCACACTTACAACCAGGAAAAGCACTCTTCAACTTAGACATCACCTTTTGAAGTATACTTTGGGTATTTTCCAAAATCTCCATTAGAATTCATATTTGAGAAGGATGTTGCAATAGATGGCCATAGTAACATTGACAAGGCTCGAAACTTCATTGAGAAAATTCAGATTATACATCAACAAGTTCAAGAACAACTTGAGAAAAGTCAAATAAAATACAAGGAGAGGCATGAAAAACATATATTTGATTACAAGTTTCAAGAGGGAGATGAGGTATGGTTGCACATTAGCAAAGAAAGGATGCAAGGGGAAGGTAAAAATCTCAAACCCATTCGCTATGGTCCATTCAAGATCATAAAGAAAGTTTGTAACAATGCATTTCAACTTGACTTGCCTTCATATATGCAAATGTATTAAGTTGTTAATGTTGAAAACTTACGTTTTTATGAGCCACCTTTGATCGATGATCGAGGAAGTGATGTTCAGATGCCTTCTATTGAATATTTCTCGCCATAATTTCTTGATGAGCTCAAGATAAAATTATTGATAGGAGGATAAGAGCATCCAAGAGGGGAAGTGTTGACTACCTTCGATTTGGGCTCAAGGGAACTAAAACAAGAAAGGAAAAGTGGATGGAATTTGGAAAGGTGAGGGAGCTTTACCCTCATCTACTGAAAAGGTAATCAAGTCTTTTGGGGTCCAAAATCTTCCCAATGGGGAGGAGTGATAAGGAGTTCATAATTTTTTCTCAAAATTAAAAGTTATAGGAATAGGTTGAAACTAGGATGGTTGCGTAGATCTCATCTTCTTGATGCTGGCACTGTGAACGGTTCAAAAAACTGATGTTGTATGAGGGATATATCGCATTCTGATCGAATTCCCAAACAACTAAATTTTGTGATAGGTTTTAATAGGATGCCTAGTCGGCATGGAGATGCATAGTCAGCAAAAAGGAATGTTCCAAAGAATATTCCTTTTCTCCGGGCCAACCAGTGGATGAAAAGTGGGGCTATATGGTTTTTTTAAGGGTTTCACATGTTTCTCTAAGAGCTAATGGGAGGGTCATGTGGCCAACCCTGAGGCTTCCACGTGTCCCATTAGTGTTGTAATAAATTTTTAATGGAGGTCCACAAGGTTGACCTCGCGACCTCCCATAGAGAACACACCCGCCACATTGCATGAGCTATGAGAATATCTTAACCTTATTAGCTCTCGAGTTGTATTTCAAGTTTAATACATAATTTTTTGGGGGTTGGGACTGTCGGCGGTCCTGTGGAAGGTTGGTCACATTGCAACATAAAAACTTAACACCAAAACGTTAAACCGATGATTTTAAAACTCCCGCAGTATCTGTAGCATTAAACACTCCACAACCTTATCAAATGTTCATGGTTAGTTCGACGTCAGTTTTGTTAACGCGCATTTTTAAACTCAATTTGGTTTAAGCAAAATAGTGGCACATCTACAAAGGTATTTCTATTGGCCTCGCATGGTAGATAGTGTGTCGCATTTTATAAGAGGTTGTTCTATGTTTGCAACAAGCGAGCCTAGCAATAGGAAGCTTGGGTTGTACACGCCACTACCGGTACCATCAAGGCCATGGGAGAGTGTCTCCATGGAAATTTTTGTAGGTATACCTATGTCAAGAAAACAACATGATTATCTTTATGTAGTTGTGGATAGATTCAACAAAATGTGTATAATTATGTCATGTAAGAAAACCATTACTGCTGAACAAAATGTTGAACTTTATTTTCAACATGTATGGGTTCATTATGGATTGCCAACTTCTATTGTTAGTGACAGGGATTCCAGATTCATTGGCAATTTTTGGTCCAATATTTGGAGTATGATGGACACAAAGTTGAAAAGAAGTACTGCTTTTCATCTGCAAACTGATGGAAAAACCAAGGTGGTGAACAAAACCATTGTGCATCTATTGAGAGGATATTGCAAAAAACATCCTAAGTTGTGGGATGAGAAACTACATTACATTCAGCACACTTACAACCAGGAAAAACACTCTTCAACTTAGACATCACCTTTTGAAGTATACTTTGGGTATTTTCCAAAATCTCCATTGGACTTCATCTTTGAGAAGGATGTTGCAATAGATGGGTATAGTAACATTGACAAGGCTCAAAAGTTCAATGAGAAAATTCAGATTATACATCAACAAGTTCAAGAACAACTTGAGAAAAGTAAAATAAAATACAAGGAGAGGCATGAAAAACATATATTTGATCACAAGTTTCAAGAGGGAGATGAGGTATGGTTGCACATTAGCAAAGAAAGGATGCAAGGGGAAGGTAAAAATCTCAAACCCATTTGATATGGTCCATTCAAGATCATAAAGCAAGTTTGTAACAATGCATTTCAACTTGACTTGCCTTCATATATGCAAATTTATTCAGTTGTTAATGTTGAAAAATTACGTTTTTATGAGCCACCTTTGATCGATGATCAAGGAAGTGATGTTCAATTGCCTTCTATTGAATATAGCTCACCATAATTTCTTGATGAGCTCAAGATAAAATTATTGACAAGAGGATAAGAGCATCCAAGAGGGGAAGTGTTGACTACCTTTGAGTTGGGCTCAAGGGCACTAAAACAAGCAAGGAAAAGTGGATGGAAGTAGGAAAGGTGAGGGAGATTTACCCTCATCTACTGAACAGGTAATCAAGTCTTTTGGGGTCCAAAAGCTTCCCAATGGGGAGGAGTGATAAGGAGTTCATAAATTTTTCTCAAAATTAAAATTTATAGGAATGGGTTGAAACAAGGATGGTTGCGTAGATCTCATCTTCCTGATGTTGGCACCGTGAACGGTTCAAAAAACCAATGTTGTATGAGGGATATATTGTGTTTTGATCGAATTCCCAAAAAACTAAATTTTGTGACAGGGTTGAATAGAATGCCTAGTCATCATGGAGATGCACAGTAAGTAAAAAGGAATGTTCCAAAGAATATTCCTTTTCTTTGGGCCAACTAGTGGATGAAAAGTGCCGCTATATGTTTTTTTTAAGGGTTGCACATGTTTCTCTAAGAGCTAATGGGAGGGTCATGTGGCCAACCCTGAGGCTTCCATGTGTCCCGTTAGTGTTGTAATAAATTTTTAATGGAGGTCCACAGGGCTGACCTCGACCTCCCATAGAGAACGCACCAGCCACACCGCATGAGCTACGAGAATATCTTAACCTTATTAGCTCTCAAGTTGTATTTCAAGTTCAATACATAATTGTTTGGGGGTTGGGACCGTCGACAGTCTCGTGGAAGGTTGGTCACATTGCAACATAAAAACTTAACACCAAAACGTTAAACCAAATATTTTAAAACTCCCGCAATATCTGCAGCATTAAACACTCCGCAACCTTATCACATGTTCATGGTTATTTTGACGCCATTTTCATTAACGCACATTTTTAAACATAAGTTGGGAGCCTTATCCTGAGGTCTAGGCGAAGTTATGCTCAACCTTCGGTAATCGCAGAACGGGGGTTGGCATGTGGCCACCCCTAATCACCTATCTTAAATGTTGTGGTTTATTATAGCAGAAATATAGCTAGCATTATTTTTTGTGCGAAAATTTCTAATATAATTCCAATTAAGTGGAGTTCTCCACAATTAATGGAGTTTTTCTAGGTGTTACTGGGAAAATGAGTTAGAGGCTCAATTTTCGCCCATTATGAGTGAATGAAGAGTCACTCTAGACTAATTGGAGCATTCTGGAGCCATTAGTGCAAAGAAAACAACCATTAAAGGCCTGTAACTACATGTATTTGGAAAATTTTGATCATAATGAAAGATGGACATGCCATTGGGAGCTGGACCAGCAGATGTAGGCCGGGAGGGGTGAACTGCTTCATCATGCTTGCTATGTAAATGTTATGTGGTGTTTTATTTCTCTATTTTAAACTATTGTTCAGTGATATTTTCTCTTATTTAATGCTTCTAATTTCACTAAAATCATCTATATTTCATAGTTAAAATACTCAATCCTTAAGAAAAATATGTACACAAGTATGCACATGTTTTATAACTGAAAATACACTTAGCACAAAAAAACTAATACATTCCTTTCATATCATCAAGATACAAGCTAGATGTACATCTCCGAGGTTTCACACTATTGAACATAGAAGCACTATAGTCTCCCACAAGAAAGTTCAGATGACTTTCATATTGTGGTGTATGACTATCCATGCAGGCTACTAGATGGAAGAAATTCTTCCTTCTTCTTTTTGTTGGACAAGTGTGCCATCATTAATGACAACCAAAGTCATGTCATTAATGTAAAAGGAGGTATAATACCTTGGAGTTCATTGAGCATTTTTTGTCATGTCATTAATTTCAAAGGAGGTATGATAGCCTGGATATCATTAAGCATTTGATAAAGCTAAGAGTATTAAATGAGTATGCAAAAAAATTGGTTGGATAGTCATCTTTGAGAGTTTTTCAACAATATACTACACTTGTTCAAACTCCTTTGGAATGATAATATAATCAAATTTGAAAGTGCACATTGGTGAAAAAGGGTCAAACCCAAAATTTTTTAAAGATCACACAACTTCAAGGTGGATATAATTTCCTATGAACAATAAAAAATTGTTGGCACATGAACATGGGAAGTTTTTCATGGATTTAACCGTCATGAAACTTTGGGCGGATTCAATGGTTATGGATGGTTTTTGGTTTATACATGGTGGATGGAGTACAAAACTTCATGATAGTTAATAAAGGTTTCCCCCAACCATGCCTTTTAATCTCTACCACATAGAACCTTTCTGACCAATAAGAACATTACACATCACTAACAAATGGATGATGTGTACCCTCCAATGGTAGGTTAACATGTCCCATGGAGTGATGATGTAACAAGTGGAACGAATGAAAAATTAGCACGTTAGTAGGTTGACACGTGGATGCTAAGTGTGACAAGGATGACGTAGCAATGGTAGGATTATAGGTATCAATAGGTGATTGGTGCAAATATGATGACATGGAGTATAATGTGGTATTACAGTAGCAATGACATGGTAGAATGATCGATGATGTAGAAGTATGACAATGTGCCATGTGGCATACCTAGTCAACATTTTTGGGTGGCCAATTGGGCCAAATTTGAATGACACATGGAACCAATCAGAGAGTGCCATGTGGAATTATGTCATCACACTAACATCAAAATATGGTTGACCATGGAATCCTAAGGATCAGGTCACATGGCATGACCATATGGAGGAAAAGGGAAAGCCTTAGTGCCTACCCTGGTCATGGTGTGAGCCCTGAATTTGGTCATATTGAGGTTTGAAAATTGGTCCCAAATTTGAATTAATTTTAGTTACAATTTTCATCAACAAAGGTTTGGTGGAATCTACAAATATATATGTGGGTGTGGTGGAATGGCAAGGTATGCATTCAATCTGAGACACAATGACAAATTGTGGCACAATTGTTAAGCATGAAGGTTTTTAAACTCCGAAGTCACGAGGTCAAGTATTGGATTGATATTGTTGGAATTTTGTTTCAACTGTGGGTTCTCGTTGGCACCTTGGCTTTAGTTGTGGCTAATTATTAGCATTTGGTTTTTGCTGTAGCTTGGTTTCAGCCTATGATTGTATTCATATTAAAATAATTTTGGATGCATGGTATAAAGGAAGAACATGATAGCTGATTTGGTATTGCATCTCGTCATGCCATGTGTGGTAATGGGTTCAAGTCCTATTAGACTCATTGAAATTATTATTTTTTTTGTTTTGGAATTTATATTGAACTAAGAAGTGCATTTTGTTGAACCGAGGGGGCTGGCGAATTCTGTCAAGAGCACACTAAAAAATTTCATTATGTTGATACTTTAATTTTTATTAAACTTTATTATGTTTTTTGGGTTGTTTTGAAGCTTAAAATTATTATGAAAAAAGGGCTAATATGAAGAGTCATGAAGATGAGTTGTTGAAGGCTCAAAGCTAAATTATTCTATTGTGAATTTTTTGGGCGATTATGTATAGGTTCAAATTTGAGAAATGAAAGGGATGATGCTATTGATGATGCATAACCCACTTGATGTTGCATTGATATGATAGTATTTTGAGGGTATATATATATATATATATATATATATATATATATATATATATATATATATATATATATATAGCTTGTGGATCGAGTCTAAAAATTTATGAAAAGTGGTCCACTATGATTTGGTGAAGGAGGTTGAATCTGTGTTAGGCTGGAGATACAATAGAGGTTTGTACTTCAAAGAGGATGGATCCTACAATAATTTAGTGCTTACGGATTTTAGAGGTGGTTGCCTCTAGCAGGTTGGTTACTAAAAATTGATTTTGGGGGTTTGTGACTCTAGCAGGCTGGTTCTTGCAAATTGATGTAATCAAATATTGGAAACGATAAGAAGATTTTTGGTTTTCTCCTATATATATATATAGATATAGCTTGTGGATCGAGTCTGAAAATTTATGAAAAGTGGTCCACTATGATTTGGTGGAGGTTGAATATGTGTTAGGTTGGAGATACAATAGAGGTTTTTACTTCAAACAGGATGGATCCTACAATAATTTAGTGCTTATGGATTTTAGAGGTGGTTGCCTCTAGCAGGTTGGTTACTAAAAATTGATTTTGGGGGTTTGTGACTCTAGCAGGCTAGTTCCTGCAAATTGATGTAATCAAATATTTAAAACGATAAGAAGATTTGTGGTTTTCTCCTACAATGGTTTCATGTATATTTGGTGTTCATGTGTATTGATGTGATGATCAATTTTATTAATGCACTATTATGATTTCAGTTATAGGAATAATTGTGAAATTATCTTAAATTGATTAAATTGGTCGTTATGCTGATTCAACCCCCCTCTTAGTGTAATCATAATTCCTACAATTGTTATCAGAGAAAGGTTCCTTCAGGTGTAGTCTAACAACTAGAAGCTAGATCCAAGGAATTATGGCCAATAAAAGGAAGAGTAGGAAGAATCCATCTCAGAAGAAGAAAAATCATATCAAGGGTTGTGATTATGCAAGAAATCTATCAGATGTAGTGGAAATACAAAGAGATGCCAAAGAAGACATTTTATTCATGGTCATGGATGCATAAAGTAGTCAAAAAGAGGAATGAGGTAATACACATTGTTTCAACTGTGATAAAGGTCACTATACTTCTAGATGTCCATATTCAACCACTAACGATGAAGATGATATTCCTGATCTGTTTGAATTTAAATACTCAAAAGAAGTAGAAGGAGAGGAAATTTTGAAGGAAAGCTTGTAAGTTCCTCAGAGTAACTGCATATTTCAAGAGTTAGTAAATTGGAAGAATAGCTCTAGAATTATGAAGATAAAGATGAAATTGTAAAGAATCTCACAGAATAAGACAAAAGGAAGAAGGATCTTTTGAAGAAATATGAAAATCAAGACCAATAAAATGCTACTTTGAAGGTCCAACTAGAAGAAGTAAGAATGATGGAAGAAGTGAGATAGAGCCAACTAAAATAAAGAGAAGGTAATTATGAGGATGTAGAAGCAATATTATTTCTTTGAAATATGAGTTATAAAATTCTAATAATCAGTTGTTGGAGTATGAAAGGAAATACCAGAAGGAACTCTTGGAAAATAATGATCATGATATTCTGAAAAATTAACTAGAAGAATCTAAAAGGATTAAGGATTCCTTGGTAAATCAAATTTAATAAAAATTGTAAGAATACCAAAAACCATAAGTGGAAGTTTTCTCTACAAAAAAGAAATTAAAGGAAGCATCTCAAAATTTGAGGTTGGCCAAAGGAACTAAAATTCTGGACACAATTCTCAGCAAGAAAAGATCTCCCCACATCAAGACATGACTTGGTTATAAGGAAGATCATGGGACACCAAATGAATAAAAAATAAATACATATGTCAATACATTCATAATATTAAAAAAAATTCAATTGAAGACACCAATGAAGAAAAGGCTCAACGTAAGCATGTTCATTTCAACAACACAAGCAACACTCAAGGAGAAATAAAAATTTAGTAAGATGATAATAAATAGAACCAGAGAAAGGAAAGAAACCAATATGAGTTTGAAAGTGCTACAACATCAGGAATTCATTCTAATCCTCTCAAGGTATCTACAATAAAAAATGGAATAGGAGAGAAGTGTATAATTTTAATATAGATTCAAAATTTCTCATGTAATTTACTAAAACATAAGACTCACATATACTCTACTCATCCGCTGAAGGAAATTCATGAACAAGAACACATACCAAAACATGAATCATGATTCAACACACATACACGAAGATTTATCTAGGGGAAAGGAACTTCTCAAAACCCCTTCCTATCTTTATTACATTAATCAAAGAATCTGGATGAATACGATATTCTTGCTCAAGCTTGAGCACAACCTGCACTTGTATCCTCTATCCTCTGCTTGAATGACTAAATTTGACGAACACTTAGCCAATTTTGCAAGCCTCCAAACTCCTATTTTCTTGTGATGTTCCTCAAGGAATAAGTCCCTATTATTTACGAATTTTCTCAATCTAGATTCCGTAATTCCTTAGGCCAATATCTGAGTACAACTTGGAATAGTTTATAATTGATAGTACACTTCCCTTGAAACCCAAGCTAAAATGGGTAGTTTGAATTCCATGCATGCATGACTTAATTTAGGCTGATTAATCAGTTAACTAGTTTAAAATTTAAGTTACACTCCACTGCTAGACCTCTCACTAGTTCCTCTGACAGTTGGAACTAGTTTAATTGACCATAACTGAATTTCACTAAATTAAATTATTACAATTCAAATTAACTCAACCTAGGCTCCTAAAATTTAGGAATCATTGTACACAACTCAATTTCAATCCCCCAAATCGAGTTAAATAAGTTAACTAAGCGATAAAAACTATATCACCTCAATTAACTCATTCAAGTTGTTTGTTGATGCAAAATTTTGAATTTCTCCTAATTTAATAAAGGGAAAATTAAATTAGGAATTTATTACTACATTTTAAACACCCCCTCTCAGTAATAAAGGGATTATTATATACCCCAATCCTGCCTCTATGGAACTTGAATTTTCCTCTTGACAAAGCACTTGTCAAAATATCTTCATCTTGTTCCTCTGTAGGAATTTATTCCAACAAAATGATCCTCCTCTGCACACAATCTCATATATGGTGATACCAGATATTGAAATGCTTGGATCGATCATGAAAACCTGTATTCTTAAAGAGTTTGTTAAAAAAAAATTTGTCACAGTAAATCAGAGTAGGATCCATCATCTAACCAAATAACCCAACATGAATATTTCTCATCTAGATATCCTCACATGATGCTTGAATGGAACCATGTAATTTGTTTGTGCTAAGAAGAGTGCAACAAATATCCACTTTTTCCTGTACCAAGAAACTACCGTTAAACCAAAACTAAAATTCCTCCTGATGTGCTCTTCCTATATGATGGACTCCCTTCCTAAACTACATCTGTTAAGCCTTGCATCTTTACTCCCTTTGTCCATCTGTACCAAAGTCCAAACTGAGTAGTGCCTCTGAGATATCTCAACACATTTTTTTCTTCCTTTCAATATATTTTGGTTGGATTAACCATTTATTAACTAAGCTGGTTAATTGAATAACATATTTCTAGTCATGTGTTCACCAATTAAATAAGTGAACCCACAAGCTTCCTATAAATATTAGCCTCCACTTCCTCACCTGAAGTGGCATCCTCCTTCCTCCAAATTACTGCTAGAGGAGTTTTCATGGGTTTGCTACTATCCATGCAAAAATTCTTTAGTATCTTGTTGGAATAATTTCCTTGAGAGAAAAACAATTACCCATCTCCTTTCCATACTTCCAAACTAAGGAAACAATGCATGAGTCCCATGTCCTTTATCTCAAATTCTCCCTTAAGGTCCTCTTTGCAAGAATTGATCAACTTCTCATCACCAGTTAAAATCAAATCATCGACATATAATACTATAATAAAGAATTTACCTTCGACAACAATATGGTAAAGGTTTGCATCTGTTTCACTTTTGGTGAAGTCCAACTTGGTGATATAGTTGTCAATCCTGGTGTACCAAGCACAAGGTGCTTGTTTCAATCCATAAAACACTCGCTTGAGTCTCCACACATGCAACTCTCTGTTGAAGGTCTCAAATCCTTTTGGTTGTTCAATGTACACCTCTTCCTCAATCACTCCATTCAGGAATGATTTCTTCACATCCATTTGATGAATATTCCTCTGATCTGTGTTACAAGTGTTAGAGTTGATCTGATAGAAGAGTATATTTCTACTAGAGAAAAGGTATCCTCATAGTCAATTCCCTCCACCCGAGATAACCTCTTGGCCACAAATATGGTCTTGGGACCACTTCCAAAAAAAAATTTCTGACAATGGAATCATTTTCCTCTACCATGGCATCAACCCATACTAGTTTTCACACTACTTCCTCGAATGAGGATGGTCTTGTCTCTACTAGCTCACTCATAAGATCCATGTAGCTAGTGTACCAATCTGCTGACCTCCTCATCTTGCATTGTGATGTGGGTGCTCCCACATTCTCTCTTGTATCATGCAATAATCTGTCAGCTTCCTTGGTTCACTTCCTTCTTTCTCTGGATGTCTCTACTTGAGTGGGTGTCTCCACTTTTTGCTCCTCTTCTTGTGAGTGCTCCACATATTCTTGAGGTTATTCCTTTGGAGTCAAAATATCTTGATATGCATGCAACTAAAGCTCCCTCTCAAGGGAACATGTCATTTCATTCTATTCATCAAAATTCACATCTCTACAAACAAATTTCATCCTGAGAGATGGAAGGTACATGATAGTTGTGAGGTGTATCAGTGTACCCCAAAAATATTCCAAACTCTACTGTCCACTTTATATTTTTCCTTGATTCCTTGGAAACATGATAGTAAATTGATGATCCAAATATTGAGAAGTGTGACACATCTAGTTTCTTCCCTGGAAATTCTTCTTCTGATTTAGTCATCCTAAGAATCTGATGAAGACTCTTTTTCTAAAAATATATAATTATGTTGCATGTGGTAGGCCTTGGTCATGAAACATATCCCTTGCAACTCCTACAATACTTATGTTCTTCCTCTCAACCACCGTATTCTGCTGTGGGTTGTGGTGTGTTGTCAACTCCCATCGAATACCTTCATTTTCAAAGAAATTTATAAACTCATTTGACACATATTCACCATCATTATCACTCTTGAGGGCCTTCAATTTCGTTCTAGTTTCTTTCTCAAACATTTATTTAAATTCAACAAACTTGGAGAATCTCTAGCCTTTCTTCTACTTGAATAAAATCCAAATATAACAAATACCTGTCTTGGCTGTGGAGGTTGTCGAGAAAGGTCCACAAACATCAGAGTGGATCCTTTCAAGGATTGAATGCACCCTATTATCCCAATCATTGAAGGCGGATTTTTTGTACTTCCACAAGATTCACCCTTTGCATGAATTCTGCTACTCTAGTGCTCCTTTGGGGAGGCCTGTGGTGATCTGCTACATGATATTCAAAGCTCCATGATGCAAATGGCCAAGTCCTCTATGCCATAATTTTCTGACATCTCGGCTTTGCACCTTCTATGCCTTTGTGCTTAAAGAAGCACAATATTCCACATTCAACTTGTATAGGTTATTCACCCAAACCCCGATATGCTTCACTTGTCCTGTGGAAATGTGTCTCAGGAATACCTTTCCTTTTTTGAATATCACATCATAGCCATGTCTTCCAACACTACGACAAAAACCAAATTATTCTTTATAACCGGAACAAACATCACATCCTTGAGATTGAGAAGGGAGCTAAAGTCCCTCTAAAAATTAACTGTACCAGTACTAGTCGTGTTATCCCTCCCATCATCTCCCATCTCGATGTGCATTTGGAGGTATTTCTCCTCTGAGTCACTAAAAAATTCTTGGTTTCTATTCATATGGAATGAGGTGCCAATATCCTAATACCACATGCTACCCATCACTGTGTTTGTAATGCATGCAATGAGGGTGAAGTCCAAATCAAATTGTGAAGCCAAAGCATCACCTGCTACTCCCCCTAAGGGCTTATTTCGCTCCTTCTTGTGTGGATACTTCATGGCATAGTGCCCCAATTCATGATAGTGAAAGAACTTGATTTTGGACAAGTCTTTCTTCTTCCCCCTTGTCTGGAATCTCCTTTGGATTGGTATTTCTTCCCTTTCCCTTTATTTTCCTTTCTAGACATAGAAAAATTATCCTTATTATCACACCTAGATGAGGTTTTGTCTTTTGTGTTTCACCTTATTTATTATTGCACCAAAGTGTACCACAATCTTTCCCAATTTGGTAGCTTCTCCCTCCCTTTTACCGAATCCTGGTATTTGTGCCAACTCTTTGGAAGACGTAGACGTTCTAGGATTACCAGATCATATTCTACAACCATAACACCAACACTCTCAATTTCATCATGAAATTATGTGTACCTGCTTAGGTACTATGTTATTGTCTTGCCCTTCTGCATCTTGATATTCTGAAGCTTGTCCTTGGGTTCCAACTTCCCGTGGTCACTAATATTCTGGAACAAATTTCTCAATGATTTCCAAATTGCATACAAAGTCTCCTTCCCATGGATATTAGAGACAATATAGTCTCATACTCCCTCCAATATGATTCTCCTTGCCTTGGCTATACACTTATTCCATTATGACAGATTCTGAGTATCATCTACTATTGGTTTCAAGATATCATTACCAATGAATTCCTTCAACCCATTATCTTCTACCACTTCCTCCATGCAGTCCTTACAAGAAACATAATTCGAGCTCCCCTTAAGGGCATACTCGAGTCTTAGTCCATCGAAAGTCATCCTGCTAGCTTTGAATAATTATCCTGCAAATTTGATCCTCACACAATAACAAGTTTGAAATATCTTCTCTAATATGAATCATGCTATGATACTGATATGAAATCCTACATATCATAAACGTAATAGTCTCCACCACCATATATTAAATACTCCACCATATCATAAGAAACCTCCATGTAACATTTAAAATTCATGGTTTTTAATAAGCCATATCCCATGGCTTTAAATATTCACCATGCCACACAAATATATATCACATATTAAATATACCTTATGAAAATAATATGTCGTGGGTTGCTTTTTGAGTTAGTAGAGGTGATAATTATGGGGATGGATATGGGGGAAGGGATATGGTGAGAGCCCAACATATGTTGGAGCTCTGCCATATCCCTCGACATACATATCTATCTGCCAACATCTCATACACCTCCATGCTATGGTTAAGGCCTAAGGCCATAAATATTAACATTTGAAATGTATTGTGGTAAGGTGGGGTTGCGGGTCCGTTGACCTCGCCGCCATATCCTTTGTTAAAAATTAATTTTTTTCCATATATTTAATACAACCACCTCCGACATATCATAAAAAATCGCCCTCATTGAGGATCGAGCACCTGACCTCCCCCTTTATAACTTGTGAGCTCAACCATTGAGCCACAAGTTCATTTGTTGAATAATTCATAGTGTCAAGCCCTTTTGAGTGCAACAAAGAATTTTTTTCACTTATTGTGGACATTTGGAAACCATTTTGAGCACAAAAAGAGTCAACATAGGGGTTTTGAGTCCTTCTGAATGCACTGGTGGCATTATTTTGATGAGTTGGAGCTTATATTTTGATGTACAATTATTTTTATAATTTTTAATAAAGAGGCCTCCTCACTAAATACCAGGCCTAAATATGTAGGCCTGAAGATATCCAAACTCTATTATCAATGTGTTGGTGTCATTTTCTCTTTTGTGTTTTGTTGTTAATGTTTATTTGCTACAATTTCCTTTCAAGTTTCCTATGTTAGTTTAATTGATTTATTTTTAGTGGTGATTTTAATTACATGCAAAAATTTTTAGAAAGTTAATGAATTAGTATCAATTTTCAATTGGGATTTCAAATAAGATTCCATGTATAATTTTAATGTAGATTCAAAACTGCTAATGTAATTTACTAAAACATAAGACTTAAATCTACTCTACTCATCTGTGGAAGAAAATTCACGATCAAGAACACATATAAAAAACATGCATCATGATTTAAGAGACATACATAAAGATTTATCTAGGGGAAATCAACTGCTCAAAACCCCTTCCTATATGTATTGAATTAATCAAATAATCAGGATGAATACAATATGCTGTCTCAAGCTTGAGCACAACCTACACCTCTATCTTCTATCCTTTGCCCGATTGACTAAATTTAGCCAACACTTAGCCAAATTTTCAAGCTTCTAAGTTCATATTTCCTTGAGTTGTTCCGCAAGGAATTAGTCCCTATTATTTAGGAAATTCTTCAATATTGATTGTACAATTCCTTAAGGCCAATCTCTGACTGCATGCACCGCCTGTACAACTTGGAATAGTTTACAATGGATAGTACACTACCCTTGAAATACAATATGAACTAGGTAACTCGAATTTTATGTATGCATGAGTTAATCTAGGCTGATTAATTAGTTAACTGGTTAAAAATTGAAGTTACACCCCACTACTAGACCTATCATTAGTTCCTCCAACAATTGGAGCTATTTTAACTGACCATAACTCAATTTAGCTGAATTAAATTATTACAACTGAAATTAACTCAATCTAGGCTCCTAAAATTTAGGAATCAATGTACACAACTCAAGTTCATGCCCCAAAATAAAATTAACTAAGCTAATTGAGTGATAATAGCTATGTCACTTGAGTTAACTCATTCAAGTTGTCTGTTGATGTGGAATTTAAAATTTCTCTTAATTTAATTAAGGGAAAATTAAATTAGGAAAATCTTGATACATTTTCAACAAGGGCCAACAAAGAGATTCTTTTTTTCAAAGATAGAAAAAATTCAAAATAAATGCTTCATTAAGATAATCCCTCTCATCTAAGTATTAAAATATATATTTTTGGTCATATTTTTCATGTAAAAGATTTGGACATGGAGTAAGAGATTCCAAGGTCTATGCCAAGAATGATATGTCAAAAATAAATTCTATTATCAGACCTCCATGAAAAAATATATGGGAAATAAAATAATAATTATGCCAATAGAAGATATGAACCATTTATTCCATTATTCAAGTTCAACACAAAATGCTACACATGTCACAATGTTAGGCATATGGCTCGTAACTGCAAAATTGACATGAGATTTTTTTGTAAACAACCCAAGGAAGAAGGTTTCTTTACAGATACAAGAAATGTCACCAATGTATGGAGAAGGAAACTAGAAGAGACAATGATAGATCTAAACACTCATATCTAATTTGTTGGTGAATTCTTCTTGAAGTAAATGTGGGCTTGAGATGAGATGAAACTTGAAGTAATAGTGTGCAAAATGAAATAGGATAAAGGAATCCGACGCATAGGGGGAGAAATCCTCCCAAAAGTCAAAATATAAATTTGACATGCAAGAACATTTGACCATAGTATTCACAAGGAGGAATGGCCTACTAATATTGATGAGGACTATATGGATAAATTTTAGCCTACTTATAGGGGTATTATGATTCCAAAAATATGACATGGAACAATTATAGGAGGAGAGATTACTCACAGGGGGGGAAATACCATAGTCAGATATAGGAATAATTGTGTAGCATTATCCAGTAGTAAGCAATCACTAGATGAGAATCCATATTCAATGGGTAAATTTTCCATTGATGTCAAAGGGGGAGAGAGTAGACACTGGTTAATGAGAGAGAATGTGGATTCTGAACTAGTATCTTAATAAGGGGAGTTCAGTCCATTTCCATTAATGACCATCAATGTTTGGTGGTGTTGACATCAATGCCAAAGGCGGATATTGTTGGACAAGTGTGTTTTCATTCATGACAACCAGTCATGTCATTGATGTCAAAGTAGGTATGATACATTTTATATCATTCAGCATTTTTTGTGATGTCATTGATGTCAAAGGATGTATGATACATTGGAGATCATTAACAATTTTCTAAATTTATGCTGATCAAATGAGTATGTAGAAGGTTTGGTTGGATATTCCTCTTTGAGATATTTCCAACGGTATACTACACTTGGTCCAACTCCTTCAAAATGAGAAGATAAGCTCTAAGTTTTAATGTGCACATTGGTGAAAGGGGTCAAACCTAAAATTTGTTAAATATTGTGCACCTCCAAAGTGAATCTATGATTTTATGATAAATCAACAATTTTTGGTGTGTGAACATGGGTACTATTTAATGGTTTTAACCACTGCACAGCTTTAAGAAATTATGGTGGTTATGGATGATCTGTGGTTGATACATTGTAGATGGATAACAAACCTACACGATAGTTAAAGAAGACCACCCCCCTCCCCCAAGGCCTTCCAACCTTCTTCACATACACTCTCTCTAAATAATAAGAACATGACACATCACTTCCAGATGGATGATTTGGACCCTCCAACGGTATTTTAAAATGTCACATTGATTAATGAGATAACATGGCTAACCAATGAAAAATTGAAAGACTAGAAGGTTGACACATGGATTTCAATTGTGACATGGATGGCGTAGAAATAACAAGTCCACAGTTGGTGGTATGTTATTGGTGCACAAATCATCACATGGAGGATAATATGGCAGTATGGTAGCAATGATGTGTTTATATGATATATGATGTGAAGTATGACATGCTGACACATGGCAGGCCCAATCAAAATTTTTGGGTAGCTAATTGGGCCAAATTTTAGTGACACATGGAACCACTTAGAGAGTGTCATGTGACATGATGACATAAAATTGACATCAACATATAGTTGACCATGGACCCATAAGGACTAGGTCACATGGAACTATCATATGGAAGAAAAGGGAAAGCCCAAGGGGCTACCCTAGTCACAAACTAAGTCCTAAATATTGTCATATGGAGGTTTGTGTTGGAAACAATGTTAAATATTGAGGGGCGGGGTGAATCAGTATTAAGGCTAATATTTTACTTTTATGCCAATTTATATTTTCATTTTAGGCTTGGTAATCATTCATGTGAGCCATCATCATCATATCATATAAGGCCAATACAAATTAACACACGCACTCACACCATGAGAAACACACACATAAGACACTGAGGTTTAATGTGGAAATCCTTTCGAGAGAAACAAAATCATAGATTTGTTTGTATACTAATGTAAAAGATGAGCTCTTACTCTATTTACATCAATAACTGTGAGCACCCTCTCAAAAGAAGCTTTGAATCCCTTATATTGTTTACTAATGCCCACTAGTAGAAATCACCAAATCCCTTCTTCTATAGAAATTTTATTAGCTTACCAAAAGCACCAAATGAAGCACCAAATTATTGGATTTGGTGCAAGCAACAACTTGCAACTTCATGGATATGTTGCAAGCACAACTTGTAGGAGGCAACGACCCCTAAGCTCTCTTCATGTATCCACTAAGATTCAAGCTATAGCTCCATGTTTTGTAGGCTCCAACCCACACTCAATAAGTAATTCATTTCTCACTTTTCTTGGCACTCACTCTTCCTTATTTCAGCTCTACATTCATCACCTTGGACCTCAGTTCTCAACAACATATGCTCAAACTTCTCCTCATTCATTCCACTCTACAAAAAATATGTGTTTTTACTTTTGGCCAATATACAATCAACACTCATCAAATATCGACCATTTTTCCTCCTTAGGCTCACTTAGACTTTCACAACAATGCACTTACACTCAAAAATCTATTCACACATCTCTCAATATTGCTGCATTCCCCCCAAGTGAAGAAATTCCATCCATGGTTTTGTTCCTCTACTACATAGGGAAATATGTTTCCTATTTCAACTCATCACTCTATCCAAGTGTACTCCAATATGTCTTACCGTCATATTATGCATTTATTCTTAGACACTTATAATGTATTAATTCAAGGAGTGGTCTCTAGAGTGCCTTTCCTTTCTCAGAATTTAATCTCAGTCCAACCTGCACACTCAAGGAGTTCCTCTATTAGTTTTACCTTGTACAAAGATCATGGCCTTCCTTTATTTGTATTTAATACAAATAGGACTCAAGGTGTACATAAACATGGCTCTTTATTTTTGGTCTGATCAAAATACTCTTAGGTCCACTTTCTCATTTATCTTTCCATCACGTGAGAGGAACTCAAGTTTGACTTGTTCAAATTGATCCTCACACTCCATTAATTCTCTCTGCAAATCATCATCCTCATTGTTTCAGTCTCTTGGCCTAAGCACACTTCCTTAGTGCCAATTTTCCCATTGCCACTAATTCTCAAAACTAAATGCAAACCCATTCAAGTATTTGAACTAGTTATGGCTCTTATCTAATTTTGGCATAACTTCCAAATATGGAGGAATACTGCTAACGTGTTTTCGACCCATTCATGTTTACAGATGCAACCACCACAAAAATGAACCTTGGGAGCATTTTTTCACTATAGCCCCAAGGGATTAGTTACGTTCATCAAACATTCGTGACCATGGTCACAACGCACACATGAAACTAGGTGCGAGATCAAACTTTAGCCCCATATTTTATTTCTTGGAAAAAAGACAATTGCGCTCCTTCAATAACCTCCAATATCATTTATTATGAGATGATGTGTGTCTAGAGACTATCTGCTTGACACAAAGGCCAATCATATTATCAAAGAGATTACTTATCTAGCATATCCCCTCAGATTGGAACTATTTTCATAACCTTCCATGAAAATTCACTGTATTTTGGCTTTTATCTTCTTGAAACATTCCATTGGAGACTCTCGGGAAAAATATACAAGAATTGTTTCTTTCAAGGACTTGTTTCTCCCAAGGGTTGTTTCTTTCAGGGTCATTTCCACCGAGATGATGTTTCCTTGCCATGATGATGCCACTTATTCTCTAGCATGTCTTTATAGACCAATCACAAAATTTTTGACATGACACCTATTTTTCCACCCCGTCCTAAGACTACGTCAGCCTGGAGGGGACTCCAAGAAAAATATGAGTCAGTAAAATAATAATCGAGATTGCATCTATCTTTTCCAGCCTATTGAAATATGTGCCACTTGTACCAATTTTCATGTGTCAAGCTCTTATTGGTGCCACGTGTCATCCATTTTTTTCCACTTGGGTTCCCAAATGTAATATCCCAAAAGGGAAAATTTAGCAATATTGACCATAAAAACGTTATTTCTAGAAAATTACGCTACAAAAAGGGGGAAATAGCACTTTTATACATCATAATTTGTATTATGGCCCTCAAATACAAAATGATATTAAAAAAAAATCCCTTTTCTAAGTTAAATAGACCTCCCAAGACCAATATGGCCTAAAAACACCCAAAACCCCATGACTTATACCATGCAAAATTTATGAAGATCATGAATGCATGATCTAAAGAGGGTTTCTGAAACAATATGATAAAAACCATAGATCTGTAGTTTTATCAAGAAATATACGGAGAAAACAAATATCTAGCCTCTTCAATACATTTCTGGGATAACCCAACAACGATTTCTTGAAAGCATAAGTACAAAGGAGAAGATCTATACATCCAAATATGAAATAATGAAGTTTTACTACATATTTACATACATATAGCTGAATTATACAAGGAATAGATGAGGATCCCCTTTGGTATATTTCCAAAAGAAGGATTGACCCTTTCCTTAGGAAACTAGCTCAAAAACCAAGGGGTTTAACCCTGAATACAAAATGCCAGAGTTGCAGTGTCAAGACTGAATAGCAATTGCAACTAAAGAACTAGATGGATATGGTTGAAGATGATGCATAATTTTAATAGAACTCCTCCAAAGGATCTTCCAAGTGAAAGGTTGATCCTAACACTGAAGATCTCACTCTCCGAACACACACTGCAAACCCTCACTGTAGATGTTCTCTGAAATAACACAGTCAAGGAGAGGGACTGCACTGTAGATGATGGAAATGGTTGGCCTGATGCCAAAGATAGTGAAATCAGCTTAGAAATATTCCTCACCAATCCTCCAAAGTAAAGAAGGCTTCCTCCTCTAAAAAACAAGCTCTGGAAGTGGTGTTGTGAAACCTCCACTACAACACCCTGCAACACAACGATATACTTCATCAGAAATAATGTTGTAGCTGAAGGAGGTGGCTTGGCCTTAAGCATGAATGTGGAGAAATGAAGTACAAGATCCTTCAAGAGGCCTCTCTTGAAAGGAGAAGGAATTCCTAAATAGGAATGCCTTATGCTAAGTAGCACAGCAACTCTGTTAAACAGCAAGAGAATGCACAATAGTCTAACCAGACCATAAAATCAATAATCCATAACATGTTCTTCTATGGTTGCTTTGCCCTCCTTAAATACAAATGGAAGCCTTCCCATATTGGGTCCCACTCATTAGGGTTTCCTCCACCAAGGAATATTCCTCCCACTATCTCTGCATTGTCTCCCAAGATGATCTCCACCTCCTATCCCAGCGTTGTTGACTTGGTCAAACTTGACCTTGTCCACATGAAAACCTCCTCTTTCACACATGAGGGTGTGAAATCCAGCTCCTATGATGATCCCTTTTCACATTATGAGGGATTTTATTCATATTTTTATTATGCATGGGCCTCCTTAACCATTTATTCATCTCCTAAGTGAAATCAACAAAAATCAATATTCCAATTAGCTGCATGCTAAATTTGGAATATTACAGTCCTCCCCTCCCAAATTTTGTTTTTCCTCAAGCAACTGCAGGGATAGAAATGAGAAGTATCCCATCCTCCTACTGTAGCATCCACATATCATGGGATTTGGGTGTTTCTAAGACATTGTAAGGGCAGGAGACTTGTTTAACATATCAAAATGGATTTCTTTCTGATCCCCTTTTGTATGTAAGGTCCTTAGTCTATATGCTAAGGGAGAAAACTGTTATTTCCCCTGGTTATAACATAGTTACCTGGGAATAAAGTTTTGGAGGTCTATTTTGTTGCTTTTCCACTGAATCAACATGATATCCTCCCTATTCACACATAAATGTGCTCCTTTTAGTTGCTTATTCTTCCTCTTTTCACATTAGGAATTTTATTCTTCCTGTCAATGGGCCTCCCTACCCATTTATTCATTTATCTAAAGATAAAATTAACTATAGTATTCCATTTAGATGAGGTCTAAAGTTTGGGAATATTATAGTCCCCCCCCCCCCCTCCAAAATGTTGCCTGTCCTCAAGCAACTGCAAAGGTAGAGAAAAATTTCCTCCCTCCCTCTCCTTGTGGCCTCCTCATCAATAGATCCCACCGTAGCTCAACAAAAAATCCTCCCAAGTGTGTAAAAACATGAGGAAGTGGAAAGTGAAAGTGGAAATCTCCATGTTGTTCAATGGCCTCCTCAAGGTAGTTGTGATGACCAACATGGGGAATCTTATTCCCAATGAGTGATTCCATCACCCATGCTATCATCCAAATGAAATGAGCCATTATAGGTAGCTCATCAAAACAATTATCAACCCCTTGTTTGTGCAATGTAGTGGGGCTGAATGGAGAGATTAGTTTTCCTCCCGTCATTTGTTTCTCTCTCCATTTATGATAAGTGTGGGGCCATTTATGTCTTTGGGCTGAAACAATATGGCCTCCAAGAATGGCCCAAGCTACCCCATCAAATATTCCACCCATGAAGTGCCTCCTCCAAGCACTCAAGTTCTTCAAATGGCTCACTCCATATGAAGAAAAGAGTTGTGATGTGGCAATCACGGTTTTCCCATTGCTCCTCTTGAAACATACAACATGAATAGTACGTAGAATCATGCTCCCAATGGGAATCTCCATCTCATATCCTACTCTCCAAACAAGCTTCCCATGAACATAGAAATATCAGAAATACATGGAAGCAAAAACAATTGAAAACAAGTTGTCACATGACAACCAGAAAGTAGATCATAGTTCCTCTCATGGAACCAGCGCAGTGCATCCTTTGCCTGCATCAAATTGAATAAGAACAAGTGATTTTCTAGCCACTTGTTTGTTGCCACAATCATTTTACAAGATAGCAACGTGAAAGTACAAAGTGGTGTCAATGGTACACACCAAAAATCATGTGGCTTCCCCCACAAACCACTCATGAGATAGCCAATATTGTTGGAAATACTAAGAGGGAGAGGGGGGGGGGGGGGTAGGGTGAATAAGCATTCCTTTAAATTAGAGCATTAGTTAATCTTCAATTATTATCAGTGTTTGTACAATGATATCAGAAAACAAGAGGAAAAAAAATGCACACAATTTTTAAGGTGGAAACCCACTCCAGGACAAAAACCACCTAATGCTTTTCTAATAATTCTTTAATATTCAACTCCAATTGAAAATAAAGCTCCAAATTCCTAGAATCTAGAAAATAATTCTTCTCCAGCTCCCACTAGATGGATGCTCCAATGCCCGAGATTCTTCAGTAGTCAACTAAATGGATGCCCCAACAGCCAATGGGCTACAACTCACCCTAGCACCACCCTACCACCCTATAGAAGAATAAATGAAGAATGGACTCCTGTACCAGGGAAAATGGTCCACTTTACAATGATATAGAATGATATAGAAGAAGAAGATATACTAGACCATAACCCCAACTTTGACACAACTGCCTAATGATGATCCTAGACCTCCCAACACTGCCTCTTCAACCCTTGGCAGATAGATACTAGTACAATTTGTACAATAATGTATTTACAATGACTAAGTACAATGATACCTTTACAATGATTGTATGCAATGCTGCCCACTTGAAGACTTCATATGATGAAATTCTTGCTACTATTATGCACCTTGTTTTCTACTCTTTTCATGCTACCCTATGATCCACCTTGCTTTGCTTTGCTACCGTAGAAAGTCTGGTCCTTTGTAACCCTTGACAACACATGATCTAGATTTTTCTTGCCTTCTAGGAGATTGATATTGAATCTGGTGTATCTCTGTTATTTCAGATCCTCAATATCTAATTTTCATTCCTGTATTATTCCACTGAGTCATCTTTCCAATGCCACAGGTCTGACCCAATTTGGATTCTTCAAGAGAGATTTATACCCAATCTCTCGCAATGCCCTAATTATGGATTGTTTCAATAGAGCACACTTGTACGGAATGCCACGTGTCACTGTTTCTTCATTTGGCTCTGAAATTGATAGAAAAAGAACTAAATACTGTGAAATACCTTCCACTTCTTATGGAATTCCAATCTAATACTTAGAGAGAGATTTATGACGATTTTACCAAGGTCACTTATTTGAGATGAAGTTCAGGAGCCTGCAAAAACCCTGACTTCCATAGATCATATCTCCAAAAATATTGTGCACCTTGATCTGAAACTTTTACAGAAGATTCCTTAAGATTTCGGTTTTGCGTCATAATAATTTCAGCTTCTGAACCTTCATAGAAACAAATTTAGAGTGTAAATTCCACGATGACCTGTTTCAGATGGCGAAATCCCTTGCCTAAGGAGGAAATTAAGATCACAATTTATATAAATTCTTAAGTTGAGAGGGGCTTGAACAAGTGAACATGGGAGGGATTTTAGGAGCTTAAAAAATTATTAATTATGACTTTTCAATGACCCATGCCCCAACCCCATGGGGTTTTAGCCCACTAACTGGGGGTACAAACTTCAAACATGAATATCTCTCAAGTCGTGAAGATTTACATGGCGTGCCATATATCAATGGAAACATCTCGACAAGTAGAAAACATCAAAAGAATTATTGACCCAGAATATATTAATTTTTTAGGTCAAAAATCCCATGCAATATTTGGTTAGCCCCTGGTGCTACTTGGGTTGACATCAATGACAACCGTTGATCAACAATCTCCCCCTTTGGCATTGATGGAAACACAAGTACTCCCCCTGCAATCATGACACCTCTTCCTACAATATTCTCTCCCTCTTTGACATCAATGGCAAAGGGTAAATCCCCTTGAAACACAACCATCCTGTGGACCTATACACACTTCCACTCCCCCTGACACACAACCGTCCTGCAGACCTATAATCTAATGAGAACTTGGGAGAATCCTAAGCTTTTGATGAAGATATTCAAATGCTTCATGAGGTAAAGGTTTAGTGAAGATATCATCAATTTTTTCTTTTATAAAAACATAATCAAGTTTGATATTATTTTCAGTGACTTGTTCTCTAAGAAAATGATATTTGATCGGAATGTGTTTTGTTTTTTAATGCATGACAGGATTCTTGGAGATGTTGATGGCACTAGTGTTGTCACATAATATGGGAATAGGCTCACTGAATTGTACTTGAAGATCTTGCAAATTTTGTTTCATCCAAAGGACTTGAGTACAACATGATGCTGCTACAATGTATTATGCTTCCACTGTAGATAACAAGATTGAAGTTTTCTTTTTTCTCAACCATGATACGAGACAACCACCTAGATAGAATTTTTCTCCATTAGTACTCTTACGATCATCAATGCTTCCTGCCCAATCTACATCTGTAAAGGATTGAATAATGAGATTGTTACCCTTGGGATACCACAAGCCATATTCTTTTGTGCCCTTTAAATATCGAAGAATTATTTTGACGACAATAATATGTGATTCTTTTGGTGCTACTTGGAATCTTACTACTTGTCCAACTGCTTGCATAACATCTAGCTGAGAGGTTGTTACATATATAATAATACCAATCATAAATTTGTACAACCTCTGATCCACATCCTTAGATGAGTCGTCTATGCTCAATTTGCAACCTGTTACCATTGGAGTAAGGACGAGTTTTCAATATTCAATTTTCAATTTCTTGAGCATTTCCTTGATGTACTTGGCTTGACATATAAATATTCCTTTCTCTTGCTGAGATATTTTAAGCCCTAAGAAGTATGTCAGCTCACCAAATAAAGACATCTCAAAATCACTTTGCATCTTTGTAGAAAAGTTCTTACTTAGTCGATCATCATTGCTACCAAATATTATATCATCCACATATACCTCAACGATTGTTAAATTATCTTTATCTATTTGTACATAAAGATTGCTATCAACAGTACCTTTCTTGAACCCTTGTTGATGTAGATATCGATCAAGACAAGCATACCATGCCTTGGGAGCCTGCTTGAGACCATATAGAGCCTTCTTTAACCTACAGACATAGTCTTATTTTTGTGATAGTAGAAAACCTTCAGGTTGTTCGATGTAAACTTCTTCTTCTAATTCTCCATTTAGAAATGTTGACTTGACATCCATTTTGTAGAATTTGATTTTTCTTGAACATGCATAGGTGAGAAACATTCAGATGCATTCCATTCTGGCAACTGGTGCAAATGTTTCGTCAAAATCAATTCCTTCCACTTGTGCATAGCCTTTGCAAACCAATCTTGCTTTGTTTATGGTAACCTGCCCATCTTCATTCAATTTGTTCCTAAATACCCATTTAGTCCCAATGAAATTTTTATGTTTTGGTCGTGGAACTAATTCCCAAGTGTTATTCTTCTCAGTTTGATCCAATTCTTCATTCATAGCTACTACCCAATGTTCATTATGGCTGGCTTCCTCAAAACTACTAGGCTCAAAGGTTGCTAGAAAAGCAACGTGAGTTTGTTGTGATGAACGAAGCTATCGACCTTCATTTATGTCACCAATGATTTGATTTTATGGATGGTTCTTTTGAATCCACTCTTTTTTTCTCCTTGGAGGAGCTTCTTTTTGTTGTTCTGGTATATCTTGATGATCATTGTTTACTTCTTCCTCGTTGATAGCTTCTTCTTGTTCTACAATTTTATCTATGTCTTTTTCAGCCTCTATATCAAGTTTCAATGATTCTAGATCCTCATCATTACTCGCAAGAACACCATCTTCATCAAATGTAACATTTATGCTCTCCACTATCTATTTTCATCTTAGATTATAGCATTTATAGGCCTTTCTTTTGCGTGAGTAACCAACACAGATACCTTCATCAACACGTGATTTAAACTTACCCAAATTTTGATCTTCTCTTTTGATATAACATTTTCTTCCGAAGATTCTGAAATATTTTACATTAGATAGTTTTCATTTCCATAATTCATATGGAGTCTTGTTGCAATTATTTCTGATAAGACTTCGGTTGATAATGAAGACTGTCATATCAATTACTTGAACCCAGAATTTTTCATCCAATTTTGAGTCCTTCAACATTGTTCTACCCATTTCCTATACGGTTCTATTCTTTCTTTCAGCAACTCCATTTTGCTGAGGTGTTCGTGCTGTTGAAAATTTCCTTTTTATTCCATTTTCGTCACAGTATTACTGAAATAATTTGGAAGTGGATTCTCCACCATTATCTGATCTCAAAAAATTTATTTTCAAATCATTTTCATTTTCAACCAACTCCTTGTAGATCTTAAAGCACTCAAATTCTTCAGATTTTTTCTTTAGGAAACTGACGGTTGTCATCCTGGTATAGTCATCTATCATTAACATGAAATATAATTCTTTGTCTAAGCCTTTTGTTCTCACAGGACCACATAGATCAGTATGTGTCAATTCCAATGGATGTGATGCAAAGTGTTCTTTTTTTAAATTGGACTTTTGTCTGCTTGCCATGCCGACATGCCTCACATAGTGTGTTGGAAGGTTTTGAGATTTTCGGAATTTCTCGTACTGCTTCCTTTTTTTTTATCCTGACAAGATTGTTAAATTTTATGTGACCCATTCATTTGTGCCATAACCAGATTTCATCTTCTTTAGCTAGTAGACATGCTTTAGTTGCTTCATTCGGAACATATATGTCGTTTGGAGCTCGACTTGCTATAGCCACATTTTTACCATACCTGCCTTTCCTGATTTCACATTTTGTGGATTTGAATAGCATTGTGTGTCCTTGATCACACATTTGTCCAACACTGAGAAGATTGTGATTCATGTTTTCGACCAATAGAACATTCTTGGGTATAACATTTTTGCTTCCGAGAATGACGGTACCTGATCCTATAACATTTGAAGATCCATCATTTCCAAAGGATATGGTTCCATCCTTCTTCTCTTTCATAGATAAAAATTTCCTTCGATCTCCAGTCATATGCATTGAGCAACCACTGTCAACATACCACACATCTTTATTTTTTTGAGCCTTGAGAGCGAGAGCAAAATTATCAGTCTTCTTCTTCTTCCATATTCATTCATTCTGTGGCTTCGAAGTTTCTTCTGGAGGATTTTCAAGTCTGCAGTCTCTGGCTATGTGTCCAAATTTCTGACATTTGTAACATTCCATATTATTTCTTAAATGTTCAAATCTATTGATGTTTCGTTGAGCCCTGAGAGGTTAAAATTTGAAGAATCTCTTGGAATTGTATTTTTTCCTAGAGTACGTGTGACATTCTATAGCTTTATGACCAAATTTTCCACATGAATAACAATAGCCATGAAAAATATGTTGGTACCTGGATGAAAATATTCATCGAGGAATCGTCTTCCAAGGATGTGCTTGCAAATCTTGTCCAATGAAGTCTTCATGTATTTCAGATCTCATAGGTTCATTGTATTTTGTTGTAGAAGGTCCTACTTCTTCTTCTTTGTAATCAAGGCTAGTTCTGTCGTTGTAATATCATTTATTGTTGATGAGTTCTTCCAATTCCCTTGAGCTTTTAGCATAGTTTTGGACAGTTTTTCCCTTCTTCACTTCCTTACGCAGCGAGACTACTTTGGCTTCTAATGCTTCCCTTTCTTGGTTTCTTTCTTCCAACTTCTTTTGAAGTGACTCTCAATACAATTGTGTTCTTCAACCTTAATTTTGAGACCTTGAACTTGTTCTTCAAGAGTATTGGAACAAATCTTCTCAACATTGAGCTCTTTTATAAGCTTGATTGCCTCCTCATAAAATTCTTCTATGGTCAACCCTTCTTCTTCATTGTTTAATATTTCTTGTTTATTGTGCTTGGCCATAAACAATACTTTCTCGTTGGCTTCTTCTTTGCTATCACTTTCTTCATCGGATGATGAGCTATCTTCTTTAGAGAGAAAATTCCTTTTGGATCCTTTCTTTTTGCCTTGCTTGTTGAATTTCTTAAATCCTTTCTTTCCTTTTGAGTTGCCATCACTTTTTTTCGGACATTTTGCTACAAAATGCCCAACCTCACCACAACTGAAACATATCAATGGAATTTTACCTTTGAATTTTCCCTTGCCAGGTTTTAGTTTTCTTGTAAAGTAAGCATATTCTTCATCTGAAAGACCTTCTCCATCATCTCCCTTTTATTCACACTTGCAGGTGCATGTCATTTCAATTGAAGGTTGTTTGTCCTTATTGGTTTGCTTAGATGCAATGAATGCAGTTTCTAGATTTGAAGTACCCATTTCTTCATCAAGTCTCATTTCATATGCTATGAGAACTCCATGTAATTATTCCTTGCTGAGTTTTTCAAGATTTGCACTGTATTCTAAGACCGATACCTTTGGGTTGAATCTCCCTGGTAACATTCTAAGAATATTCCGTATAATAGTCTTCTCAGCAACTAGCTCTTCCAATCCTTCCAGAGTATTGGTTATTTCATCAACGTATTGGAAGTATGCAGCAATGTTGCAATCTTCTTTCATTCTATGTTGCTCAAATGTTTCTCTATAGATTTGAAGCTTTTCTTCTTTGACATTTGAGTCACCTGCATATATATTCTCAAGCTTGTCCCATACATTTTTGGCAGTTTTACAACCCAACACCTTATGATAAGCATATTCAATAAGTTCACTGATAATAATATTATTTGATTTTGCATCATTTACCAAAGTCTTCTTACCTTGTTCATCCATGGTTGATGTAAATCCATTTTGAACAGTGTCCCATACTTCGTAACCTTGCGCCAAGAGATATACCTCCATTATTCCTTTCCAAAGTGCATAATTATTTTCATTGAATAGAGGTACACCATTCTTGGTATGCTACATGACCTCCTTCCAGCTGTTAAACTGCTATTGAAGGAACCAAGCTCCGATACTAATTGTTGGAAATACTGAGAAGGGGGGGGGGGTGGGTGAATAAATATTCCTTTCAATTAGAGCATTAGTTAATCTTCAATTATTATCATTGTTTGTACAACGATAGCAGAAAACAAGAGGAACAAAAATGCACATAGTTTTTAAGGTGGAAACCCACTCCGGGAAAAAAACCACCTAATTCTTTTCTAATAATTCTTTAATATTCAACTCCAATTGAAAATAAAGCTCCAACTTCCTAGAATCTAGAAAATCATTCTTCTGCAGCTCCAACTAGATGGATGCTCCAACGCCTGAGATTCTTTAGTAGTCAAATGAACAGATGCCCCAACAGCCAATGAGCTACAACTTACCCTAGCACCACCCTACCACCCTATAGAAGAATAAAAGAAGAATGGACTCCCGTACCAGGGAAAATTGTCCACTTTACAATGATATAGAATTATGTAGAAGAAGAAGATATACTAGACCATAACCCCAACTTTGACACAACCACGTAATGATGATCCTAGACCTCCCAACACTGCCTCTTCAACCCTTGGTAGATAGATACTAGTACAATTTGTACAATAATGTATTTACTATGACTAAGTACAATGATACCTTTACAATGATTGTATGCCGTGATGCCCACTTGAAGACTTCATATGATGAAATTCTTGCTGCTATTATGCACCTTGGTTGCTACTCTTGTCATGCTACCCTTTGTTTCACCTTGCTTTGCTTTGCTTCCATAGAAATTCTGGTCCTTTGCAACCCTTGACAACACATGGTATAGCTTTTTCTTGCCTTCTAGGAGCTCGATATTGAATCTGGTGTATCTTTGTTATTTCATATCCTCAATATCTGATTTTCAGTCCTGTATTATTCCTCTGAGTCATCTTTCCAATGCCATAGGTTTGACCCAATTTGGACTCTTCAAGAGAGAGTTATACCCAATCTCTCACAATTCCCTAATTATGGACTATTTTAGTAGAGCGCACTTGTACGTAATGCCATGTGTCACTATTTCTTCATTTGGATCTAAAATTGATAGAAAGAAAACTACACACTATTCAATATCTTCCAATTTTTACGAAATTCCAATCTGATAATCAGAGAGATAGTTATGACGATTTTACCAAGGTCACTTCTTTTAGATGAAGTTCAGGAGCCTGCAAACACCCTGACTTCCACATAAAAATATCTCCAAAAATATTGTGCACCTTGATCTGAAATTTTTATAGAATCTTCCTTAGGATTTCATGTTCGTCTCATAAAAATTTCAGCTTGTGACCCTTCGTAGAAAAATAGTTAGAGCAAACATTCCACGATGACCTGTTTCAGATGGCGAAATCCCTTGCCTAAGGAGGAAATGAAGATCACAATTTATATAAATGCTTAAGTTGACAGGGGCTTCAACAAGTGAACATGGGAGGGATTTAAGGAGCTTAAAAAATATTAATTATGACTTTTCAATGACCCATGCCCCAACCCCATGGGGTTTTAGCCCACTAACTGGGGGTACAAACTTCAAACTGTGAAGAATTACATGGCATGCCATTTATCAACGGAAACATCTCGACAAGTAGAAACCATCAAAAGAATTATTGACTCAGAATATATTAATTTGGTAGGTAAAAAATCCCATGCAATATTGGGTTAGCCCCTGGTGCTTCTTGGGTTGACATCAATGACAACCGCTGATCAACAAATATCAATGCTACAAATGGCTTCAAGTACATCATTATATAACATGAAAGAAGGGATAATCCTCCTTGGTATAATATGCTGAACATATAAAGAAAAGAAGTACAAAACATAAAGTGATATTGTACATCCTCCATCATGTACTTGAGGTCTTGAGTTGAAATGGCTCTACCAGAAATTTACCCTCACCTCCAAAGAGTAGGGAGGTGGTTGTGATCTCCTCTCTATCATCATCCAAGCTATGCATCTCTCCATATGCTAAAATATGCCATGCTGGATGCCCTCCCAAATGAACTCCTCTGCCAAAGAAAGATATGAAACAAAATGCATGGAAAATAAGTCCTCCTGTGTTGCATGTAGCAGCTTCTCCTTGAGCTTAGAAGCTCTAGTCAAGAAGACTCTGCCATGAGAACAGATGACCATATCATCCACCATATATCTTTCATATCTATTAGGGTCATCAAGAATCATGCAAGCACCAATATCCTTGGAGTACTCTACCAAGAGTTGTGACCTCCAATATGGATCAATCCTTCCAAGAGACAGCGCTGGTGATTTGGTATGTGAAGCTTTCCTCATGCTATTGCCTGCTACTTTGACATCCCCCATGCCAAAGTCTTCCTCCAAACTCTTCACCTCTCCAAAATCCAAGAGTGGTGAATCAAATGGCAATATTTGTTGTGTAACCAGCTCCAAAAAGAGAAGAAAAGAGATATCAACGCCTTAGAAATGAGCCACTTCGAGGGGGAAACCTCCAATACAGTACATAAATGAACAATTCTTGGATGATACAATTTACAAAACCTCCTTTCTATATGTAGGAGTCCATGGGGCCATAATGTAATCCTAGTGGGCCACAATGTAATCCTAGCCGACCTAACAATAATAATTTAAGGGCACAATAATAACAAAATGGGAGTTACAAGGGTACAATAATAACAATAAGGGGTTTACACTAACAATAATAAGGGACTATACTAGTGATATAGGGACCTAACATGCCCCTCTCCTTCAAAAAAAGTGTTGTCCTCAACGCTTGAGTAGCTCCGGGTGCTTCTGTATAAAATTCTCATCCTCCCATGTAGAATCTTCGGTGGGTAAGTTCTTCCACTTGATGAGATACTCTGAAATTGATCGATTCCGTAGCTGTCGAGTTCTTGTTTCCATGACCGCTTCAGGTTCCAATATGATTTTTCCTTCCTCATCAAGTTCTGGAAATATTGTTTGAACTGGAAGATTTTCACCTATAACATTTTTTAAGCATGAAACATGGAAAACTAGATGTACTCGCGAAGAAGCAGGAAGCTCCAATTTGTATGCCATAGAACCAATCTTTTGCAACACCTTGTAAGGACCATAGTACTTTGGTGATAATTTATTATCCTTCTTAGCTTGCTTGAGGGAAATTTGTTTGTATGGTTGCAGCCATAAAAATACCCAATCTTCTACATCAAAACTTCTCTCGCTGCGATGTTGATCTGCCTGTTGTTTCATTCGATTTTGTGCCAAATTCGGGTTATCCTTTAAGAGTTGGAGAACTTCTTGTTGATGCTCGATGTGATCTTCCACTGCTTGAACCTTCTAATTTTCTCTTAAATATGATGTGATGGATGTTGGATGATATCCATAAAGTGCCATAAATGGGGTCATTTTTGCTGCAGTATGGAAGGAAGTGTTATACCACCATTCAGCGAGAGGTAACCACTTGACCCATTGTGTTTGTTTATCAGATACAAAACAAAGAAGATATCCTTCCAAACATTTATTTACTGTCTCAGTTTGACCATCAGATTGAGGATGATAAGATGAGCTATGAGCTAATTGAGTACGCAAACAAGAAAATAACTCCGTCCAAAAATTTCCAGTAAAAATGGGATCTCTGTCACTCACAATAACCCTTGGGCTTCCATGTAGTTTTTGAATTCTATCCATAAATGTAGTAGCAAATGTACTTGCTTTAAATGGATGAGATAATGCACAAAAGTGTGCATACTTGGTAAGTCTATCAACTACCACCAATTAATATCTACACTATTGGGAATATCCTAAGATATTCAAAATGTGGAGCTAAAAAAATACATGAGCACAAATAAAGTACTGCATAAAATTTGTCTTTAAACACTCTTCTATCAGATTATGAACATATCGGCAAAAGTGTGCCTTTATACATTGTCTCCTAGTGGGAAAAGCAGCAAAATAGACCCCCAAAACGTTATTCCCATGTAAATGCATTATAACCAGAGGTAAATAATGGTTTAATCCATTAGAATATATACCAAGTACCTTACATACAAAAGGGGATCAGAAATAAATCCCTTTTGATATGTTAAACAGGTCTCCCGACCTTACAATGTCTTAGAAACACCCAAATCCCATGACATTTGATCATGCAGAAAATACTTAAGCATGTACATCATTAATCCTTAATTGTATTTGCAAAATTACAATAGAAAAACATGGATCTGGATATTGATGGCACAATATGCTAAGAAAACAGAGATTTGGCCTCCTTATTGCATTATAGAGATAACCCGGCAAGGGTTTCTTGAGACATATGTACAAAAAGAGAAGATTAGACTTATTCTGCTCAGGAATAACATAGTCTCACTACAACATGATATGAATATGTTTGAATAATACACAGAGGGATAAATATCACTTACTCTATCTTTCCAGGAGAAGGGTTGGCCCTTTCCCTAGGAAACTAGCTCCAAAACAAGGGTAAAAACCCTGCTGCAACAACTCTCTGGAAAATGACGTAGTTCCTGCAAGGGACTGCATTGTAGGAGTGTAGAGGTGCTTTGGCATATTTCCAATATGTGAAATTATCTTATAAATCTCCTTTTCTTATCTCTCAAGAGAAGGAAGGCATCTTCTACTGAGAAACAGACCCAAGAGTGGAATAATCAATATTCCACTGCAACACCCTACAACATAGCATTACACTGCTACAGAAATAACATTGTGGCTGAATATTTCTGCTTTTCCTCAAGCCTAGATGTGGAAAAATTAGTACAATACTCTCCCAAGAGGCCTCTCAAGGGAAGAGGTGGGATTCCCACTTAGGAACACTCGATGCTCAACAACACTGTAATCCTTCTAAACAGCAAGAGAAAGCCAAAAGTCTAAATAGACCAAATAATAATATATCACAACCTCCTAACAAAGGCTTCCACCCTCTCCATATATAGCAAGTGAACCTCTCCTCCTTGGGTCCCGTCCACATTTGCCTCCAAGCTCATGCAAGTTGTCCTCCACCAAATCTGCACTGTTCATCAAGGAGATGCAATGTAACTAGACAACATATGTTGATTTGGTCAAATATGACTGAATCAACATGATATCCTCCCTATTCACACATAAATTTTCTCCTTTTAGCTTCTTATTATTCCTCTTTTCACATTAGGAATGTTATTCTTCCTGTCAATGGGCCTCCCTACCCATTTATTCATTTATCTAAAGATAAAATTAACTATAATATTCCATTTAGACGAGGTCTAAAGTTTGGGAATATTACAAAGGGTTTCTGAAAAAATATGATAATAAACCATATATGTGGAGTTTTATTAGGCAATATGTCAAGAAAACATAGATCTAGTCTCTTCAATACATTTTTGGGATAACCCAACACGTGTTTCTTGAAAGCATAAGTACAAAGGAGCATATCTATACATCCAACTATGAAATAACATAGTTTTACTACAGATTTACATACATATAGCTGAATGATACAAGGAATAGATGAGGATACACTTTGGTAGCTTTCCGAAGGAAGGATTTACCCTTTCCTTAGGGAACTAGCTCAAAAACCGAGGGGTTTAACCTTGAATACAAAATTCCGGAGTTGCAGTCTCAAGAATGAATAGCAGCTGCAACTTAAGAACTGGATGGAGATGGCTAAAGATGATGCATAAATTTTATATACCTCCTCCAAAGGATCTTCCAAGTGAAAGGTTGATCCTAACACTGAATATCTGACCCTCCAAACACACACTACAAACCCTCACTGTAGATGATCTCTCAAATAACATAGTCAAGGAGACAGACCATGTAGTAGATGATGGAAATGGTTGGCCTGATGCCAAAGATAGTGACATTAGCTCAAAAATATTCCTCACTGATCCTCCAAAGGAGAGAAGGCTTCCTCCTCTGAAAAGCAAGCTCTGAAAGTGGCATTGTGAAACCTCCACTGCAACACCATGCAACACAACATTATACTTCAGCAGAAATAATGCTGTAGCTAAAGGAGGTGGCTTGGAATTTAGCCTGAATGTGGAGAAATGAAGTGCAAGATCCTTCAAGAGGCCTCTCTTGAAAGGAGAATGAATTCCTAAAAAGGAATGCCTTGTGCTAAGCAGCACAACAACTCTGCTAAACAACAAGAGAATGCATAATAGTCTAAGCATACCATAAAATCAATATTCCATAACATGTTATTCTATGGCTGCCTTGCCCTCCTTAAATACAAATGGAATCCTTCCCATCTTGGGTCCCACTCATTACAGTTTCCTCCACCAAGGAATCTTCCTCCCACTATCTCTACAATGTCTCCAAAGATGATCTCCACCTCCTATCCCAACACTGTTGACTTGGTCAAACTTGACCTTATCCACATAAAAATGTCCTCTTTCACACATGAGGGTGTGAAACATAGCTCTTATGATGATCCCTTTTCACATTATGAGGGATTTTTTTCATATTTTTATTATGCATGTGCCTCCTTACCCATTTATTCATCTCCTAAGTGAAATCAACAGAAATCAATATTCCAATTAGCTGCATGCTAAATTTGGAATATTATAGTCCTCCCCTCCCAAATGTTGCTTGAGGAATGGAATCTAAAAAGTATTGGGAAATATCATTCCCATGTGGATCCTCCATCCCCAAGTAATCACCCATACAAAATGAGTCACCTCCCAACGTGGCAACTCTAGAAAATCCTCTTCCACCTTTGGCTCCTACAATGTAGGTGGGTTTAAAATCTAAATATGGTAGAAAAAGTAGCCTACCCCATGCTCTCCTTCTCTTCACTTATGATAAGTGTATATTTTTTGCTGATCTTGGGCTGCAATAATGTTGCCCTCAAGTGGCAAGATGAAGACTAGATCTCCAAGGATCTCCTCTCCAACGTTGTGAATCATGCTGGCTCAAACCGCTCCATATATGATGAGTTGGAAATCACCATCATATGGCATCCCATCAATCCCATGGCCCACCTAATAAAGGAACAAATGTTTTACTTTGGTGGCCATATCACCTCCCATGCTCCCATTCGAGCATGTAATGCAAACAATGTGGGAAATCTCCTTCCACAAGGACACATCCAACCAATGTGTCTCTCTCCCAATCATGCTCCCAACAAAGATAAGAACAACAACAATAAAGGGAACTACAATTAGAATCATACTAGCTACCATATGAAGCAAGGGAGAAGGACAATGGTCCTTCAAATGCAACCAACGCAGTTTGAATCTCAACTGCAACATGAAATCACAAAGTATGTGGCTTCTCAACCACTTGCTTGCTGCCCCAATCTCCTCACAAGTTTTGAGAAAGTGTATGATGTATGGTGTAAAGTGAGCATGTTTTACATAAGACATCATTTCCCCAACATCTCCTAGGGAGTGGCCATCATCAATGTTGCTTATGGTATCAATTAGACCATGAAGTCTAGAAGGAAGAATGTTCCTTATTGAAGCAATGTCCTGCACATGTATGGTTAAGGAATGCATACATTCAATATATAAATCATTATGAAACCAAAAAATATCCTTACCATATGCTTTTCTCATGCAAATGGTGTGGCTCATAGATGAATCCCCTCCCATCCTTAAAGAGAAAAGAGGTGGTTGTGTTAACTCTTCCAAAGAGTTATGTATCTCCTCCATCTCTACATGATCCATGCATCTCCTCATATGCTGATACATCTCCTCCTCAAAGCCTTCCTAAAAATACCCCTCCATGATGGTGTGGTATGCTCTCATAGAATAAGTGTGGATGAAAAGGAAATATTTATGAGCTTCTTGTAGCAACTTGTCCTTGAGCTTGGAAGTTCTAAATGTTAGAAAATTATATATTATGGAGCAATGCAACACATAAAATATGCAAAAAATAAAATCACACAAAACACATAAAACCAGCGAGACACAGATATACGTGGTTCACCCAGTTTGGGCTACGTCCACCCCGAACAACCAGTCCTTCCTTTCTATTATCCAAAAAAAATTGAAGAGACAAAACCTACAGCAGATCCACTGTAATATCCTTTGCTCTCTCCCACAGTCTCCCTATCTATTTCTCACTCTGAGAATACACACGTAATACACAGCTGCAATACAATACCATCATATATAGAAGGGGGTTGCCTTCTAGGGAAAAAAACCCTAAACTAAACATAACTTCTACCATCAGATCATCCGCCTATGAATGACCCAGATTGACTAGAAATTACTATAATTTTACAAGGCAATTTTACATCTATTTTTAGCTTCAGGGGCGCTGCCCCGTGTGTGTCCCCCCCCGCCGGGGGGGGGGGCCCCAGCGCCCGCCCCCCCCCCCCCCCCCCCCCTAGACCCCCCATGGTAACGATTAATTACGGGCAGCGTTGCCACCCCTTTTAAGGTACAGGGGTCCAATGTTGTGATACAAAGTAAACAAGATAATTAGGCTCCACACCCAACACTAAATAATAATATCCTAACATGATAGTATATGACCCCATCTCTAACTAAATATCCCTCCTCATGCAACTGGTAATCCAATATCATACAAGTAGAAAGATCCTTGGAATAATCCACCAACAGCTAGGATTTCCAATATGGATCTATCCTCCAAAGTGACAGCACTAATTAACTATCATGAAGAACATCTGTCATATGGTTATCCTCTCCTTTGACATCTCCCATGCCAAAGATGCAAGTTGGAAGGCTGCTATCCTTCCCATGCTGCTCCTGCCATAGCAAAGAATATAAAATGAAAGTGGATAATGATGATGTCGAGAGTATGCCTCTCTCATACTTGAGTCTACCGAAGAATCCCAACATTGTACCAAGCTCTCCCAAGGTCTCCACTCCTCTGAAATCAATGAGAGGTTCCTCAAAATGTGAAGCATCCATCCTCCCCTGCTGATCTGGTGGTCTCCCTGCTAAAATGTATCCATGCAATGAGACATCATCATCAAGAGTAGACGGCATATATGGATGGACATAATTTTCCTTGCCTTCACTATGCAATCTAGTCTCCCTCTTAGGCGCATCAACCTCCTGAAATAGATAGGGGTGTGTGCTCCTCATCACATGATGTTGATCATCCTCCATATATCCTCCTTTTATCTCCATAGTTTCACACCCTTTCATCAATGGCACATGTAGATCATGAGTTGTGCCTTGATCTCCACATATGAGACCCTGGGGAATTCCTTGCAATGATGCAAGATGATCCAGATCTTGGGGGGAGTCCCCCAAGATCTAAAAAGTTGAAATAGATCTGAAAATATTTGCAAAATTAGAATGCTAGAAAAAAAAAGAGAGAACATAAAGAACATAAAACCACAAAGAAACTTGTTTTATTAAAACAGAGAATATCTGTAGAAGCTACATTGTGGCGGAAAATATGTCCTTTTACCAAGTGAGGCTTGTTATTTATAACTTTTTTCTGAGATAGAATACCATAGGTGGATACCATGGGCCAATACCATCGGTAGATACCACTTACAATACCATGGGTAAATCCCATGTGTGGATGAATACCATGGGTGGAGACATACCATGGGTCACTTACAATACCATGGGCGAATAAATATCATGGGTGGATGAATACCATGGGTGGATACATACCATGGGTCACTTACAATACCATGGGCGAATAAATATCATTGGTGGATGAATACCATGGGTCGATGCCATTTACAATACCATGGGTAAATTCCATGGGTGGATGTATAACATGGGTAGATGAATACCATGGGTTGATTCCATTTTCCATTCAGATCACAAGAATCCCTCTTGTTGGAGCAAGAGCTCCCTCTTACTTTGCATGAGGTGCTATATAAACTCTAGACATGATAGCTCTGTCACCCTCATCCTCATCAATATGTATGGGTAACCTCCTAATGACTAGATCCTCTTTTGAAAAAGGGATCTCCATACCCTCTTGCTCAAGAATATGAGATACAGGTCTTGCCTCTACCAAGGTATGATGCAAGATATCAGCTTCCTCAATGGTTTTCTGAATTGTAGTTGAGTTTATGGTTTCCTCCATCACATGCAAGGGTTTTGTTTGCTTAGGTTTTTTTAACTTCACCACATGTGTTGCAGAAATTCTTCAATCAAATATTTCCACCAATGTCTTAGTGAACCTAGCATAAGAAGAAGTATTTGAATTCTTCAAATAAAAATACTCAAATATCCACCATGCACAGGCATTACATCCAAAATGCAGTGCTGCAACTTTGAAGAAAAAGAGATATCAACACCTTAGAAATAAGCCACTTCGAGGGGGCAACCTCCAATACATTACATAAATGAATGATTCTTGGATGATTCAAATTACAAAACCTCCTTTCTATATATAGGAGTCCATGGGGCCATAATGTAATCCTAGTGGGGCCAAAATGTAATCCTAGCCGACCTAACAATAATAATTTAAGGGCACAATAATAACAATATGGGGGTTACAGGTGTACAATAATAACAATAAGGGGGTTACACTTACAACAATAAGGGACTATTATAGTAATATAGGGACCTAACATGCCCCTCTCCTTAAAAAAAGTGTTGTCCTCAATGCTTGAGTAGATCTGGGTGCTTCTATATAAAATTCTCATCCTCCCATGTAGAATATTTAGTGGGTAAGTTCTTCCACTTGATGAGATACTCTAAAATTGATCAATTCCGTAGCTGTCGAGTTCTTGTTTCTGTGACTGCTTCAGGTTCCAATATGATTTTCCCTTCCTCATCAAGTTCTGGCAATAGTGTTTGAACTAGAAGATTTTCACCTATAACCTTCTTTAAGCATGAAACATGGAAAACTCGAAGCACTCATGAAGAAGCAAGAAGCTCCAATTTGTATGCCATAGTACCAATTTTTTTCAACACCTTGTAAGGACCATAGTACTTTGGCGATAATTTATTATCCTTCTTAACTTGCTTGAGGGACATTTGTTTGTATGTTTTTAGCCATAAAAATACCCAGTCTCCTACATCGAAACTTCTCTCGCTGTGATGTTGATCTGCCTACTGTTTCATTCGATTTTTTGCCAAATTCAGGTTATCCTTTAAGAGTTGGAGAACTTCTTGTTGATTCTCGATGTGATCTTCCTCTACTTTAACCTTTGAATATTTTCTTAAATATGATGTGATGGATGGTGGCTGATATCCATAAAGTGCCATAAATGGGGTCATTTTTTCTGTAGTATGGAAGGAAGTGTTATACCACCATTCCGCTAGAGGGAACCACTTGACCCATTGTGTTTGTTTATCAGATAAAAAACAAAGAAGATATCCTTCCAAACATTTATTTACTATCTTAGTTTGACCATCGTCTTGAGGATGATAAGATGAGCTAAGAGCTAATTGAGTACCCAAACAAGAAAATAACTCCGTCCAAAAATTTCCAGTAAAAATGGGATCTTTGTCGCTCACAATAACCCTTCGGTTTCCATGTAGCTTTTGAATTGTGTCCATGAATGTACTTGCTTTAAATGGATGAGATAATGCACAAAAGTGTTCATACTTGGTAAGTCTATCAACTACCACCATGATGACACTCTTTCCTTCAGAATTAGGTAAACATGTGATAAAATCCATTGAAATCTCCTCCCAACGTTGACTTGGAATGGATAAAGGTTGTAGAAGACCCGGGGTCTTAATTGTCTCAACTTTATTCTGCCGGCAAACCAAAAATTCCGCCACAAAATTTTAAATATCAAATTTAAGTCCATCCCAAAAAAATTCTTTCTTCACCCTGTGGTAAGTTTTTAAAAATCCTGAGTGTCCTCCTAAAGGAGAAGTGTGCAATTCCAAAAGAATCTTTTGTTTTAGTTGGGAATTATTACAAAGATATAAGCTATCTTTGTACCATAAGGAATCATTTTTCCAACTAAATGTATCAGATGTACTAGGATCTTGCTGCAACTTTTGAATGAGTGTCCATACATCTTTGTCCTTCTTCCATTCATCTCTTTCTTTGGTTATCCAATCTGGTTGGATAATAGAAATGGCACAAAGCAATGCTTCCACCTCTTCATTCTTTCTTGAGAGTGCATCTGCAACAACATTTAGCTTCCCTTTTTTGTACATTATTTCAAAGTCATAACCCAACATCTTTGTGACCCATTTTTGCTGCTCTTCTGAAGATAGTCTTTGTTCCAAAAAGTGTTTAAGACTATCATGATCAGTTTTTACCTTGAAGTGTCTTGCCATTAGGTAAGTTCGCCATTTCTTTAGTGCATGCAGTATTGCTAACATTTCCTTCTCATAAATAGGTTTTTGTAAATACTTTCCTTTGATTGGACGATTTTCAAAAGCAATGGGTCTTCCTTCCTGCATTAAAACTGCACCAATTCCATTTCATGAGGCATCACATTCCACAATAAAGGTTTTTGTGAAGTCTGGCGTAGCTAAGACCGGTGCTAGGCACATTTCCTATTTAAGATGTTCAAAGGCCTTAGTTGCTTCAGGAGTCCATGAAAATGCATCTTTCTTCAATAATGTTGTTAGAGGTGCTGCTATTCTCCCATAATTCTTAACAAACTTGCGATAATAGCCTGTTAACCCGAGAAATCCTCGCAAGTGCTTTATTGTCTTGGGGACTTTTCATTCCTTAATGGCTTTAATTTTGTTAGGGTCTACTTTAACACCCTCGTGAGATATAATATGACCCAGATATTCCACCTCTTGTACTCCAAAGAAACATTTGGATGTTTTTGCATATAATTGTTTCTCCCGCAATAGTTTGAGCACCCTGTCAACATGTTCAACATGATCCTTCCAAGACCTGCTGTAGATTAGTATATCATCAAAAAATACTAGCACAAATTTTCTAAGGAAGGGTTTGAAAATGGAATTCATCAACCCTTGAAATCTAGAAGGTGCATTGGTAAGGCCAAAAGGCATGACCAAAAATTCATAATGACCCTCATGAGTTTGAAATGCTGTTTTCGAAATATCTTCAGTCTTCATTCTAATTTGATGATATCCTGAACAAAGATCCAACTTGGTAAAATAAATTGCTCCATATAATTCATCCAATAATTCATCAATCACAAGAATGGGAAATTTATCTTTAATGGTGAACTTATTGAGCTCCCTATAATCCAAACACATGCACCATGATCCATCCTTCTTATGTACCAATACTACAGGAGCAGAGAAATAACTTTGACTAGGTTGAATTATACCTGCCTCTAACATTTCTGCAATCATACGTTCAATTTCTCTCTTTTGGACATAAGGATAACTATAAGGCCTGATGTTTGGAGGAAAAATTCTTGGAATCAAATGAATAGCATGATCATAATCACGAATAGGTGGGAGTCCTTTGGGAGTTTCAAACACCTTGAAATGATTATCCAAGACTTTTTGGAGATTTGCAGAAATAGATGATTTTGATGTTGGAACTTCTCGTGAGCATAATTGTGCAATTACGCCTCGTTGTTCTTTATTTAGAAGCTTTTTCATGATTTTAGATATTATTATATTTCCCAGCTTCCCTGCAATACCTCGTAATTCGACTTCCTTTCCTTTTGAAAAAAATTTCAAGAAAATTTATTGAAAATTAAAAGCTACCATCCCCAAAGATTGTAACCATTATACTCTTAGTACAACATCAACACCTCCCATAGGAATGGAAAGAATTGGAATATTCAATACATATTCCCCCATGGTTAGCTTGATATTATGGCATTTTTCAGAGCAATTTATAGTTCCTCCATTTGGAACCATCACTTGAAATTCTGGTGCTAGGTATAGGAAACAATTCAATTCCTTGGCTACGTTAAAATGAATAAAATTATGGGTACTACCTAAATCAATCAACACTATTACCTTTTTCTTCTTGATATGTCCTTCTATCTTGAGAGTTTGAGGAGTGGTAACTCCTTCCAATGCATTACACGATATGGTCGAACTCATTTCTTCCTCTTCTAGGGTTGGTTCCTAGTGTATATCCTCTTCTTGTTCATTATCTTCTTCCTCTTCACAACCTATGTAAAATAATTTCTTTTCAGCACAATTATGACCTTTAGTGTATTTTCTATCACAACTGTAGCAAAGCCCTTTTTCTCTTTTTTCTTCCAATTTTTGTGGCGTCAACCTTGTAGGTTGTGGAAATCTAGGCGTAGCAAAACTTCCTTCTTTATAGAAGTGAGTGGTAGGCTTCCTTGTCGCCATAATTTTACATTCAATTTTTCTTGCCAACTTGAATGCCTTCTCCAATGAATCAGGTTCCAAAATGTGAAATTCATGTTGGATGTTATCCTTTAAAGTACCTATGAAGAGATCAATCATGTTTTCCTCTGGAATATCAGTTACCCTTATATTCAACTTTTGGAAGTCCTCAATGTGCTGCCCCACTAAACCCTTTTGTTTGAGATTTATCAATTGGCTAAAGAAGGTGTTTCTCTTTGTATCCTCATAATGTGCTATCATTTCCTCCGTAAAAATTGACCAAGTGACAATTTTTTTACTGGAGCAAAGCCATCGATACCATACAAATGTATTTTGTTCTAAATGTAAAGTTGCAATGCGTACCTTTTGTGTGTTTTGCATGTTATGGAGATCAAAATATTGCTCCATCTGTGGTATCCATGTTACAGGATCCTTTCCATCAAACTTCCTCATATCCATTTTTGGAATATGGTGGTTCTTCCCGCCAACATTAGAGTTTATGAAATCACGATTAACATTTATTTTGTTCTCATCATGAGTTTCCTCTACTATCTTTTCACCATTAGGAAACATTTCTTATATCAACTTTGTCAAACCTTCCATGTCTGCTTTTAGATCATTCTTCATGTTTTCCATTTTTTCATCGATCTTAGCTTCCATGTCATCCATCTTAGATTCCATGCCAGCTTCCATGCCATCTATCTTAGATTCCACGCCTTTCTTCAAACCATCCATCTTATTTTCCACACCTTTCTTCAAAACTTCCATGTCATTTTTTGTTGCTCTTTGCGAGAGCGAAATTTGTTGCACTTGCTCTTGTAATTTTGATATGTCATGTTGCCATTCTTCATCTTCATGAGTCATAGTAGAGCCTTCTAAAGGCTTAATGGGTGTTGAATTATTTTTAGGGGCCATTTTAGAAACCAATACTGATATCTATTCTACAATATGCCCTTGGAATCAATTCAAATTTATTCTTCAAATAATACTTATGCAATTCGAGAAACAAAATACACACCTTTTACTTGCTTTTGCAGAGCTCTATATTGAAATTGAATTATATATATAATTGCAGATCCTTAATATCTGAAATTTGGCCCTGTAGTAGTCCTCTAAAGCTTCTTTCAAATGCCATAGGTCTGACTTGATTTGGATTCTTCAAGGCAAAGTTATTTCCAATGTCCCACAATGACCTAATTATGGACTGGTTTAGTAGAGCGAACTTGTACGACTTCCCATGTGTCACTGTTTTCTCCTTTGGCTCTGAAATTTATAGAAAATAAACTAAATTTCATTTAATTCTAGTCACTTTCTACATAATTCCAATCCGATGCTCAAAGAGTTATGAATATTTTCCCACGATCACCTCTTTGAGATGAAATTAGGGAGCTTGAAAAATACCTCACTTCTACGAATCATATCTCTGAAAATATTGCGAACCAAGCTATGAAATTTTGCGACGATGTTCCTCAGGATCTCAGATTTTCACTCTAAACATTTCAGCTTCTGAACCTTCACAGACAAAAATTTATAGAGAAAATTCCATGATGACCTTTTTAAGTGAAATTCAAGAACCTGCAAAAAGCCCTACCTTCCACATATCATATCTCCGAAAATATTGCGAATGAAGCTCTGAAATTTTGCGAAAATGTTCCTCAATATTTCGACTTCGTACCCTAAAAATTTTAGCTTCTGAAACTTCGTAGAAAAAACGTTATAGCGAAAATTCCACGATGACTCGTCTGGAGCAGTGAAACCCTAGAATCCAAAGCTCTAATACCAAATGTTGTGAAACCAGCTCCAAAAATATAAGAAAAGAGATATCAACGCCTTAGAAATAAGCCACTTCGAGGGGGAAACCTCTAATACATTACATAAATGAACAATTCTTGGATGATTCAAATTACAAAACCTCCTTTCTATATATAGGAGTCCAATGGGCCATAATGTAATCCTAGTGGGGCCACAATGTAATCCTAGCCGACCTAAAAATAGTAATTTAAGGGCACAATAATAACAATATGGGGGTTACAGGGGTACAATAATAACAATAAGGGGGTTACACTAGCTACAATAAGGGACTATAATAGTAATATAGTGACCTAACAGCTTCTATTCACCTTGATCTTGAAAAACCCTTGAAAAGTGATATGATCTCTAAAATTATGAGTTTGAGATTCATACTCTTGCATAAAATCACTAAGAGTTTCCCTCCTAGTCATTCCTTCTTCTTCAATTTCTCTCATGTCAAATCTAGGAATTTGACTGCGATGTGCATCATAGTGTGTGGCTGCATGCTCAAACTCAGAATATGAAAATCTAGAGTTTGATTCAGATCCAAAATATCTTGGAGATTATATACACATCTCCCTTCTCATCTTCTTGAGATCTTCATGAATGCTCTGCAAAGTTTGAGAAAGAAACTTTCGAAGTCTCTCCTCTTTTCTTCCTCCAAAGGATGGAGTCATATTTTTGTCTTTTCTGCTCATATTTTATTCTTCTTGTCTTATTTATAGCATATTGGCTGAGATTCCACAGGCTAAGCCAATATTATGCTCTGATACCACTGTAATATCCCAAAAGGGAAAATTCAACAATATTGACCATAAAAACGTTATTTCCAGAAAATTACGCTATAAGAGGGGGAAATATCACTTGAATCCCTTATAATGTGTATTATGGTCCTCAAATAAAAAAGGGGATCAGAAAAAAATCCCTTTTTCTAAGTTAAACAGACCTCCTAGGACCAATATGGCCTAAAAACACCCAAAACCCCATGACTTATACCATGCATAATTTCTGAAGCTCATGACTGCGTGATATAAAGAGGGTTTCTAAAAAAATATGATAAAAAACCATATATATGTAGTTTTATTAGGCAATATGCTGAAAAAACAGAGATCTAGCCTCTTCAATACATTTTTGGGATAACCCGACAAGGGTTTCTTGAAAGAATAAGTACAAAGGAGTAGATCTATACATCCAACTATGAAATAACACAAATTTACTACAAATTTACATACATATAGCTGAATGATACAAGGAATATATGAGGATCCCCTTTTTTAGCTTTTTTAAATAAAGATTGACCCTTTCCTTAGGAAACTAGCTCAAAAACCAAGGGGTTTAACCTTGTATACAAAATGTCGGAGTTGCAGTCTCAAGACTGAATAGCAGCTGCAACTCAAGAAATAGATGGAGATGGATGAAGATGATGCATAATCTGAATATACCTCCTCCAAATGATCTTCCAAGTGAAAGGATGATCCTAACACTAAATATCTCACCCTCCAAACACACACTGCAAACCCCCACTGCAGATGCTCTCTAAAATAACAAAATCAAGGAGAGGGATTGTGCTGTAGATGATGGAAATGGATGGCCTGATGCTAAATATAGTAAAATAAGCTCATTAATCTTCCTCACTTATCCTCCAAAGGAAATAAGGCTTCCTCCTCTGAAAAACAAGCTCTGGAAGTGGCGTTGTAAAACCTCCACTGCAACACCCTACAACACAACGTTATACTTCAACAGAAATAACGATGTAGCTGAAGGAGGTGGCTTGGAGTTAAGCCTGAATGTGGAGAAATGAAGTACAAGATCCTTCAAGAGGCTTCTCTTGAAATGAGAAGGAATTCCTAAACATGAATGCCTTGTACTAAGTAGCACAACAACTCTGCTAAACAGCAAGAGAATGCACAATAGTCTAAGTAGACCATAAAATCAATAATCCATAACATGTTCTTATATGGCTTCCTTTCCCTCCTTAAATACAAATGGAAGCCTTCCCATCTTGGATCCCACTCATTATGGTTTCCTCGACCAAGGAATATTCCTCCCACTATCTCTGCGTTGTCTCCAAAGATGATCTCCACCTCCTATCCCATCGCTATTGACTTGGTCAAACTTGACCTTGTCCACATGAAAATGTCCTCTTTCACACATGAGGGTGTGAAATATAGATCCTATGATGATCCCTTTTAACATTATGATGGATTTTATTCATATTTTTATTATGCATGGGCCTTCTTACCCATTTATTCATCTCCTAAGTGAAATCAGCAAAAATCAATATTCCAATTAGTTGCATGCTAAATTTGGAATATTATAGTCCTCCCCTCCCAAATGTTGCTTGTCCTTAAGCAACTGCAAGGATATAACTGAGAAGTCTCCCCTCCTCCTATTGTAGCATCCACATATGATATGATCCTCCAAGGAATGAGATGTTGTCTCATCAATAAATCTCCATATTACCCCTGCCAAGTATGCAAGCTAGCTGAAGAGCTATCATGAAGAAGAAGTAGAGTACTCAAGGAGGCAATAAGGTGTTGTCCAGAGGTCCCCTTGAGGAATGGAATCTGAAAAGTGTTGGGAAATATCATTCCTATGTGGATCCTCCATCCCCAAGCAATCATTCATACAAAATAAGTCACCTCCCAACATGGCAATGCCTGAAAATCCTCTTCCCCCTTTGGCTCCTGCAATGTAGGTGGGTTGAAAATCTGAATATGGTAGAAAAATTAGCCTACCCCACGCTGTACTTCTCCCCAATTATGATAAATGTAGAGTTTTTTCTAATCTTGGGCTGCAATAATGTTGCCCTCAACTGGAAAGATGAAGATTGGATCTCCAAGGATCTCCTCTCCAATGCTATGAATCATGTTGGCCCAAACCACTCCATATATGATGAGTTGGAAATCACCATCATATGGCATCCAATCAAACCCATGACCCACCTCATAAAAGAACACATGTTTTTCTATGGTGGCCATATCACCTCCCATGCTCCCATTAAAACATGCAATGTAAACAATGTGGGAAATCTCCTTCCACAAGGACACATCCAACCAATGTGTCTCTCTCCCAATCATGCTCCCAACAAAGATAAGAACAACAACGTCATAGGGAACTACAATGAGAATCATACTAGTTTCCATATGAAGCAAGGGAGAAGGACAATGGTCCCTGAAATGCAACCAACACAATTTGACTCTCAACTGCAACATGAAATGACAAATTATGTGGCTTCTCAACCACTTGCTTGCTACCCCAATCTCCTCACAAGTTGGAGAAAGTGTATTATGTATGGTGTAAAGTGAGCATATTTTACATAAGACATCATTTCCGCAACATCTCCTAGGGAGTAGCCATCATCAATGTTGCTTATGGTCTCAATTAGACCATGAAGTCTAGAAGGAAGAATGTTCCTTCTTGAAGCAATTTCCTGCACATGTATGGTTAAGGAATGCATATATTCAATATATAAATCATTATGCAACCAAACAATATCCTTACCATATGCTTTGCTCATGCAAATGGAGTGGCTCATACATGAATCCCATCCCATCTTCAAAGAGAAAAGAGGTGGTTGTGTTAACTCTTCCAAAGATTTATGTATCTCCTCCATCTCTACGTGATCCATGCATCTCCTCATATGCTGATACATCTCCTCCTCAAAGCCTTCCCAAAAATACCCCTCCATGATGGTGTGGTATGCTCTCATAGAATAAGTGTGGCTGGAAAGGAAATATTTATGAGCTGCTTGTAGAAACTTATCCTTGAGCTTGGAAGCTCTAGATAAGAATATCTTACCATGATAGTAGATGACCCCATCTCTAACTGAACATCCCTCCTCATGCAACTGGTCATCCAAAATCATACAAGTAGAAAGATCCTTGGAATAATCCACCAACAGTTGGGATTTCCAATATGAATCTATCCTCCATAGTGACAGTAGTGATGAAATATCATGAAGAACATTTTTCATATGGTTATCCTCTCCTTTGACATCTCTCATGCCAAAGATGCAAGTTGGAAGGCTGTTATCCTTCCCATGTTGCTCTTGCCACAGTGTAGAATCTGAAATGAGAGTGGGTATTGATGATGTTGAGAGTATGCCTATCTCCTCCTTGAGTCTACCCAAGACTCCCAACTTTGTACCAAGCTCTCCCAAGGTCTCCACTCCTCTGAAATAAATGAGAGGTGCCTCAAAATGTGAAGCATCCATCCTCCTCTGCTGATATGGTGGTATCCCCAGTGAAATGTCTCCATGCAATGAGACATCGTCATCAAGAGTAGAATGCATATATGGATGGACAAACTTGTCCTTGCCCTCACTGCAAAATCCAATCTCCCTCTTATGTGCATCAACCTCCTGAAATAGATAGGGGTGTGTGCTCCTCATCACATGATGTTGATCATCCTCCCTATCTCCTCATTTTATATCCATAGTTGCACACCATTTCATCAATGGCACATGTAGATCATGAGTTGTGCCTTGATCTCCACATATGAGATCGTGGGTAATTCCTTGCAAGGATGCAAGAATATCTCTTATTGGAGCAAGATATCCCTCTTCCTCTACATTAGGTGCTAGATAAACTCTATACATGACAACGTTGTTGCCCTCATCCTCATCAATATGTATGGGAAACCTCCCAATGACTGGATCCTCTTTTGAGAAAGGGATCTCTATACCCTATTTCTCAAGAATATAAGATATAGGTCTTGCCTCTAGCAAGGTATGATGCAAGATATTAGCCTCCTTAATGGTTTTCTAAAGTGGAGTTGAGTTTATGGTTTCCTCCATCACATGCAAGGGTTTTTGTTTGCTTAGGTTTGTTTAACTTCACCACATGTGTTTAACCTAGCATAAAAATAAGTATTTTCATTCTTCAAAGAAAAAGGCTCAAATATGCACCATGCATAGGCATTACCTCCAAAATTCAGTGCCGCAACATTGATGGCTTTATCTTCAGAAATTTGGTGTTGTTGCAAATAGAAGTCTAGCTCCTCCACCCAAGCTCTGGCTGAACATGTAGGTGAACCATCAAAAGTAGATAGAAGAAATCTATCCATATCATGTTTCTTGCTTCTCTTCACCTTGATCTTGCAAAACCCTAGAAAAGTGATATGATCTCTAAACTTCTGAGTTTGAGATTCATAATCTTGCATAAAATCACTAAGAGTTTCCCTCCTAGTCAATCCTTCTTCTTCCATTTCTCTCATGGAAAATCTAGGCATTTGACTACGCTGTGCATCATAGTTTGTGGCTGCATGCTCACACTCATCATATGAAAATATAGAGTTTGATTCAGATCCAAACTCTCTTCAAGATTCTATACACATCTCCCTTCTCATCTTCTTGAGATCTTCATGAATGCTTTGCAAAGTTTGAGAAAGAAACTTTGGAAGTCTCTCCTCTTTTCTTCCTCCAAAGGATGGAGTCTTTTTTTTTTCTTTTCTGCTCATATTTTCTTCTTCATAGCATATTGGTTAAGATTCCACAGGCTGAGCCAAGATTATGGTCTTATACCACTGTAATATCCCAAAAGGGAAAATTCAACAATATTGACCATAAAAACGTTATTTCCAGAACATTATGCTATAACAGGGGGAAATAACACTTGGAACCCTTAGAATTTGTATTATGGCCCGTCTAATACAAAATGGGATAAAAAACAAATCCCTTTTTCTAAGTTAAACAAACCTCCTAGGAACAATATGGCCTAAAAACACCCAAAACCCCATGACTTATATCATGCAGAATTTCTGAAGCTCATGACTACATGATCTAAAGAATTTTTCTTCAAAAATATGATAAAAAAACATATATTTGGATTTTTATTAGGCAATATGCTGAGAAAACAGAGATCTAGCCTCTTCAATACATTTTTGGGATAACCCGACAAGGGTTTCTTGAAAGCATAAGTACAAAGGAGCAGATCTATACATCCAACTATGAAATAATGCATTTTTACTGCATCTTTACTTAAATATGTTTGAATGATACAAGTAATAGATGAGGATCCCCTTTGGTAGCTTTCCGAAAGAAGGATTGACCCTTTCCTTAGGAAACTAGCTCAAAAACCAAGGGGTTTAACCCTGAATACAAAATGCCGGAGTTACAGTCTTAAGAATAAATAGCAGCTGCAACTCAAGAAGTGGATGGATATGGCTGAAGATGATGCATAAGCTGAATATGACTCCTCCAAACACACACTACAAACCCTCACGACAGATGCTCTCCGAAATAATACAGCCAAGGAGAGGGACTACACTGTAAATGATGGAAATGGTTGGCCTAATGCTAAAGATAGTGAAATTAGCTCATAAATCTTCCTCACTGATCCTCCAAAGGAAATAAGGCTTTCTCCTCTAAAAAACAAGCTCCGAAAGTGGTGTTGTGAAACCTCCACTGCAACACCCTGCAACACAACGTTATACTTCAGCATAAATAACGTTGTAGCTGAAGGAGGTGGCTTTTCCTTAAGCCTGAATGTGGAGAAATGAAGTAAAATATCCTTCAAGAGGCCTCTCTTGAAAGGATAAGTAATTCCTAAACAAGAATTCCTTGTGCTAAGCAGCACAACAACTCTGCTAAACAACAAGAGAATGCACAATAGTCTAACTAGACCATAAAATCAATAATCCATAACATGTTATTCTATGACTGCCTTCCCCTCCTTAAATACAAATGGAAGCCTTCCCATCTTGGGTCCCACTCATGAGGTTTTCCTCCACCAAGGAATATTCCTCCCACTATCTATGCGCTGTCTCCAAAGATGATCTCCGCCTCCTATCCCAGTGATGTTGACTTGGTCAAACTTAACCTTGTCCAAATGAAAATGTCCTCTTTCACACATGAGGGTGTGAAATCCAGCTCCTATGTTGATCCCTTTTCACATTATGAGGGATTTTATTCATATTTTTATTATGCATTGGCCTCCTTACCCATTTATTCATATCCTAAGTGAAATCAACAAAAATCAATATTCCAATTAGCTACATGCTAAATTTGGAATATTACACCAAAAATGATAAAAATGTAACATACACCTTTACCACCCATAACCCACCCTAAGGGTATAAGGAAGAAGTTACTATGATGATACGAATTCAAATGTTCTGTTATGGAAATGGGGTCATAAAATCCCTCAAATTTAAACTTCTATGAAAATGTAAACAGGCATTACCATCACAACCAACTTGTCATGAGCTTTCTGGTGATATAAATTTGATCTAAATCTAACTCCTGGATCACAAATTATGGCCATTTAAAGTTTTTCCCATTAAAACACTAGCTACATCAGCGAGATTGCTACCATCTGGAACTTGTGTGGTGATCCACCTCATCTAGTGGTCCACATCACCCGCCATGTGTCCTTTTCCATGCCACTTGAGCCTAGGGCCCACCATAGAGGACGCCAAGACCAACCCTCCTATAATGAGATTCATAGTGCACACTTCCAAGGCCATGACCCCTAGCCTAGCCTAGGTCTTGACCTCCAACCTATGATCTCACTAAGGTCATGACCCCCAAACTCTCATCTTGATGAGGTCTCAAATCCCGAATAAGGTCAAGCCTGGCTCACCAGTTAGAATGTTTGTCTAGGAGAAATTTTATAAGGTTTTTCCGCCTTCTCGACCCTCGAGTAAGGTTTGGCATGGCTGACTAGTTGGAAACTTCAATCCATAACATAAAACCAATGGGTACCAACCAAGAAAGGCCTTTATTATCAACACTTAGTCAATATTATGAATTTAACCATTCTTCTACTTTGTCACGAATTTTTCTAGTCGACCCTAATTTTATTTAGAGCTTAAGGACTTAAATAAAAACTCAGGGTCTAGCTTTGATCTTGATAGTATGATCAATAAAATAAAAAAAATTAGGGCATTTGAAGAAAAATTGCACATGGGTAAATGATATTGCTAAAACATTAAATGTTTAACAGTCTCAAAAGATTTATAAGAAAACCTGAAACTCCACTAAGACTCAAACAATATTTATGCCCTATGCATTCAACATTTATCAAGATTAATAGTCTTGTATTTGACATACAAATCAAATATGAAAACTAGCATGAGCCAGAGAACCGATATAATTTCATGTGACATGGTACTTTACATAGACACTAGAAGCATATAAGTAACAACTCCCTAACAAAGATTCATAGAATTCCATAAAAAAATTCAAGGCAAATTCGACCAATTAGTTCATGTTTCAATTTGTACATGCATGCAAAGTTCCACAAAACTATATAATAAATTAAACAAAAAATAGTACAAGATATCACATATTCCCGCTAAATGTACTTATTTGCACTTAGACTATCTCTCCACACAGTAAACATAGAGCGATTTATATATACAATACAAAGAAATTCCCAAGAATTGAACTTCTAGTTGGGTGATGGAAAAATTCATCAACAAAACGATAATTAATCTAAAAAATCAATCAATACCATCCATGCAACATCATCATTCTACCAAGCAAAATTATTCATATTTTCATACATTCACAAATAATTTCTTTAATTCCACAACTCTCAGTTAAATGAATTCATTTAGACTTAAGAAAAAGGGTAAAATGAAGGTGGGACTTCAAATTTTCCACCCAACCATAGACCTACTATTTTAGTGTCCCGTGATTTGGAAGATTGGTAGACAAAATGATAAGGTAAAACCAAACCAGTATTTGGAGTCTTAGGACCTAGCCTTCCTGGACTCAGAGAGGGCTCTCTCTATTAGATGCAAAGGATTTGTTCTTGTTTGCTTTAGATGGTTGATTTTAGGCTAGTTGTTAGTGTAGGGTTTGTTGAATGTTTTGGTTGGGTAATATGAACATGTAGAATAGGTGGAGTGAGAGGTATTCAAATCATTGGGCTATGGAGTCAATGAAATTCATGGGTATCTCAATAATGAATTAGAGTGCATTATAGGGATAATCTAGCAAGGTTAATGGACCCTTAAGGTTATGTGTGAAGTGGGATGGACATCAAGTTGGTGAATAAGGTAGGGAAAAGAGCAATCAAGAATCCTTTGTCAAATACCTATAAAAAGGAGGTATTAAACACTAATAAGTAATATATATAACTCATGAGGTAGGGAAAACCATTAAGCTCAATGAAAATACTTAAAAAAAATAAATATCCAAGATAAACATTTCAATGAAACAAAGAAAGCAAGAAAAGCTTATCTGACTTTAGTAATTTCACCTTTAGAATTGGAAAACATATAAGATGACACAATAAATTTAATCAATCAAAGAGGGAACTCCTAAAAATTGTTGATCAAGCTAAAAAGAACTTTGAGGAAAACTGATAGGCATGGAAAAAGGGCAAGGTCGAAATAAGACCTCTTTTACTTAACCTAGCAAGAAGTACTCCAAAGAGAGGTTTCAAGACATAATTTAGATAACATCAAATAAGCAGGGCTTACCATGAAACATATTTGTAAAATAGCATATTAATCCATTAATGAAACAAACAAGTTTAGGTGGGCCTAAGGAGTAGTTAAGAATTCCTTAAGCTGACCAAACAGAGGAAAACATCAAGGCAATAGAAGGCATGAGGACTAAGGTGCTTCAAAGAGCATTTCTCAACCTATACTTTTATGCTCTACTGCAAAAAGGAAGGATGAAACATAATCATAACAAGAAAATATGAACAAATTAAGAATACATCACCATTAACCAAGCTTAGGAATCCTACAAACAAGCTTCTCCATCATCAATCTAAGCAAGCCATTCATAAACTTCACAACACCAATTTCTTCTCAAAGCTCATAAAAACCATGTATTGCTCTCAAATCTCATCAAATGCCAACATTTACAATGAAGCCCTCATGCTCTATTTAACTCAGCAAAGGAGGTAAAAAACCCTAGATAGGGTTGGAAAATGTCAAAATCACCCACAAATGTCATTTATGCCTAAGAGACCATGCAAGGCCCAAGGCACAAAATATCTCATGAAATAAATACTAAAATAACTTCTTGCATCTAATTATAGAGTGATTTGCTTCAAAAAACACAAAAAATTGATTTTGTAATAAATGAGTGTGTTTTTTTTTTTACTTTTGGTCCAAAACACACTAAACAGTCCATTTGCGTAGCGCTACTTTTAGCAGAAAATAGGCTCTTTTCCAACCAAGTTTTGGACCCCTTCTCGATGTCAGATTTGGCTCCATGATGGCTCGTTGGAAAGCCTAATGAGTATAATTTCCAGAAATTCTTTTGTATTATAGATACAACTCCTGTAGCCTAGTAAAAATGTCAAAAATCCCAAGACTGGCATTAGCGCAGCGCCAGGTCTGAAATAATGGCAGAATGGTGAAAAAAGAGGGGTTTTTTGACCTTTTGAGGGGTCAAACCTACTCCAAATCATCTAAAACTTGGCGAGAAAAGTGTGCTAGGTGTGATAAGTTCAAAAATTTTGAGTTCTCATCCTGAGGATGGTCCATGTATTAGCGTAGCGCTAGTGCCGCTGCGATAATGTGCCTTAAAAATCACAAAAAACAAAAAGTGCTCTAAATTTTCTCAAAATTGGTGGAGACCTCCTTCAAGGGTTCTTGGATAACTTTTCAGAAGCCTCAGCCACAAATCCAAGTTTATCATGCTCTTTTGCATCCTTTAGGGTTTGGGATTCAAGGAGGGCTTCCTTTAGTTTGGCACAAACAAGCTTGTGCTTCTTTGCATAATACTTTGTCATCTTTTTCTGGAGGGCCAGACCCCTTTTTATCTTCTTGAACTGTTTATTATCATTCTTATAATAATGAATGATGTATTGGGCCATGCCAAAATCCCTCTCCCACTCCTTTATTTTTGCATCCTTACTTTGGATTAGCAGTATGGTGGCCATCTCCTTATCTTCAGTATCACTATCCAGGTCAAAAAATTGAGTCTTTTGAGTAGATAGCTTGCTCTTCTTACTTTTCTTAACCTTGTATATCTTCTCTTTTCCTTTTTCAAGCCTCAGAGTTGATGCAAATGGTAAGGTCCCTTGCCTTTTGGAGGCATCAAACACTTGCCTTGGCCCTCTTTGGTATGTGCATGCAAGAGGAGTGATGGTGTTTTTGGTAGTGTCTTCATCATGGTTGTGATCCTCGGTGTTGTCACTAGATTCTTAATCTTCACTATGATCTCCATCAGTCATCCCATGCTCTGTTTGATCACTACCTTCTTGGATTTCAACACCATCATCATCATTATCTTCTTTACAACCTTCTGCACTGTCACCTTGGTCTTTAATTTGATCATTAGCCTCTGTACTTGCTTCACTTTGGTATTGTTCATCACTCAGGTCCCTTTCCTCATTCTCTCATGCAATGTTATCATTTTAATGTTCACTAGGAAGCTGATTGGTGTCATGACAGTCATGACAGTTGTCATGAATCTCATGACTATCTCCTTTTCTGTTATGTTTCTCACTTCCTGTCCTATCACTATCATCCTCTTTGTCACTGTTCTTATCACGACTTTGCTCACTGTCATGATCACTTCTTCTATTTTCATCATTAATTTCTTCATCTATTTCCATGTCTTCTACCTCTTGCTCACTATCTGTTGGCTCATCCTTATGTTCATCATTTGTTTCCATTGACACTGCCTCATCATGATCCTCTTAGTCTCTAACATTATCATCAAACTCATCTTCACTATGATCTGCCTCCTCTGCCTCTTCTTCATCCTTTGTTTCATTACTAGTTTCTCATCCTTCAAGGCTCATGTCATTTTCACTTTGAACCTCTTCATTTCCTCCAGCGTCCTCTTCCATAGTGGCGAAGTTTTGTTCACTGCATTTTTTACTGTCAGCCTCCTCATTTTCATCAATATCTTCTTGGTCATTACTTTGTTCATCTGCATTATCTTGTTCTTCACCATGGGCTAACTTATTTGCATCATTACCATCACTGCCTTCCTCCAAATGCTCACTATTTTTTGTTTTCATCACTACCATGTTCATTTCTCTCCTCTTCACCGTCATTTCCCTCTTGCTCTTCCTCATTAATTTCTATCTCTGCCTCACTGATTTCATCACCTCCAGTGTCATCACCTTTTTCATTATTTCCACTGTCATTCTCTTCGTTTTATGCATCAATAGAAGGGGAAAAAGGGAGATTTTCTTGGGGTGAGGGTACTTGTGCAGATGAGGTGGGAAAATTTGGTTGAGGAGAAGGCTGGGGGGTTGTGAAGACTTCATGTGCTATGAATACCTCCCAAGGTATACCCTTCTGCTCCAAATGATGTAATACCACCATCTTGATCAAGGAATGGTGGAAAAAGTTATGCATTTTTTGTGGGTGATTCCTCCTCCAGACAACAGAAAACATTTTCTCAATGCTCCTATAAACATAGTAAGGAAATTTTAGCACCTCAACCCCTGTGAAATGCATGAGGAGTCTAACATGATAGGAATAGAGCTTGGAGTATCTTCCCTCACAGGTGAATTATTTCATGATAACCGACATCAAGGATGCAAATCTGTGTTTGAGGTGTGAGAAAGGTAAAACTATTTTGCTACCTCCCATAAACCTTGTTTCAATAAATGGCTCTAAAAATTATTTGTCCAATTTTCCCCTTTTTAAACCACTTTTCGCCCATGGATGGGATACATGTGGCCTCGGAGATGGCACCTGCTAAGATCTCAAAATATGCTCCTGCGAGGCTTGAGTGCTTGTTGTGTAAATTGAGAATGAGGAGCCTTGTAAGCTCAGGGTGGATCTTTACTTGTTTGATCTTCTCACAAAATTGAAAACATCTTGCATTCTGAAAACAAGATAGGATCCTAGGAGAGGAGGTGATGGCCACTATGCTTTGGGGTTCCAATCTATTGACTTTTCCTCCCTTATGTTTTGGTCTCAAAGGCCTTTGACCTTTATCACTACCACTGCTATTCTCAACTCCTGACATAATGATAGGATATTTTGGTTGACAACCTAGGATTTGGTGAAGCAAGGTGAAAATGGTAATGAAGTCAAATTTGGTGAATGAGTGATGTGAATGCTAGGGTTCTTAGGATTGAGTAGCTTTGAAGCCTAAGGAGGCCTTTCTCAAAGGTATATTGCAGCCAACCTAACTTAGTTACCCTCACATGACATCAAACTAGCTTCAAGGAGATTCAAAAGCAAAGGATCATTTGCATGCAAGACCTAGGTTTTACCGACTTAGGGTTTGCATTTTAAAGCCACAAAAGACTAAAACCAATTTGGAAAATTGCTTGGAGACAAGAAGGGAGTGCCGCCTACCAGTGTTAGCCTTTTTTGAACCCTTGGAGACGATATAGAGGACAAAAATTTGACCTTGAGGCAAGATTTTTCTTCTTTGGAGGTCCTCTGCGTTTGCACAGTGCCCTGCCCGAGCTGTCGGGTTAGCATGCTAGCACAGTGCCAACAAGCTTGCCCGAGGGTTAGCACAGCGCCGGGTGCGTGCAATTTTTGTCAGTCTCTGGGCGAGTCGGGCCCGCGTTTGTGTAGTGCCTAGGATTAGCGCAACTTTGGGAAAATTTTGCGTAGTGCCGTTTTGTTATGAACGGGTTGATTAGTACAGCACCTGCCCTTTTTCGTGTAGCGCCAGTGATTTGCGCAGCGCCAGGAAAACTTTCCCATAAATATTCAAAGACTTGGTTTTTCTCCTTAAGCCCTTTTCTCTCTTCACCAAGTGACAAATGATTTTGAAATGAAGACTGAAGCTGAAATATATGCTTTGAGAAAATAATCATAGACACAAAAACCCACTTTTACTTTGTTTGCTTTGATTCACTTTATGATTTTCACTAATGTCTCCTTGACCCTTTTTTCAGGTGCCCATAACTTTTCTCAAATGATTTTCTCTGGGTAATGGTGTATTCAAGTATGAAGAGGCCCCCCTTGTTTAGCTCTGAAATTTTGGGGGCTATCCAAACTGTCTTTGGTATGTATTTAACAAACTGAAAACATTGTTTTTATACTTCTTGGAATTCTTGATTTCAGGTGACCTGAACATATCTTTTACCTCCTTATTGATTTTTTAGGCAGTAACATATTTATTTTGACAGAGAATTTAAGCAAATCATACCACGCCAATGTGTTCCCTTGGCCACTTCTGATTTTATACAGGTGCCTACAACACATTTTCTATTGAATATTGCAACAAGAAATAGTGAAGGAGGCATCCTGAAACATCTTTCCTAATCCTAGTTGGAAAGTGATCACCTAAACTAGGTGGGGGCCACATAAGTGATTTTTGTCACTATGTCTATTTTTAGACATATGGATCATGGTCTATGAGTTGCAAGATGCTATTTATGGATTATTGGTCAAGTTGGTAAAAATAGATGGACCTCTATTTTTAGACATTGGGTGAAGTCTATTTTTAGACTGCCAGTCTAAAAATAGATCAGTCAAATATTATTAACCCTTAATAATATTTGGACTATAAACATTATCTTATCCTCTTGGAGCACTTCAGTTCGAGCTACGGATGTGGCACATGCAGCTGACAGAAGGAATTACGCTATTCCTAGGGGTTAGTTGAGCTATTTCATGGTTGAATTCAGTTAGAACTCATGTGGCAGAGTTTGGTGGAGTTGATGAGACAGTTGATGGAGTTGTGTTCGGTTTAACTTAGTTGAACTAGTTGTATTTAGTCTAACTGATAAATACACTAGTGATGAGTGGTGTGAATTAATTATTAATTAATTCACTAATTATTAACTCATAAATCAACTAAAGAATACATCAGTTAACTGCAATGCATGGACAGTTCAGTGGAGACCAGTGTTAGAGGTGGGTGAAAGGGTGAGTCGACTATCAGTTGTGACTATATCTGTGCATGAGATTTGCACACACATTGATTGATATTTCCAATGAGGATTGTGCAGTACAAGCCAGTGGGATTCGAACTTGGATCTCATCATTATTCATCTTGGATTGCGCAGTAGAAGTAGGAAGACAGGTGGAAGAGATTTGAACTTGTGACTTGTTCATATCTGAGCTAGTTTGTGTGTAGCATGTGAGATAGTGCTGAGAGCTATGAGGAGCTTTGTGCTATGTATTTTTACATGTTCTCTATCATTATAATATACCAATAGTTGGGGGTTTTTAGCTGTAATCTTTCCCCATTACATACTGTGTTATATGTGTGCTTGATTATGTTTTAATGTGCGCATGCAACTGCTTCTATTTTCGTAAATTGATGATCAATTGTAGAAGAGGTTATGTATTATGCATGAAGCTTAAATAGTGTGTAATCAGGATAATCTCGATGAATAATTCAGCTATTATTCAAATTTCTACATGGTATCAGAGCGAAATTGATCATCGGATCTATTACAGTGATTACAATTTATTTCGGTAGACAGAGTCTGTAAGCGGGCCAGGTAGCCTCTGGATCCATCCTTTCTTTGAAAGGTGATATATCCAGTAAATGCCCCTACAGTCGATCTTTGTGCTAGAAATAATTTATTCTCCAAGATCAGAAGTGGTTGAGTTTTGAGCTGGTGGAATTCAAATTTGCAGTAGTTTTTTCTTGGTGTCAAAGTCAAAATGTCTTTCAACGGATTGCGATTGGAGTATGCCCTTGAGGGCAGCTCGAATTATATTGCATGGAGAGATAGGATGGAGGTGGTGTTAGATGAAAATGGGTTGAAGGAGTTCATAGATGCTGAAGTCCCAAAGCCTACTGATGCTGCTCAAGTTGAGGCTTCGAAAAAGAAGACAGCAAAATGTCGAAGGATTCTGTTGGAGGGCGTGAAGGATCACATTGTATCCAGCCTGCATGGAAAAGCTTCTCCATACTTGATGTGGAAAGCTTTGACAGATTTTTTCCAAAGAAAGAGTGACCAAAGGAAGTTTACGCTCAAGGATAAACTCAGGAAAATAAAGATGGAGAAGAATGACACTATTCCGGTATACTTGAAAAAGTTTTTCCACTGCAGGGATGAGCTTTGGAGTGTAGGAGTTAGTGTGGATGATGAGGAATTGGCGAGCTTGGATCTCCTTGGGCATCCAAAGAGTTGGCACTCCTATCAGGACTATGTCAATGGTCGGGAGAAATTGCCAGGATGGGAGCGACTTTGGTCGGATCTTGTGCAAGAGGAGATAAGGCGGAGTACCAGAGATGGATCTTCATCAAAGGCATCTGATGAAGAGGATTGCACTTTGGCTGCCAAAGAAAGTAAGGGGAAGGGAAAGAAGAATGCTTCTCAATCTGGTGCGGATGGTAAAGAGCGTGACATGTCCAAAGTGAAGTGTTTTCACTGTCACGAGCATGGGCATTACGCCACAAATTGTCCACAGAAGAAGAAGAACAAGAAGGCTACTGGAGCTGTAGCTGGTGAGGCTCTTGCCTCACAATTTGAGCTGGACTTCTCATTGATCGCATGCATGGTGTCTAGTGCATTGGGATCGGGGTGGTATTTTGATAGTGGTGCTTCCTTTCACATGACGAGAGATGTGAATATTTTCAGTGACTTGGTGGAGAAAGATCTCCAGTTGCATGTTGAGTTGGGCGAAAATGGACGATACAATGCGAGCGGAATTGGTACCATAACCTTTCAGAGGGAGTCAGGTAAACTCATTCTTTTACAAGATGTAGTGCATGTTCCAGGTTTAAAGAAGAATTTGATCTCAGTCACAATGTTAGAGGATAAAGGGTATGAAGTTGTCTTCAGTGAAGGAAAATTTTTCCTTCAGCACAAGGTAACAGGAAAAGTCAAGAAGGTTGGGATTCGAGAAAAGAATCTCTACAGACTTGAAGTATATGGGATGTCTACGGAGCTTCCTACTGTTGGGAAGTGTAAGAAAGACATGTAATTGATGCTTGAGAGGGAGCAATTTTTGCATGCAGGTAATAGTGAACCTCAGGATGTGGAGCAGCCACAAGATGAGGATCATGGAGTGGAAGAAACCACTCATGCAGAGAAATTTCATGCCAGATGGGCAGAGGGAGTGCATGCAGCTATACCACGAGGTGAGAGGTGGGGCGACATGCATGAGTAATCCCAAGAGGAGATTTCTGGGCATGATTCATTGAGATGGTGTGAATCTCATGAATTGTACCTGGCTATGAGGTGCCCATAGCGCAGCAGTAGCATGATCAGTTGGATTGATACAAGCAGATCAAAGTGACAGTGTCGGATATTGGAGCGCAGATCAGAGTTGACAGCAAGTGCAGAGTGCATGGGTGCAAGAGTTCAACAACACAGTGGTTCTTGATGACATGTGAAATTGGGCCCAGCAGAAGTCGAAGACTTTGATGATAGATGCATCAAATTGATTGAGTTGTTTGGAGCCTATTCATTTTCAGAGGAGTTGCAGAGCAGATGCATGGAGTTGCATGGCACTTGTGAAGGTTGCAGGGCGAATGCATGGAGTTTCATGTTGCATGCAAAGACAGTCCTTTCTTGTTGAGAGGGAGAGTTAAATATTGCAACAAGAAACAGTGAATGAGGCATCCTGAAACATCTTTCCTGATCCTAGTTGGAAAGTGATCACCTAAACTAGGTGGGGGCCACATAAGTGATTTTTGTCGCAAAGTCTATTTTTAGACATATGGATCATGGTCTATGAGTTGCAGGATGCTATTTATGGATGATTGGTCAAGTTGGTAAAAATATATGGACCTCTATTTTTAGACATTGGGTGAAGTATATTTTTAGACTGCTAGTCTAAAAATAGATCAGTCAAATATTATTAACCCTTAATAATATTTGGACTATAAACAATATCTTATCCTCTTGGAGCACTTCAGTTTGATGTTTGGATGTGACACATGCAGCTGGAAGAAGGAAATATGCTTTTCCTAGGGGTTAGTTGAGCTATTTCATGGTTGAATTCAGTTAGAACTCATGTGGCAGAGTTTGGTGGAGTTGTGTTCGGTTTAACTTAGTTGAACTAGTTGTATTTAGTCTAACTGATAAATACACTAGTGATGAGTGGTGTGAATTAATTATTAATTAATTCACTAATTATTAACTCATAAATCAACTAAAGAATACATCGGTTAACTGCAGTGCATGGACAGTTCAGTGGAGACCAGTGTTAGAGGTGGGTGAAAGGGTGAGTCTACTATCAGTTGTGACTATAGCTGTGCATGAGATTTGCACACACATTGATTGAGATTGCCAATTAGGATTGCACAGTACAAGCCAGTGGGATTCAAACTTGGATCTCATCATTATTCATCTTGGATTGCGCAGTAGAGGTAGGCAGACAGGTGGAAGAGATTTGAACTTGTGACTTGTTCATATCTGAGCTAGTTTGTGTGTAGCATGTGAGATAGTGTTGAGAGTTGTGAGGAGGTTTGTGCCATGTATTGTTACATGTTATCTATCATTATAATATACAGATAGTTGGGGGTTTTCAGTTGTAAGCTTTCCCCATTACATATTGTGTTATATGTGTGCTTGATTATGTTTTAATGTGCGCATGCGACTGCTTCTATTTCCGCAAATTGATGATCAATTGTAGAAGAGGTTATGTATTATGCATGAAGCTTAAATAGTGTGTAATCAAGATAATCTCGGTGAATAATTCAGCTATTATTCAAATTTCTACATTGTCCTTTGGTATTTTTAGTCCCTTATGGAGTTTGACATCTCACTTTCTCAACAGTGACTTATGCTTAGCATGATTTTCTCGTGTGGAACTTTACCCCATGATTTCCTTCCTTTGATCCTTTTTAAGACATTTGACTGCACTGGGAAACCTAGGCTCCATCACACTGATACTCTTTACAACTTATTCCTTTGGTGTAGTGAAGCAGTATTGTTTTTTTACAAACCCTAAAAGCCACCTCGAAAATCCTTTGAATGCCTTCTGCTATTATGAAGGAGGACTTATCATCTTCTTTTGACCTGTTCTGTCTACCTTTTCAAATTATTAGGTTTTAGGGCTGTTAGAGAAGAATAAGCAGTGTTGTATTCTAGTTCTCTATAGCCCTTTCAAGTTCGTTCAGTCATTTTTGTTCAGTTAACCTCCCCTTTTTCCCTTATTCATTTATAATTTCTAGAAACCTTCAATGTGTCCTTGGTTGTGTTTCTATGCCTTCTTTCTTGGTGGTATTTGTGATGGTTTCTTGCTTGTTAACACTGTTTTTTCAACCAATCACAAAACCCTGATTCTCTTTAAACATAGGCCTGATTCCTTCTCTTGCTTGTGGATGTATTCTTGTGATGATTTCACCTTATTACGCTACCTCTTTTATGCTGATGATGATCTTGATCATTTTTTCAGAAATGTGAACAAGGCCAGTTGTCCCTTGCAGAATTTGTGCTTTGGCTAAAGAGGCCTTCCCTAAAGGGTTTTTGATCAGTTTTGGGAAAATTTACTTGACCTTCTTCTTTTTTTAATGCAGCCTCTTTACATAGGAAAAACATAGAATTTTTGGAACACCAAATCAACCCTATGACCTATGAAACCCTAGGTGACCTAGTGGAAGGCTCTTTGGACTTGGCCTTTACTTGAAAACTTGATTTTGGATCCTTAGGTGTAAAATAGAGTTTTGTACAATCTGATGTATTGAAGATCTAAAATCCAATGTACTTCATTTATCTAGAGAGCCTACAGAGATAATTTTAAGACCATCAATGCTTGAAGTATTTTTGGAGATATAAGAGAGCTGGTTGATTGGAGGCCCTAGGTACCAATGGAGGGGTTAAGCAAAACAAAACAGAGGATTGAGGCCAAAGGTGACAAAAAATAAACAAAATGAGTGACATGAGCCCATGATGGGTTTTCTGGGATGGGTGAACTGAGCTTCACAAGATGGGTTGATGAAATAGTGAAAAAATTATCCTAAGGATAATGAAGGAAGTGGGATCTCTGGAACTCACAATGTTCATGAACTTTGTTTCTAGAAATCTAGGATAAGAATTTAGTCATATTCAAAGGCAAAAATTATTGATGACTAACATACTATAGCCATAATTACTTACAATAGTCACCCCCAAGCTAGATCCATGACCTAAGGGGAAATATTCCTTTCAATGGCCTCAATAGGAATCCATATTTAGATACACACAGGATATGAATACATATGACAGTGGTTGGTTTGTCAGCTAGTCAAGCACAACATAAGTCATATGAATGAGTGTTTTATCAGCCAGGTCAAGCACTCTAGGAGTGATTTATTAGCCCCCATCAAGCACCCTAGGTGGCTTATTAGCTATGTCAAGCACTTAATGAGTGGTTTACCAACCCACAACAAGAACCCTTATACATGTGGTTTATTAACCCTATCAAGAGACCTGAGTGGTTTATCAGCTATGTCAAGCACTCAATGAGTGGTTTATCAACCCACAACAAGCACCCATCCTATTTTCATTTCATCCTATTTTTATTCTAGTCACAATCATCTCATTCATGGAATCCCATTCCCTCATCTCATAGGTATTTCTATATTTACTCATGAGCTCCACTAAGAAGAGGCCCAACCCAATATTTTTGTGCATTTTTATTTTTATTATTTCCTTAGGGGTCTCTTCATATTCCTCTTGAAATATTCCTCTTCTTTTATTTTTCTAATTACTTACACCATAAAATTAAGGTAAGGTTCCAACTAATCCCAATTGGGCTCATATTTCCTCTTCCCTCTTAGATCATATATCTATGTCCCAGGCTTCATGACATTACCTCATTACATTATAAAAATAAGGGGAAAAAGTACCAAGGGTGTCACAAACACCACCCACTTAAAGGGAACACTTTCCTCGGTGTTCTTATTAGCATAAACAAAACAAAACAAATATTTACACACAAATCTTACATATCTTTATTTAGAAAAAAATAGATGGTACTGGACCCTTATTTGTTCAACCATATCCCAAGTGGCTTCATCGTTTCAAAGTGCTTCCATTGCACCATGAATTGCTCTATTTTTCTATTCTAGATTGTGATTTGTATCTGATCTAGGATGCAAAATGGTTCTAGTTGTAACTTTACTGCTAGTTACACCTATAGCACAAACCATTCAACAACATGATTATCATCATGAACATATTTCTTAAGAAGAAAGACATCATGATCTTTCACTTTGGGTGGCAAGACCAATCTATATTCCACTTGCCCCACTCTTTCCAAGATCCAAAATGATCTGCTATATTTGGGTGCAAACTTGGCACATGATCCCAATTTCAATGATATTTTCTTTGGCGTAATAAAGAGATAAAAATGTTCTCCCACTTGAAACTATTTGTGATTTCTATGCTATTCTACATAACATTTCTTCATATCATGGGCTGTCTCTAAATTTTTCCTAATCTTTATTATTTCTTGTTCCAATTCTTTTAGCAAATCTGGCCCATAATTTCTCTACTTACTAGATCATCCCAAATAATAGGGATATTGCACTTTATGCCATAAAGTTCCTCAAAGGGACTCATTCCTAATAACTCTTGATAACCATTGTAGTATGAAAATTCTACTAATGGTAGGTAATCTCCCACTTTCTCGATTGATGCATCACATACATCCTCGACATGTCTTCCAAGTTTTTTTTTACAGTCTTTATTTTTCCATTAGTCTGAGGGTGGTATGCAATGCTAAAGGCCAACTGGGTTCTAAAACTAGATAACAAGGATTTTGAAAAGTTTGAAGTGAAATCAACATACCTTTATGATATTATATTTTTAGGTATCCCATGAAATATAAATATCTCTTTCATGAAAATATTGCAGTTATATCAATTACTTTATGAGTAATTTTAGTAGCTATAGAGTGAGCCACCTTGCTCAACTTATCTACCACCACCATGATTCCATCATGTTGTCTAGCTGTTTTGGGAAGAACTATGATAAATTCCATGGATTTGACCTCCTATTTCCATTTCATAACTGAAATTGGTTGTATTACTCCCGCTGTGTGCCTGCACTATGATTTTGCTTATTGACATTCCAAACATTTTGAAAGGTATTTAGTAAGATATTTCTTCATTCTAGGCCAAAAATATGTCCTATTTATGGATGTCATCTTATTTTGATATCAAGGGTTACTCGAGTGAGGTATTTTATGGAATTCATCTATGATAATATTCCTTAAATATTTGGCATTGCGCACATATTTCCTATTCTTGAATATCAACATTCCATAATCATTGAGTTGGTAGCTTCTTCTTATAGAACCATCTGATTATTCTTTCCAACACTTCTTCACATGTTGGTAATATTAATATTTTTTTAGCCCTAATTTAATCCTCTCTTGGATGTCAAAGGAGAAAGGGCTTATGGTTACTAGGAGAACCTCTTGTAAACTTCTATTGAGTGAATATTCCACTATATTCTCTTTTCTTTTGATACACTTAGTCTCGAAGTAAAATTCACTGATCAAATCAAGCCACCTTACTTATCTGACATTTAGTTTGAGCTAGCCAAATTAGTATTTCATACCATCATGATCAATCATTAACACAAACCTCTTTAACAATAGGTAATGGCTCCACATCTTTAGTGCATGCATAATGGCTTCCAGATCCAAGTTGTGAGTGAAATAATTCAAGTTTCATGCTCATTTAGCTTCCTAGATTCATAGAAGAATACATGGTCTTCCTGCATCAACACTCCACCAAGTCCTTCCTTATAGGTATCAGTGCATAAAAAAAATTCTTTCTTGGGTCAGATATTTTTAATTAGATAGGTGCACAAGTGAGTAAGTTCTCTAGCTTATTAAAACTTGCTACACATTTAGGAGTCCAATGAAAATTCACTGCTTTTATTTGCAACATAATGATGGGATGCCCAATCTTTGAGAAATTTAAAATGAATATTTGATAGTAACCAACCAACCCCATAAATGACCTAACTTCTGTCACATTTTGGGGTGTGTGCCAATCCATTATCGCTTTAACATTTTTTGGATCCACAACTACTCCCTCTTTTGAGATTACATGACACAAATAGTGAGACTAAGTTTGAAATAACTCACACTTGTTGAGTTTGGCATATATTTTATGCTCTCTGAGTAGTTGTAGAACAAATATTAGGTGGTCCTCATGTTGCTTTTCATTATTTGAGTACATCAGAATTTCATCCACAAATACCAGTATGAATTTTTCCAATTAAGGTATGTGCACATTGTTCATTAGGAATATAGAAATTTTTGGAGCATTTGTAAGCTAGAATGGAACTACACTAGATTTATAGTGGCCATATTCATCCTGAATGCAATCTTGTGAATTTTTTCCTCTTTGAATCTAACCTTGAAGTATCTAGTCCTTAAATTTATTTTGGAAAATATAACAACCTCTATCATTTGATCAAATCGATCATCAATCCTAGGAAATGGGTACTATTCTTCACAGTGACTTTTTCTAACTGATTGTAGTTAATGCACAGACGCAACATTCCATTCTTCTTCTTAACAAAAAATGTAGGGGCTCCCCATGGTGAAGCATTAGTCCATATATACCATTTTTACATTAATTCCTTCATTTTCAACTTTAATTCCATGAGCCTCGGTGTGCTAATGTGATAGGGGGATTTTGATACTGGTGTTGTTCCTAGAATCAACTCAATTGTGAATTCAATCTCCTATTTGGGTGGAATTCCTAACAATTCTTTTGGAAACACATCACTCTATTGATTCAATACTGCATAATTTTCAAAGGGGATTGTGTTGGCCTCTTTCTCCTCTAATATTTGAATGTAATAAAGGGCCAACCCCTTCTACTACAATGCATTACTTACACCTCTAAGATCACTCTAAGTTCTATTGAAATTTTTATTTCCTACAACGTTATTGGGTCACCCTCATCATTGAGACATTCCAACACCTTACTGTAGCAATTATTTCTATGGGATACTAGCCAATCGATGCCCATTGAAACATCATATGATCCTAAAGGAAAAAAAATCAATTTAACTGTAGTAATCACACGCAAAATTTTGTACAAAGCAAGAATCAATCATCTCTAATATCCTCCTCTTTTTCCCAGTGGCCAGTTGAATGAGCCATGGTTCTTCATGGAATTTATTTGGAAATTAACATTTTTCCACAATATTAGGACTAATAAAATTGAAATTGGAGAATTCTTGACCATACATTCCATTTGAATGATTGTTTCTTGCTACTATTCTTGGTTATTATCCAATGTAGTGTATATTATAGGGATGCTCTATGCCACATCATTCATAGTTGATGCCTCTTTTATGTTGTGCAACTTTACACCAAATTTCCAAAGCTTGGGGAAATATCTCCTCAAATGGTTTTCTCCACATTCCTAACAGTGATGGGCTCCTTCCATCCTTTTATTCCCTTATTTTAGTGCTTCATTTATTCTAACTATGGAGTTGTTTTGTTGTTCACCTTTGGTGAAGTTATTAAACCTTCCATCCTCTCTTACTTGCTTATATCTTGAGGTTATCTACCCTCCTAGTTTTACTTTATTATTGAAGTTAGTCTAAAATTCAGTCTTATGCTTAGAATTTTCATATCAATGTTTGTTCTTTGGGATAACCTCCTCCAGGGTCTTCGATTCATCAAATTATGTTATGTCTCAGTATGCTTGTGGTAACCCACTGAAATACCTCTGGATCCTAGTCTTGGCATCCTTTATGTAAGTTGCATACCTTAGTAGCTTCAAGAAATTTTCAATGTATTCTTCAAGTGTCATCTACCCTAGTTTGTATTCATAGAACTCCTTAGCTCTAGTGTCATAATATTTTTCAGAAAAGTAATTCACTCGAAAGTACTTTTCAAATTTTCTCCATGTCATCTCTCTTTCCTTGATACCTTTTATATTCTTGCAATCCTCCCACCATATATCAACCTTTTATTCCATACTAAAAATAGCCACCTTGGACTTCATGTTCTCAGTATAGTCATGCAACTTAAATTACTTAATTCCAAAAATCCAAGCCTATGCGTCTTTTGATTTATTTACCTATCCATTAAAGGTTAGGGGTTTTAATTTCTTGAATTATTCTTGCATGGGAGTATTTCTACTTGTCCTGTGATGATGATAACTGGTGGCTAGACTATCCAATGATTCCCTAGGAATGCTTAATCCTTTTTCCAGAGAGATGAAATTTTGTTTTCCTCCTTGTACATGTCTTTCTCTCTTGCTTGATCGACTTCCCTCTTATTTATTATCATCCAATTTATAATTTTGTATCTCTGATGGGATTTACTTAAGATTATTCTTCCCCTGATGGTTGGCACCAACCTCCTATTGCCTTTTTATTTGTAATCATGATAGGATTTGCAACAATAGAGAATTTTCTTATGCACATTCCCTAGAAATATTCTCATTGTATGCCTTGCATCTTCTTATCTCTCAGAATTATAAGAGTATGCATGAGTTCACAAGTGTCTTTCTCTTTCATCTTTCTCACTGAATCTTATTCGGGAAATTGCAAGGTTATGTTCATAACATGTTGTTCAAATATTTTTATCATTAATTATTTTTCTTATTACACCTAAATACACATCAATATGATTTTACACACATGCTAATGTTATATAACAATAAATAACACATAATTTACATATGTACTCTTTCCTTGGTCTATATTGAGATTAGCCATCAGTTATCAATCAACGAGTACTCAGTATTCAACCAAAGAGTCTATAAAACCATGCATTGTAGTATTCTAAAATAAACATAAAGAAGGCTAATAGATCAAGCATATCATGCATATCAATCAATTATCTAGGGTGTGCATATGAGCCTCTCAGTTCCAATGTATAAACCAATTGCTCTGATACCATTTTGTAACATACTCCTTTACCACCCATAGCCTGCACTAAGGGTATAAGGAATAAACTACTATGACGACACAACCACTAATGTTCAGTTATGGAAATGGGGTCATAAAGTCCCTCAAATTTCAAATTCTTTGAACTATAAACAAACATTACCATCACGACCAACTCATCATGATCTTTTCGATGATATAAATTTTATCAAAATGGCCATTTAAGGTTTGACCCAAAAAAACCATAGCCATGTTAGTGAGAGTGATACCACTTGGAACTTGTGTGGTGCTCCACCTTATCTAATGGTCCATGTTATCCACCATGTGGCCTTTTCCACACCACTTGAGCCTAGGGCCCACCATTGAGGGTGTCGACGTCTACCTCCCCACACTAAAATAAATAACACACACTTCTGAGGCCCCAACCCCCATCCTAGCGTGGGTCCCAAACTTCGACCTTTGATATCATTGAGGTCCCAAACCCAGACCTTAGATCTCATTGAGGTCCTGACCCTTGATTAAGGTCGGGTCTGTCCCACTAATGAGAATGTTCTTCTAGTAGTAATTTTATAATGATTTTCCACCTTCCCAACCCTTGAGTAAGGTTTGGATTGGTACACTAGCTAGAAACTTCCGTCCATATCATAACCCCAATGGGTCATGGCCCTGCTTGTCGATACTTAGTTAATTTTACAATTTTAACCATTCTTCTACTCTATTATGATTTCTCTAGTTTGACCCTAATTTAATTCAAAGCTTAAGGAGTTAAATAAAAGCTCAAGGCAAAGCTCTAGTCCAACCATTCTCATCGATAAAATAAAGAAAAAATGGTGTGTGAAGAACAATTACACATAGGTAAATGATCTTGCTAAAACATTAAACATTTAACAGTCTCAACATTCTTACAACCAAGATGGAAACTCCGCTAAGACTCAAACCATATTTATGCCCTACACATTCAAAATTTATCAAGATTAATAGTATTTTATTTGAAATAAAAATAAAATATGAAAAAAGTCATGAAGAATAGAACTGATATGATTACATGTGACACGATACTTTTACATAGACATTCAAAGCATATAAATTACAAATCCATAACAAGGATTCATAGAATTCTGTAGAGAATTTCAAGGAAAATTCAACCAATTAGTTCATGTTCCAATTTATACATCCATGCAAAGTTCCACAAAAATATATAGTATATTAAACACAACATAGTCCAAGATATCACATCTTCCAACTAAATCTACTTATCTATAGTTAGATTGTCTCTCAATGCAAAAAACACATAACATTTTTTATATAAAATACAAAGAGATTCCCAAGCACTGAACTTCTAGTTACATGATAGAGAAATTCATCAGTAGAACCATAATTAATCAAGAAAATCAAGCAATAACATCCATGCACCAACATCATGCAACCAAGACACATTATTAAAAATTTCATACATCCACAAAGAATTTCTTTAATTCCACAACTATTTGTTAAATGCATTAATTTAAAATTCAAAAAAAGGGAAAACTGAAGGCGGGACTTCATTTTTCCACCCAACCGTAGACCTAATGTAGCAAAAAATACTTACATCAGTCACCCCCAAGCTAGATCCATGATGCAAGGGGAAATAATCCTTTAAACAACATTAGCAAGAAACCATTTTGAGATACACAGAGGATAAGAATACATATGATAGTGGGTGGTTTTTCATCTAGTCAAGCACACCACAATTCATAGTAATGGGTGGTTTATCAACTAGGTCAAGCACTTTAGGAGTGGTTTATCAACCCCCAATAGGCACCCTAGGTAGTTTATCAACTATGTTAAGCACTCAATGAGCGGTTTATCAACCCACAACAAGCACCCTTCTTCATGTGATTTATCAACCCTAGCAAGCACCATAGGTGGTTTATCAATTGTGTCAAGCACTCAATGAGTGGTTTATCAACCCACAACAAGAACCCATCGTATTTCCTTTTCATCCTATTTCTCTTATGGTCACAATCATATATTTCAAGAAATCCCATTCCCTTAGCTCATAGTTATTTCTGAATTTACTCATGAGCTCCACCAATAAGAGGTACAACACCATGTTGTTGTGCATTTTCCTTTTTATTATTTCCTCAGGGGTATCTTCATATTCCGCTTGGAATCTTCCTCTTATTTTATCTTTCTAATTATTTACACCATAAAATTAATGTAAGGTTCCAACTAATCCCACTTAGGTTCATCTTTCCTATTCCCTCTTAGATCATGGATCTATGGTCCCGTGGTTCAAGATTTTACCTTATTAAATTACAATAATGATGGGAACAAGTACCAAGTGTGTCATAGAAAACACATGCCACATGTCACATGCTTGGAGCACCACGCCACCCTGTGTTAATGTTATTAGTTCTCGTATCTCCTTTGGTTAGTAAAATAATTCAAACTATCATATTCTTTATTTTTACATTTTGTCCAAGGTATGAAGGAACGAGGGTCTTGAGCCTTGGTTTTTCATTGAATTCCTTTGTTATAATTTAGAAAAAAAACCACTGATCTAAGCTTCACCCATATGATTGTTCCCTGACCTCGGGTCTTGGATCTCTATATCTTAGGATCTCAGGATTTTGGAATGTGGACTTGTGAGATATATTATAAGTGGGTTTCTTCAGAGGAGGCTTCTCCCTGGGGTTTCTTCTTCAAGTAATATGTATCCTCATACCACCTACACAACCCAAAATCCAAACCTCGAGGAAAAAACACTTAATCCTCCTTTGAACACTTATGGGGTCTATCCGTTCTGCTTATGTGTCGAAGTAGGACCACATGCTACTCCCTCCTTAGCTTAAAGTAACCAATACCATTCTACCACCTATACTAAAGCACCAATATACACTAACTGGTCTGCTGGGATCCATGGCCAGGTCACTAGGTTGAATTTTTGCTAAATTTGACCAACCATAAATTTTTTCTCCCAAGGAACAAATTCAAAATTTATCATACCATTCGAAATCTCTTTCTGAGCAATATCAAACTATGCTTCCTACATGGGAATTTTACTTAATATTTTGAGGTAGAAGTACCTTTAAAGCCCAGGAATCCCAACCAACATAATTATAATAATTATAATTCCTTGATTCAACATTCAACTATGATGATTCTCTACAAAACACTACAGAAACTGGGAGACTTCCCTTGATCTTAACACTCCATGAACATAAATGAAAACCACACTATGCATATAAAATCAATGCTAGCATAATTTACATAAATACCAACTGTAACCACCCCTCCTACATTTACCCAATTTCACGGTAAACATGAGATGACGAGTTACATTGAAATGACTGAACCTCCAAGCTCCAATTAAGGAGGTGGGGCCTGCAAACTAACCACAAACTAACAACTCAAAACATCCCTTAGGATAAAAGACACTCAGGGGGAAAGAACCACCCCAGGTGACCAATGCTTGAGTTAGGGTTCCTTTTCACTTACTTTTATAGAATCATTTATCACCTCTATATACTTGATGACTTATGCATTGGCCTTGGGCATCCCTTCTATTCAGACTTTGTCACACTTCTTAACAAACAATATTTTAAAATCCATACGTGACTCTGTGTTATGTGGAGTTATGATCTAGGGATAAATCAAATTCCCTAATTGTGGTGCTATTAATTTAGAAAAAAATATTAAATACTTTGTAGAAACTTTCTATAATAATAAATAGACACACAAAAAGATAGAAGGACACATTTGTGATCCAAGAACTTCCTATTCTCCTTCTGTCGCTTTTTTTGTAGCTTCCAATCCAACTTAGATCACCATATTAGTTCTTGCAAGTATAAACACTAAAAAGCAAGAGATTTGCAATATAAATATTCCTATTTATCTTAATCAGTTAAATCAATTGAACATGAAACATATATATCAGTTAAGAATCCATTACATGAGGAATAGAACCATAAACAGATACAGATATTGGAAAATGAACAACAAGCTTTATTAATGGATAGAAGGGGGAGGTTGCAACTAATGATCGATTTGATGTCAACAGCTCCAACATCATCCCATATTCATCACAATCAAGATCTCACCAGCATCATATCACTTCTATCATCTCTCAATTGAGAATCCAACAACATTTCTTTACCAAATTTCTTCCTTCCCTAGCACTAGGATTTGTGCTAAATTTATAGGGCAATTGAAGGTAGTTTCTCAATCAATGAATTTCTAATAATAGGAAAGACATGTTCCCAAGCTCAGAGGTGTTATATGGACACTTGGATTTGAAGTTTGACACATATGGACTCTTCTAGAAGGCATTGGCCATGTGGAGATTCCAAAACAATGAGAATTTTTCTCCCATTTGACTGATGCACTCTTGAATGTCAGGAAGTGCATTGTAGTGCACCCTTGAATGGAGGGAGCTGAATATGCAAAAAAGTTAGTCCCTTGAGAGGCAGCTTTGGTGAGCTCATAAGTGATATAGCATATACTTCAAACCTTGGAAATCTCACAATATAATTCATGAATGATTTTTTCTTCTCTTAGGGCATGTAGCAACTAAAATGATAGGGGATGATAGACCCTATTTCATTGGTCCTGGGGATGATGTCTAGTTTGAATAGGTAATGGGGAATGATGCCCAAATTGACCTATAACAGCTGCCCCCTAAAGCATGAAGTTAGAATAATAACAATATTTTTTGAATGAGATGCTTTACGATGTGATGGGCTGGAACTGAAGCGGAGTGGCAACCTGGATCAATCTTACAGTACATTACATCATGATATTTCCTCTTGATCACAAATTTCTGAGGGAGGCATTCCCATGCTCAGCACGTAAACTATCTAATAACATGTACATAGTGCAGAAAGTTTTCTAAATTGGAATGTTTCCCAATACAGACATGCCTATAGATATAGGCCCATGTTCAGATGACAATCTCTATGTAAGGTCAGCATACAGATGATGTGTACAAAAATCCTAAAATTGCAGCCCAGATGGATGAAACTAGATCAGGGGTCTTCTTATCTCGTTCACTTGATTGTTCGTGTATAAGTCTAGCCATGCGAATATATGATTTGTATTAGAACATGGTAAGACATCGTTTGATTACCAGCTAATGATGTGAGTTGTTAAAAAAAGTGAGAGAACCACCATTGATGTTAATGGTTCTCAAGGTACATTTCGTAAGGCGTGAATAGATGATTTGATGTCAAATGCCAAAAAAAATATTTCAGTCAAAGGCCCGGAAGCGAGGATCTTGTCGATGCTGTAAGAAGCCTCATGGTACTGGAAGATGATGCTTCTAAGTAAAATTCCTGGATGATGATTTGACATCAACAGGAAGCCACTTTATTTTGAAACAGGAGTTACTGATTACGAAGACAAAATGTGACTTGATATAGCAATGTTCAGGGATGATTTTCAATAGAATGAAGATTCATGAGTATTGCATAAGGATGAGTATTCACTAGATGACTTCTCTTGAATATATCGATGACACTGAGATGAGTCGGCAACATTGAACCAAAACCAAAGTGAAGGTATGCTGAACCATATGTATGAATGAATTGTCAAGAATATTACCCAACCCAAACAATCACGATGATGGAGTGAAGTTTCATGTTCAAGAGCGACCTGCTACTGTAAAATGTTTTGTTCACTTTCCCAAATTTTCCCTAGCCACTTGTCAACAAATACCTCTTTATTTTTAACAAGATTGAGGAGGGTAACATATTCTTGATCTATAATTCAACCCTTCAGGAAAATAATGTATTGCTATTTAATAATTTAATGAGCCTAGCGATGAATGAAACTCGATTCTTGCCATGATCGACAAGTTTGTCGCTATTTTATGTTTTAATGAGACTAATGACAGTGACAACCTAGTCCTTTTTCATATTTATAGAGTTTGAAAAAGAGGAAAAAAGAAAACTCCATAAGTAATTTTTCGTAAAGTTGTCGCTCAGATCCAAAAAAGTGGAAAATTATATCTGAGAGAAACGCTTAGTCATGTTTGACTAAGGCATTCCTTTTTTGTAAATAATATATCTCAGTCTGGAAAAGGGTTAAATTTATATTGAGTAGATATCAATTCATTTACTTTTACAAGCACGAAAAGACAAGTGCTCGACAATATTTTCACATTATCAGAGTCTGAAAAGAGCTAAAAGAAGACTCCAGGGGTTCCTTTTTTGCTATTATTGAAGCTCAAAAAAGAGATAAAAGTGTGCTTCAAGTAATTTTTTGATTTTTATCAAATATTGAAAAATAAGGATAAAAGTATGCTTTGTGTTCAAATCATTCTTGAAATAAATGTGCACAACTAACCTGCTCATCAGTTGCAAACCTGTTCAGAACAACATCAAATGGATTAAAAATACTTGTTTCATGATAAAATTTGAATAAACCATAGTCACAACAATAAATATGATTTGTAAATAATCAAATGACTAATTAAAAGGGTTTTATTATTCATTTTTACCATTTTAAAGTTACCATTTTCATTTTGGAGCTCTAAACCTTTTTTTGCCCCCGAGCTTTAGCTGTTGATTGCAATTAATTCTATGGATGGTTTTCATCACCATTTGATCCAGGTTGATGCCATAAACCTCCTCTTTCTTTCAGTAATCATTTAATTTCATTTCATTCCAACTTTTTATGGATTTGGGCCCCTTAGGGTAAATTATTTTTCAAAATAGGGCAACATACCCTTAGGCATCAAAAACTGCGATGAAATGCACTCAAAATGAAACTCAAGTGCATATGAAACGCACTGTTTATTGACCAAGACTGTGTTGGGTGAAATTCACATTTTTATTCTCGTATTGTACCCAAATTTTGCCTAATTTTTGCATAAAAATGGTCCTAATGAGTCTTATGGTTATGTTTTAGGAATTCATCGGACTAAAATGACAATTACTTGGAGGGAAAGAGAGCGTGAAGAAAAAAAAATGATTGCCCTTAATGATCCGGGTACTGTAAGAACCCTCAGGGATTGTGGGTTATTGAAGTACTTCCGTTTATCAGGTATGAGGCAACAAATGGAAATTTTGGAGTTCCTTGTTCGTGCATGTGATCCGGCAATTGAGGCATTTCACATTAGGAACAAAGTGGTTCCAATTTCAGTGGAGGAAATATATTTTCTAATAGGCTTGTTGACGAGAGGCATACCCATTTCTATCTCAGGGTCTGCTCTCGGAGGAGAGACGGTGAGAGAATATTATTTGCAACTTTGCTATCTAGGGGCAGAGCCTAGCAAGGATGGGAAAATAAACATCCTTAACGTTCATGATTTTCCAGTGACAACCATCTTATTCAAGATTGAAAATCTTGGCGGTACTGCTACACTACATGTAACGAGCAAATCTTATACGCAGTATGCATTAGAGTGCATGGAACCAACAAATTTCAATTGGTATGAAGCTGTACTCTCTCAAATGCAATAATAACTGAGCAAGGCAAAGGGAGGAAGGAAGAAAAATTTCAACTATGGTTCGATTCTCATTTCTTTATCCTTAGAGTAGATTCCACTGATGCAAACTCAGCATGTGACAATGGGTGTATCTAACCCTAGAGATCCAAGGATGCAGAGATGTGTAGAACTGATGGCTAGATATGCAGGCCTATCATCCATCGTATTCTTTACTGCATGCTTTGCCTAGTGTAGGCGATAGATTATCTCCATCGATGAGTATGCATATGTAGGTTTTGATTTTCGAGGAGATCCAGACTTAGCTTTACCAGAAGGCGCTCAATGGGGTGAAATCGGTAAGAATATTATGATTATGTTTTTTTATTTTTATAAGGTTTATACATGTTTTTTTATTTTTATGTTTGCCTAAAACTAAACTAAATTTTTAATGTAATGCAGACGTGGGTAGAGCTCAACCAGTGGAGGAACCAGAGGATGTAGCAGATGAGCCAACAGAGAGGGCTTTCGGGAGAGTATTCCTTTAGGATTTAGACATGGTTGAGACTCTTGTTGAGCTTTGAAAACACATAGAGGGGTTGAACTTTGGGATTTCATATTTCTAGATCAAAGAGTTACCCATGTGACTGCAGCGTCACACTATTGGTGTTCCTAACCGCTGGATGCGGTTACTGCGTAGGATAGCTAGATCGATAGCATGTTACCATGAGAATCACTAGTTAACTCTTGACATGTTTCATACATTTTGAGGTTAGATGACCAATGTGTCTTGGGCACAAATTTTTGTAAAAACCTATAAATCTCTATCTATTTGATTTCAGTGTTTTCCTATGTTTATTGTGCAATCCTATTCAATTATGTGAATGTATCTTTACATGTGTTGCAAATGTATGTTTATAACATAATTCGCTAAAGAATCAGTCAATGTGTTCAAGTTTCTAGAAATGTGTTGATATTGAATAAAATCAAAGTGTCTTTCCAAAAGTCGAACTCTTAGGAACATATGATGCAGTGTTGGATTTCTAACAGTATAAACACTAGTAAGTTGCAGTACCACAAGTTGTGAGTATAACCTTATAATGATATGGTTAATACCAAATGAAATGGCATCTAAGAGAAGTTTGATAAACGCGCTATGCTCAACAATATTGTTTGTCGATCGACCAATAAAAATCCCTTGAAAACTCACTAACTCCCTGTTCAAAGCGAAAATGGTCCATGCTGCAGAGGATAGATTTTGCGTACTACGACTAGAACCATCAGCATACCCAACAAATGGTTCCAAAGATTATACATCTATGATGAAATGTAAAGCAGATTACTAACTTCAATAAAACTCTAAAAACAAACTAATACAATAAATGCAAATAAACAACATATATATACAATATAATACAAAAAATTTCTATGCTCATGATTAAGCATAGTAACGTTTCAGATACAACCCATTTCGGGGCTGCGCCAATGGAATTCCATTGTAATCTACCAACTCTTAGGCACCCTTAGCAAGAACTCTTTTGAAAATATAGGGGCCATGCCATAATGGATCAAATTTCCCTATACCTATTACATCAGCTTCTTGATCATAAATAAGGACCAAGTCACCCTCTGATAAAATTTGAGGCTAGACATGCTTGTTGTATTGCGCCTTTATATGTCTCTTATGCGCTTCGTTGGCCAATCGGGCTTCACAACTCATTTCATCAAGATGGTTGAGGTTAAAAATATGTGCTTCTTCATCTTAGGTGTCAGGTAACAAGTCGATTTCGAGTTTTAACAACAGTATTTCATATTGGAATAGGTAGATAGATTTCAGACCATACACCAATTGAAAGGGGATAAATGAGGTCAAATTTCTCACTGAGGTTCGATATGCCCACAAAGAAAAGTACATATAAAATGCCAGTTTCATTTACGAACTCCTATCATTCATTGAATCATTCGTTTAAGAATCTTGTTTATAGCCTCAACTTCTCCATTTGATTGTGGATAATAAGCAGTAGAATTATCATGTGACAATCCTAACTTGGTAGTAAATTCAATCACCATGTGATTGCGAAAATGTTTACCATGATCTGTGACTATAGCCTGTGGGACCCCAAACCATGAAATGACATTATTAAAGAAAAAAATTCAAATTTTTGTCCTGTGTTGTTGAATGTAAGCATTGCTTCGGCCCACTTGGTAAAGTATTCTATTGCGACAATAATATAACCATTCCCCCCAGATGAACGAGGGTTACAGGTCATGAAGTCAATGCCCCATTTTGAAAATGGTCCCACAGAGACAACATGATGCATTGGCACTAGAGGTTTGCGGATTTTATGATCAAATATCTGGCATGCATCACAACATATGATCACGTGGATGAAGTCGGGAAATATGGTAGGCCAAAAGTAACCAACGCGGATTATCTTTTGTGTGATAGCATATCCAAAAAAATGTCCACCACAAGCCCCATCATGACAATCATTTAAAACCTTTTTGGCCTCCTCATGAGTGAGGCACATTCTTAAAATTTTATCGAAACCACAACAATAAAGTGTTTCGCCGACGATCATATAATATTTGGCTTGGTATCAAATACTTCATTGGTCAGAGTGGGAGGTATCAGGCTAAAAATTCTGTTTTTATAGATAAATGATAAAATCCCCATACCAAGGATTAGATGATCCGATCAGAAAAAAAGACTCATCTGGAATAGATGGTTCCAACGTAGTAGCAGTACTATCAGAGAAGGTCACAAAGACGCTCATCCAAAACTAAAGACTTCTTTGACTTGGATTTGAGGAATCCCAAATCAAATTCCTACAAAATGACAATCCATTTTGAATACATGCCCCCCAGCAATTTATGTGATAATATACAAGTCATGGGGCTGCAATCCAAAATTACAATGGTCTTCTGGAACAGGATATAGTGGCAAAATCTTTGGACAACTTGAACAACTGCCAAGGCAAGATTTTCTACATACGAATACTTTAATTCCGTATCATTGAGATTACGAATCAAATAATAGATCGGATGTTCTATCTCATTTTCTACTTGGACCAATACCATAGCAATGGTCATATTAGCCATGGTGATATATAAGAAATAATCACTCTGATAATTTGGGGGATACATTAATGACGCCCAGACAAGAGTATCCTTGACAACATCAAAAGAAGCTTGCGCAACTTGGTCCCAATGGAAGGGAATCCCCTTTTTCAAGAGCCGAGTAAATCCTTTAGCCATTTCAGTTTATTTGGGTATGAACCTCCTTAGGAATTTATCCTTTCCCTGAAGTTTCTGTAACTGAAGAAAATTTGATGGTGCAGGAAAATCAAGAATAGCTTGGACCTTCAGGGGGTCGATTCGAATTCCTTCTTTTGAGACAACGAATCCTATAAAATGACCATAACCAACACAAAACACACATTTATGTGTATTGAGGCATATTTAATAGTGTCATCAGTGTAAAAATATAGCTCTTAGATGCATTGGGTGATCAGTTCGATTTAGTGAATGCGTGGGTAAATCATCTAGATATGGTTGAACAATGTGGTTGATGTCATTGAAAGCACAATCCATTGCTATCTAAAATGTTTCACATTCTTCAAACCAAACGGGAGTTTCCGGTAAGAGAATGTGCCCCAAGGAAAGATGAATGTTGTCTTATATTGGCCGTCTGGGCAGATATTTATGTGATTGTAGCCAGAAAATCCATCCATGAACGAAAAGATTACGCATCCAACAAAATTGTCATTAATCTGGTTGATAAAGGGAGTAGGATAGTTGTCTTTTGGACAAGCAAGATTGACATCCAGACAATTAACACACACTCTGATGGTTCCTTGTTTTTTCATAACAGGAATGATGTTGGAAATGCAATCAGTTAGCAGAACAGGGTAAATGAAACTATCACGCAAAAGTTTTTCAATGTCTACTTTAATGGTAGCGGCCTTCATTGGATAAACAAGCTGAAGGCATTGACGTTCCGGCTTGAAATCAGGGTACATATTAATAGTGTGTTCAACGATACTAGTATTTATGCCTACCATTTCCTCATAAGACCAAGAAAATAAATCATGAAATTCATGAAAGAGAGAGCGATATGTTTCGATTTCTGATGGAGAAAAACACACGTCGACATGAATTTTTTCTACAATGCCAGGTTTGGTCGAAATATTGATAAAATTGGTTTCTTCAATATCTAATAAATTTCTCTTGAAATCTATTTCATTAATAGGAAAATAATTTGAAAAGAATGTTTTGTTCGATGGGTGATATAGTTCACTAGGATTATCTTCTTCATAATCAGGTAGATGGGAACGATGATGATGATCTTCCCATGGTTCTCCTTCTGACATCATGGTTTCTGGAATATTCTCATCTGTCAAGAAATTTGAGGAAAAAGTATCAAATGGAGTACCAAAATCTAATGAACGATCAACCCAAACGACCAGCGACGATGATTTTGGATGCCGCCCAAGATAGAGAGATTGATTGATATGTCAGTTCAATTGGGCTAGGCGACCAAATCTCATCCAAAGTAACCACTTCAGAATCACCCGTACTCTTCCTTAAGCCAGATGGAGTGGAAGAGATCATGTAGAAGATCTCTATACTTGCAATTTCTGCCAATGTCACAGGTGGCGGTAATGAAAGGGTTCCCATGAGAGTGGAATCCTTTAAGAGTCCTACACCAATGTTCTGAAGTGTGAGTTGGGGTGCATGAACTAATGGAACACTTCAAGTTACCTAGGGACCAGAGGCAAAGAAGGATAGTTGATTGATGAGTGTGATGACACCTTTATGTGGAAAGGCGATCATTCTAAAATATGTAGAGATGATCGCAGTCATAGAATATACCCATGGCCTTCCGAGTAAAATATTGTTGTCAAGGGGTTCTTCAATGAACTCAACTTCAAAATTCACTATTCCCCCCCCTAGTTCAACATGCAAGATATTGAAAATATCGCAAGGCTTATATGTATGTCCTTCAAAAGCTTTCAACATTTTTGGCGATTAAGATAGGCGCGACGAGCGAAGTGGCTTCCAACAGTTTAGAGGCATAATGCAGTAGATGCTCCCTCATCAATAATAGTATGATGAACAAGGTGATTGAGAACATTTACTTTGATGGATAATGACAATTTTTCTGGTAATTGCAGCACATAGCCCATATGGTTAAAGACTACGAGATTAGAATCTTTCGGATCAATTCCACCAATTGCCGAAAACAGAGCTTGTTTTTGGGAGGGACAATTTTGTAGCACCTCAAATGCTAACATAGCTGAAGGGGATTAATCCAAATATTCAAATATATTATAATTTTGAGCAGCTCTGGCTTGAGTATTAAATGTTGATTTATGAACGACTCCCTTTGGTGGCTTGATTGTCAATTCAGGAATAGCAGGTGGCGGTATTGATTCCGTAGACAGATTCATGGTCGAGGTACTAGGTTGATTACTAGCTTGAAAACCATAATCTGTATTACGCATTGACACCTAAACATATGTAGATGGCTTCGTGATAGACAACATAAGCACTTGGGAACTAGAAGTTGGATCCATATCAACCAAATTTGTGTCTGGATTCAGAAATGGGTCTATCAACACAGCTGACTCATGTGAGGTCTTAATTTTTTTTGAGATTTCAGTGTGGTGAGAAAATTCTTGAAAAAAGTGTTCCTCATTATAGATAATGCAAGGGTAATGAGGTTTCTGATTTCCATTCGATTGATCAAATGATCTTTCTTGTGGGGTAGAATTTTGCTTTTTCTTTGATTTCTCTTTTTTCTTACTTTCGGGTTTCTTGTCACTTTTTCCCTTATCAGATGATAGGGCATGAATTTTGGAAAAGGGCACAGGATAAAATGCAGTAGAGTGATGTGTGATTGTAGTATCGATCATACCATCTCCGGCATGAGAGTCCTGTGATGAAGGAGGAACACTAAAATTGGATCATGACACGTTAGGAATTTTCTTGTAGAGTGTGCCAGACTGATTATAAACCAAGTCTAAATATCAAGCACGAGCAATGACATGCTCTTTAGTGACGACACCACCCTTAGCCACAACCTCTATTATATATGGTAACAGGGAATTAATGAACCACTCAGCAAGGATTTTATCGGGAATAAATGTCTTAACCATTCTACGATGACGATGCCGCTCATGAGTATGATCAGAAATATGAGCAAAATTTGTCTGTTTAAAATTAGTCAAGAGTTCCGTTACAGTTTCATATCATATGGGTAACTGGAAGTGGGTCAAAAAGACAGTATTTAGGGCAGTGAAATTATCAAAATAATCTCGTGGTAACTCAATGTACCATTTTATGGCTGGATCAGTGAGCGTACGCTAGAAAATACGTAATCAAACAAAGTCATCATTTAGAGAGTTAGATGAACACCATAAATGATAAGTCATAACATGAGACAACGGGTCTTCCCTGGGGTTTCCATTGAAATTAGGAATATCCAAGGGTAATTTATGAGGTATCACCAACCACCAAGGAGCATAGTTAATTGGATCGTTGGTGAGCCGGTTTAAATCCGATAACTCTAAAGTTGCAACAAAGGGCAACTGTCGATTGAGGCCAGGTTGAGAATAGCTAGGGTATGATATAATTTCTTGGAAAACATGCCTTTGAGCACCAACATAAGGAATCTATTGCTGGTAACCCAGATAGGGGTTGTTTTAATAAGCAAACGCTTAAGGATTTTGTTGACCAAAACCTGGTTGTTGAAATGAAGGTTGTGGCATTTGTGCTTGTGGCTGCAAAGGGGTCTGTCCACCAATTTTATAACCCAAATTAGGATAACTTGGATTCAGTTGAGGATATGTATAACCTGGTTGTGGCTGCGACAGTCCATAATATGGTAATCCAGCTTGTGAATAAATGATTCCAGATACACGTATTTGTTATAAACCAACCGAAAGAGTTGGAGTCTGAAGGCCCAATACTTGGGGGTATTGGGTGGAAGGACCCACCTGAGATAGTGATGTAGGAGCATCTAGACCTAGCCAGCAATGTGATGAAATGGTCACGTGTTGTGGCTAATACAAGTTTGGAGGAAGACTTGGTTGTTAAATTTGTATTAATTTCAATTAAATGTAAGTAGTTAAGAGTGGCCTAATTCTGAAAAGAAATTGGGAATAAATAGCAAGTGATCCTCCCTGTGTGGACATCAAGCCAAGTAGTCTAGTTTGTTTAGATTAGGATAAGGTGTGAATTCTAAATGTATAATTTATTCCTCCAAATGTGGAGGAGATGGTTAACTTAGCATATATGCAATCTCCTTTGTTTTCAAAAGGGGAGGCAAGAGAGTTAGTGTGAGGTTTTTGTGTTGAGAGAAAGCTTAGACTGGTGATGTTGTGACAGTGTGTATTAGAGTTTCGATTCTGGGATAATTTGGAAAAAAAAACAAGGTTCTGTTTTGTTTTGTTTTCTGAGTATTATGAACACAATTATATTCTGTGCAAATCGAATGACAAATAGTGGAAATTCGAGTATGATGTATGTATAATTGATTTATTGGTGTGGGATCTATGTGTGTTTTAAATTCAATTGTGAGAAACACGTGTTTAAAGACAATCTGGTGCTATTAACCATTGTGAACTGAAGATGTTTTAATGTAAAGAAAACGTTTGAAAGATTTCGCAGAATCCTTGAGCGATGGATTAATATATAATGAGTTTGTAATGCATCGGGTCCGCTTAGTTTTTTGCATCGAAGCATGGAGAGGTGATCCACATCGCGTCGCATAACAACAGCTTTCAGATGCAAAAAATTATAAATTGTGTTGGTGTTATATCAGATTCGAAGATCTCGTGAGGCTACAGGTAAGCGTTGGTTAATTATTGCAATACAGCGACCTCCGATCGCGATAAGTATCACCTCAGGCGGGTGTGAAAAGTTAAAAAAAATCGTTTTAATTGAAATCGGGTCCAGGGCAGATATTGCAACACTTATGGGATGTAAATTCTAAACATTCCGACTGGCGATCTCCGAAAAGTATCGAATCGGATCTGTGGAAATTGCAAGGTTGGGAAGCGAAATACCGATAGCCGATTTGAGAACTAATCTGAGTCGTTCAATCGGTTAGATATGTGGCTGTGATGATAGATATGAAATTGTAATAAAAATCATTCAAACGCTATTTCAAATGGGGTTAAAAATCTATATGGGAATGCAGAGATAGATAAACATTTTACGCCTGTTTAATTATTTTTGTTCCGATAGAATCAAGGGGTGATTATTAGGGTTGAAGATCCATTAAGAACATTTGTTAAAATCATCGCTACCGCTGCACCAATTTTTGGTATCAGAGCAGGAAAAGGAAGAAATTTCCTATGAAGAGATGTTTGCTTATGAAGATTTAAGACTACAGAGGTATGGAAACAGTAGCATATTGAATGAATGAAGTTTGGTACTAGATTACAGCAGTGAACTGTAGAAGAAATTTTGGGGAAGTTATTAGAGATTGTATTAGAACTTGCATATGAAAGAGACAGAGGAAATCCCACAGGTAACAGCATAAGAAAGAATGAATACTGCAGCAATATAGACCAAGAGAAGCTGTGAGAGAAGAACCAGATGTGTTCTTAAAAGCAGAGTAGGGAAAGCCCTTAGAAGTGGCAGTGAACCTGAAGAATCCAACAAGAGATTGGACAGAGAGGAAAATTGAAGTGTTTTCGAAAGAGAGAGTGAGAGATTGTAGAAGCCTAGAGGGAGCAAAGGTGTTTCTCAAGAGAAGGTTCTAGATAGAGGATCGTGCTTACCAAAATACTGAGTGAGGAGAGCTTAGTGAGGTAATATCACAGTAAGGAGGACTTGCTATTGCAGAGGCTTGTTGCAGAGGAGTGAGGAGCTCATGGAAAGAGAGGAGAAGAAAATGACTACAGATAGTCATAGCAGAAGTTGAAAAAGAAGCCACAATAGAAGGAAATATGCCAAAGCAAATGGCATGAGGACGATTCAAGAAGAGTTTGACAGAGAGAAAGCTGAGATAGATTTCCAGATTGGAATATTGATGAAGATGCTGCAGAGAAGTGTTTAAGACCAGAAGAATGGTTGGACCATGAGAAAAAAGAGAAAAGTGGAAAAGGCTACGAGAAAAGAGAAATCAGCAAGTGAAATTAGAGATAGTAGAAGAATTGAGAAAGATTGAGTAGATATTGAGTGCTTAAGAGGAATTAGAGGAACTCAGAGAAGCAGAAGTAGAAATGGAAGTTTCCATTTGTAGACCAGAACAAGGTGAAATGTTGGAGGAAGAGGATAATGAGAGGTCAGTTGAAGATCTCATGGACTATTGGCATAGTTCAAAACAATTCGAAGATATGTTGACAAGGGAAGCAGATGAGGCAATGAAGCCTTGTGATTTTAATTCTTATAGTTTGTGTATGTTTGCAGGATATGCAGAGGATGATTGACAGTCTGATGAAATTTTCACAAACAGGAATGAAGCTCTTGAGGTGAAGTATGATGGAGAATCCCTTTTAGAGGAAGAAGGTGTTGATCTATTGCAATAGAAGGAGTTCATATATGAAATCATGTTTGGTGTGAAACAGTCAGATGAGGTTGATATAGACCAGAAGTCTAATGACAATTCCATAGTGGTACTACAAGAAGATAAACCAATGAATTTTTTTAATGGAATTGATGAAACATGCTTGCAATATGATAATGTAGAAAACAGGTCAACTTAGGAGGATTTCCAGGAAAAGAATGAAGCTGAGAATGGAAATTGTGATGAACTGCTGGAGAGATTTCACAAAGAAATAGAATTCTTGGAGAGATTACTCAAGGAACCTAAAGGAGAAATGAAGCTTACAGAACTTGATGGAGGAAAAGGTGTGGAAGACAACATTAATAAATATGATGCTGAAATCAGAGAAATTGAGCAACGATTATTTGAAGGTGAGATGAAAGATCAAGAGCAACAAGGAAGTTATGTCCTCAGAGGCATGAAGGAGATAGAAATATTAACTCAGCAAGATGAATATGGAAGTAACCAGCAATTTGGAAGGAATGATCAGCTACATGAGAGTGAATTTGATGAAGGCATTAAATTGCAGAAGTATAGAAACTGGCAGCAGAATGAAGAACCAGAAATTGGTCTGGAAGTACAAAGAAAGACAAGTGAAGACTGAAGATACAGATGGAGACTGAAGAAAAGGGTGAAGTGGAAGCTATTGCAACAGAGGTGGAATGGCAAGCTGATGAAATAGTTCAAGGAACTTGAACAAATTCATATTGATTTGTTAAAGAAGGAAAGACTCAGAGAAATGGAGTCACAGCAAGAAGGATGCGCTGAAATCCAAAAGATCTATGATGGGGGATTGATGCTTGAAGCGTCAAAAGAAAATGGAAGGTATTGTATTTTGAAAACTAAAGGTTGTTGTGTGTTTGTAGGTCATATCGACTTGAGGAAAGACAAACAGTTATTGAAGACTGTTGTATTAAAAGATGAAGAGATGACTACTCATAGTCATATGCAGAATAAGGAGGGAAGTTACAGCCAAGTGCAGGAAGATGTCCACTCAGATGACATTCAAAGAATAAATCAAAAGGAGGATGGAAAAAGAATTATTGAAATCAAGGGATACACTGAGGTAAGGCAAATGTTTAGTGTTGTCATAAGTAAAGGAAACTCACATAATTATGTGATGCAGAGGGAAAAGAAGTTGTTAAACATAACTGTATTAAATTATGTAGATATTGGAAAACTATTTAAAACTGTAGCTAAAAGAGGACAACTATTGAAGATTGATATAGAAGAATTTGTAGATATTAAACAGTCATTGAGGATCATTGACCTTGAAGAAAGCCAGAGTAAAGAAGGATTAAAGACAGATATTGCGGACAATGTAGTTAGTGAAGATTGTGCAGAAATTTTGAGAGAACTTCCAGATGAGATGGAAAATTTGTGGTATAAGTCGAATCTTTTGATGAGGAAGCCAGGTAAAGCATTTTTGTCTATTAAGTTGATTAACTTTGATAAATATTTACATGCAGGAAAAAGGCAATGTGAAGTAAATATGAACCAAGAAGTTAATTTGGAAGAACAGATCGGATTAATGGTGGGTGAGATCAGAAAGCCTCAGAATGAGGAAATGGTGGTGAATTTATGGTATGAAACTGCTAAACTAGAGATGAGTACAGGAAATAATAGTAACAGAATTACTATTATATCACAAAAATTTATTGACGAAGAAAAGGCTGGAAGTGACATTTCAGGGGTAGACAAGTATAATTCCATAATCCTTAAGACTGCAGAAATGAAGTTACTGGAGGAAAAAATATTCCAAGTAGCTAAACAAGCAAGAAAAACGTTGAATTTTCAAGAAATTTGTGGAGATACAGGTATGCTGGAATTTGAAGTAAGGAATGATGAAGTCATGAATGAGAAACCATAAGAAGGACCTGGGAGAAGGCATTTGTAAATTTCAGAAATTCATATGGAAGGTTATTGGCATAGAGATTATGATGTTCTAATTCAAGAACACAATTAATTGCAAGAGAATAGTATTCAACACATGAGAAGTGAAATGGACAAAGAATTGGATGAGTTATGGAAACTCATACTACAGCATTCCAGTAAAACAAATACAGGACAAAAGAAGAAAGGAAGATTGGCTGGAAGAAATGGTACAGGTGAAGGGAATGGAAAACTGTGAATTAGAGTGAGCAAAACACCAGCGAAATATGTGAAAAGGACAGCAGAAGATAGTGAGAGCATAGCAAATGGGGCATTACAGCATAAAGGATGGAGACTTGAGGGACAAACAACAACAGCAGTAACCAAGGACAGACTACCAAACCATGTATGGGATCCAGGAGGACATAGACCAGAAGTGCATGATCAGGAGATCATGATTAATTTAAACTTTGGGAGTCTGATGCAGGAGCATCTAGACCTAGCCAACAATGTGATGAAATGGTCACATGTTATGGCTAATACAAGTTTGGAGGAATACCTGGTTGTTAAATTTGTATCAATTTCAATTAAATGTAAGTAGTTAAGAGTGGCCTAATTCTGAACAGAAATTGGGAATAAATGGCAAGTGATCCTCCCTGCGTGGAGATCAAGCCAAGTAGTCTAGTTTGTTTAGATTAGGATAAGGTGTGAATTCTAAATGTATAATTTATTCCTCCAAATGTGGAGGAGATGGTTAACTTAGCATATATGCAATCTTATTTTTTTTCAAAAGGGGAGGCGAGAGAGTTAGTGTGAGGTTTTTGTGTTGAGCGAAAGCTCAAACTGGTGATGTTGTGATAGTGTGTATTAGAGTTTCGATTCTAGGATAATTTGGAAAAAAAAACAAGGTTCTGTTTTGTTTTGTTTTTTGAGTATTATGAACGCAATTATAATCTATGCAAATCGAATGAAAAATAGTGGAAATTCGAGTATGATGTCTGTATAATTGATTTATTGGTGTGGGATCTGTGTGTGTTTTAAATTCAATTGTGAGAAACACGTGTTTAAAGACAATCTGGCGCTATTAACCATTGTGAACTAAAGATGTTTTAATGTAAAGAAAATGTTTGAAATATTTCGCAGAATCCTTGAGCGATGGATTAATATACAATGAGTTTGTAATGCGTCGGGTACGCTTAGTTTGTCGCATCAGAGTGTGGAGAGGCGATCCACATCGCGCCGCATAACAACATATTTTGGATGCGAAACATTATAAATTGTGTTGGTGTTATATCGGATCCGAAGATCTCGCGAGGCTACAGGTAAGCATTGGTTAATTATTGCAATACAGCGACCTCCGATCGCGATAAGTATCACCTCAGGTGGGTGTGAAAAGTTAAAAAAAGATCGTTTTAATTGAAATCGGGTCCAGGGTAGATATCGCAACACTTATGGGATGTAACTTCTAAACATTCCGACTGGCGATCTCCGAAAAGTATCGAATCGGATCTGTGGAAATTGCAAGGTTGGGAAGTGAAATACCGATAGCCGATTTGTGAACTAATCTGAGTCATTCAATCGGTTATATATGTGGCTACAATGATACATATGAAATTGTAATAAAAATCATTCAAACGCTATTTCAAATGGGGTTAAAAATCTATATGGGAATGCAGAGATAGATAAACATTTTACTCCTGTTTAATTATTTTTGTTTCGATAGAATCAAGGGGTGATTATTAGGGTTGAAGATCCATTAAGAAAATTTGTTAAACTCATCGCTACCACTGCACCAGATAGTTGAGGTACAAAATTTTGAGTTTGTAACAGGGGTAAATATGTATTAACAAGTGGGGTTGATGTGGGTCAGTTGATATGAATGTACAATCGTTTGTGTTTGGATAGGCAATGTGGGGTTCCATTAACAAACATTCATTCCAAAATTAGGATGCAAAAATAACAATAGAGTACTGTCGAAGTGGGTGACCATAGGTTTCCCCCCAACATGAGGAGTATAATAATATGGAAAATATTTTTCTCCAAATGCAGGGAGTCTTGTTGAAATTGTACTGGGTGGAATATACCCAGATGGACCAGATAGATATTTTCCTGATGATGGATATAAAGGATGAAGTCGTTCAGTACTCACTAGAGGTGTACTAGATAAAATACCAGACAATGACATTGGTGAAGTCAATGGGTTTCAGGATGCACCAGAGAAGGTTCCAGATAAATATTGGTAACCAGGTGGGAAAAAAGGGCCACCATATAAATGTGACTTCGGTGAAGTCGTAAACATCGAAGGGGTAGAGAGAGCAGGTGCTATCGCAATTGGAACAGATGGTCCAGCCGAAGATGTTGGCTTGGGCATGGTTTTTTTATCAAATCTATACCCTATTGGATCTACAGGAACTCTAATAGACACAGGATCAACAAAAGTAGTGCCAGGTGATTGAGGAAAAGACTCGTATAGGTAAATATCCACCCCAAAATGAGTTGGAGTTAACGGTGTTTTGTCTTGTGGTATTTCTTCAATCGAAATCAAACCATGTGGAAGGATTTTGTCATCAGGCCCAAAGTATATTTTAGGAGGTTGACTGTGTGATATGGGAGACTCAATGGCTACAACATATTATTGGGTGAACGATACAGGACAACTTCTAGCCATTTGACTTTGGGATTCAGATGTTGTGGCAAAAAAGTGACAGGATCTGGATCAAATTGTAGCTAAAAAATGTCGGGTTCGGGAGATATGGTCTCATTAATTGGATGGATCGTGATCACGGGTAGCTGTGAGGACTCCATCTCAACAATAGTAGATGAACCAGGATTTGTAGAAACAACTTGTGCCGAATTTGGTATATGTGAGGATGATTTCGCACCAGAGGTACTGATATTACTAGTTTCAGTAGAGAGATGTCACCTTCGTCGACTAGAAGTGGATTCCAGTGGTAAAGGTGGTTTCAATGCTATTCTACACAAACTATGGGGAAAGGGATGTTCTTCTTCCACGATGACTGATTAATTTTATGACTGAAAAACAAATAAACAAAATAAAAGTGTAATTCTAAGAAAAATTTTTACCAATAAATTGTGATCTGCAAAATGTAGGTTTTAACCCTAAATAGAAATTATCTGCACACGAATCTTATAACAGAAAATAAACAATAGTGAGAGCATAAAACATAAAACAGATAAACACAGAGATTTTCCGCTGGATCCCAAATCGGGAAGACCAACTTGATTTTTCATTATATTCCTTTTAGTGTTACAACACATATATATACATGTCGAAGCATACATAAACCCCAATCCATTAACCCTGGATTAGAACATAACCGTAGTTCCCTTGACCGGATCTACAAAATACCAGGGGTCGAAAACCATCATATCCCAAAACCATGTGAAAATCATGCACAAACATGGGTGGTCCACCTACAGTGGTCCACACCAAAACACTTCGCTGGCTACCCGACCCCAACGATGGCCGCTTTCTCTGCTAGGACTGCCACGCCCGACGCACCCCCCAACACGTGGGGCTAGTCATGGAAAGAATATAACACATACCGAACATTATCCCACTTGTTGTTTTCTTTCCACAGGGGGTCACAGGAGAGCTTAGTCATGGGCCAATTCTTCAACACCCATCGTTTCTCTACACCAAGAGAACTTTTGAGTGCTCACAGACTTCATCAATGCATCTGCAACATTCTTCAAAGTGTCCACCTTTACCAGTAACACCCTTTTAGCCTCAACCATATCTTTAACAAAGTGATATTGAACATCAATGTGCTTTGTCTTTGAATGGTAAGCAGGGTTCTTAGCCAAGAAAATTTCACTTTGGCTATCACAGTCTATCCTTATAGCTTGTTGTACCAACCCCATACTTGAACACAATCTTTGCAACCAAATTTCTTCCTTTCTTGCATGAGTGGCTACTATGTATTCTGCCTCTGTAGTTGAAAGAGCCACTACAGACTGTCTTTTACTCATCCAAATAACTGTGCCTCCAAATAGGCTAAACACATACCCACTTGTAGATCTTCTTTGGTCCAGATATCCAACCCAGTCTACATCAAAAAACCACGAATGTCCAACATTCTTTCCAATCCTAGTCCTCCCTGGTAGCATAAGCCATAATCACTAGTGCCACATAAATATATGAAAACCCACTTCACTACTGTTAAATTCTCCTTCCTTGGGTTTGACATAAACCTCCTCAATACTCCCACTTCATGTGAAATGTCTGGTCTAGTACAGACCATTGCATACATCAGGCTACCCACTGCACTTGCATATGGAACACGAGACATGTCCTCCTCTTCTTCTTGTGTCTTGGGACATTGTTCGGTAGATAGCTTTACACCTACAGGAATAGGAACATTCACCAGTTTACTATCCTGCATATTGAACCTCTACAATATAGTCTCGACATACTTCCTCTGGTTTAACCAGAGCTTCCTCTTTTCCCGCTCTCTCTTAATTTCCATGCCCAAAATATAGTTTGCAGCACCAAGATCCTTCATGTCGAATTTGGAGAACAGCTGGGTCTTCAAATCTTGGATAATTTATTTTTAATTTCTAATCAAAAACATATCATCCACATACAAGGCCAAATAAATAACACAGTCAAAAATTAGATTAAAATAAACACAGTGATCCTCCTTGCTTCTGGTGAAGCCAAGTCCCCGTATATAGGTATCAAATTTCTGATACCACATCCTTGGTGACTGTTTTAACCCATACAGAGACTTATTCAACCTGCATACCAGTTCTTTCTTACCCTTCACCATAAAGCCTTCAGGTTTCTTCATGTAGATCTCCTCTTCTAGAGCCCCGTGAAGAAATGTTGTCTTCACATCCATCTATTCTATCTCAAAATCAAATGCAACAACAACAGATAAAATTAATATAATAGAAGTAACCTTGGCAACAGGAGAAAAAATATAACCAAAATCAATTCCCGACACTTGGGAATACCCTTTTGCTACCAACCAAGCTTTGTATTTCTCCACCTTGCCTTCTAAATTCATATTCTTCTTAAACACCCATTTTCTCCCGATGGGCTTCCTTCCAGCTGGAAACTCCACCAGATCCCATGCCTCATTTTTGTGCAAGGATGCCATTTCATCAACCATGGCCTCCTTCTAGAGTTTTCCATCCTCTGAATCTACTACCTCCCTGATAGTTTTGGGATCATCATCAGTTATAGTTAAGGAAAAACCTGAACATAAAGCAGATGGACTATACCTTTCTGGTTGCCTTCTTTCTCGAACTGATCTTCTCAAAGCTGGAGTTTGCGGATCTTCCTCTTCTGAATCTTCTTCTGCTGTAGAGTCTGATTCACACTCCTTTAGCTCAAACTATATCTTCTCAGGTTACTTTGATATGATTTCATGTTTAAAAACATCTTTCACCTCTCTAAACACCACATCTCGGTTGTACACAACCTTCCTTGTTTCCGGGTTCCAAAGCTTGTAACCTTTTAAACCATCCTTGTACCCAATAAAGATGCACCTTTCAGATTTATTATCCAACTTGGTCCTTTTCTCCTTTATAAAATGTACATATGCATCACATACAAATACCCTTAGATGTGAAAGAGAGGGTTTATTACCAGTCCATACCTCATGTGAAATTTTATCCTCCAACACTGATAAAGGTGATCTGTTAACCAGATAGCATGCAATCTCCACTACCTCTGCCCAGAATTCTTGTCCTAACCTGGTACCAGTGAGCATGCTTCTTGCCTTTTCCATCAGTGTTCTGTTCATTCTTTCTGCAACTCCATTTTTCTAAGGTGTGTATGGAGTAGTCTTCTGCCGTGCTATAGCACACTTCTTACAGAACTCTTCAAATTCATTCTTTCAGAACTCCCCACCATTATCTGTCCTTGATGCCTTTATATTCTTCTCTGTCTGGTTTTCTACCAGAGCCTTAAATTCTTTAAATCTGTCAAAAGCTTCAAATTTCTTCCTCAAGAAATATATCCATGTATTCCTTGAGAAGTCATCTATAAATGAAACATAGTACATAGACTTTCCCAGTGATGGAACTGACACAAGTCCAAACACATCACTATGCACAAGTTCTAATATCTTGTTCGCCCTCTTAGCACCAAAAGGAAAACTCACCCGATTCTGCTTCCCATATACACAATGTTCACAAAAATCGAAATCCAGAGAGAAATTAGACATACCTTCTACCATGCCATTTCTATGCAATCTCCGAAGGCCCTTCTCTCCAATATGTCCAAGCCTTTGATGCCATAACATTGTCTTTTCTCCAGAGAGAGCTAGGCTTTCCGCTCCACTTTTAGGAACCACGTAACTATTACACCCATCAATAACAGTGCTACCATGTAGCTTGTATAGATTTCCAGTCTGAACTCCACGCATTAATACCAGTGCTCCCCGAACCATCTTGCAGGCATCTTTCTCGAACACTGTTTTTACACCTGCATCATCCATATTGCTTATAGAAATCATATTTCTGGCCAATGCAGGAATATGCAGAACACCAAGAAGTGTTCTAATCCTTCCACCTTGCAGCTTCAGCTTGACCTTTCCATGTCCGACAATTCTGGCCTTCCTATCATCCCCTAGGAAGACATCACCATCATATTTATCATACTCACAGAACCACTCCCTATGGGGAGTGAAGTGAAAGGATGCACCTGAGTCAATCAACCATGACTCATTATCTACATGTGTATTTGAAGAAGAAGCCAAATACACATCCCCACCTTCATCCGAGGTGGTTTTTGTCTCTGCAGAAGGAGCATCATCAGATCCCTTTCCTTTCTCAGGAGCTTTACATTTGCAGTCCTTTTTGTAGTGCCCTTCCTTTTTGCAATTCCAACATACCTTTACAAACTTTCTAGGAGATTTAGATCTCCCTCTAGATTTGGATCTTCCACTTTAAACCTTATTCCTGTTTTTTTTTTGTGACCTTCCTCGTACAGATAAGGCATCTCCATTATGGCCCTCCATATTTCTCCGTCTCATTTCCTCCGACAGCAAGGCTGAGACAATGTCATCAAAATTCAAGGTAGTTGTATTGCTACCTACTGCAATAGCCAGACTATCCCATGAGTCTGGTAGAGAACACAACAAACTGATGCACTTATCTTCATCTGAGATTTTAATATCAATAGATGACAGCTGAATTACCACAGTATTGAATGCGTTCAGATGCTCTGTCACTGAGTCTCCATCCTTCATCCTCAGGTTATACAACTTTTTCCGTAGGAAAAAATTATTCACTAAAGACTTAGATTGGTACAAAATCCCAAGTTTTTCCCACAAATTCTTCGTTGTAGCTTCCCCAGATACATTCAACAATACTGAAACTAAGACACACAACTGCATTGTGCTCTTAGCCTTCCGATCCAGTTTCTTCCAGTCTTCATCTGACATTGCCGTTGGTTTAGTACCTAGATCTACCGCGATCCACTGATTTTTATCCACTAGCAGATCCTCCATCTTGAACTTCCACAACTCAAAACTCTGACCATTAAATTTCTTGATCTCTATCTTTTTGCCACTCGCCATCTTCTTTCACTGCAAGAATCGATCCCGCAGATCTCCCACTGAACAGGGTCTACCTCAGGCCCAAGCAAAAAACCCTCAGCAGAAAAGGCATCCCCTTGAAGCCGAAACAACTCTGATACCAAATGTAGGTTTTAAACCTGAACATAAATTATCTACAAACGAATCTTATAATAGAAAATAAACAATAGTGAGAGCATAAAACATAAAACAGATAAACACAGAGATTTTCCCCTAGATCCAAAATCGGGATGACCAGCTTGATTTTTCATTATATTCCTTTTAGTGTTACAACACATATATATACATGCCGAAGCATACATAAACACCAATCCATTAACCCTGGATTAGAACACAACCATAGTTCCCTTGACCGAATCTACAAAATACCAGGGGCCGAAAACCATTGTACCCCAAAACCATGTGCAAACTCATGCAAAAAACATGGGTGGGTCTGCCTATGAGTGGGTCTGCACACCAAAACAATTTTCGTCGGGGCGCTACCCCAGACCCCAATAGTGGGGGCTGCCTCCCCCCTTGTGACCCCCCTGCTGCACCCGGCGCAACGTACAACACGTGGGGCTAGTCGTGGAAAGAATATAACACATACCCAACACAGAATACGTACAGGCGAACCAAGAAGTACAGGCAGGCAATCTCCCCAAATGTTGTGTTTAGTGAATAAAAATTTACAAGGTAGCCAACTTGGTTCACTATGGATGGATAACAACCTAAATTTTTCCTTCCAAATATACCTGAAGGTATGTGGAGGCCTACGTCTGTATTAGCGTTCTGTAATGAGAAACCGCATAGTGAGAGCACCTCTTTATACTTATCATACTAGAACACCGCCCTATATACCTGAAGGTACATGTATGAGCTTCTATATACTTACGTATATGGAGTGAGGTATCACACTCGAAATGTATCGAAGAAAATTAATGACAACTACAATGTTTTACAATGTCGAAACACTTCTCTAGGCTAGACCTTCTAAATGTTATCGTTATGGTTCCAATGCTTTCTTAGGTAAATTGATGTAAATTTTAAGTTGCTCTTGTTTATCGATTTTCCTTTCAAGGTTCACCATGATGATGAGATGGAAATTCCTAAAATTTAAATTAAAATGATAAGCACACTTTTCAATTTGAGCTTTTTCAATGAAAATATTAGCTACTAAAGGGAAAGAGCAATCGGTTTTGAGAGAAAACAACAAAGAGCACAAACTAATATGAAACTTTCCTAGCTTGTTCCTATGAAAAACACACAATTCACTATATGAAAATGTAGGTTTTTCTTTTCAGTCCCCTTAATTTTAATGAAAAAAGGAAACTATATGCATCAAATCAACAACAAAAAAATGTTTTCTTCTTTGAGAAATGATGAATTTAACAACAATTTCTCTTTTAGGAAAAATGAAGAATGGAACTACAATTTTTCCTACAGGAAACAAAGAATTTAATGAAAATTTCCTTTATGAAAACAAATGGATCTAATGAAAAAATAAAATACTATGAATTTTCTTTGTCAATAATAAATAAAAACACTTAAATATACATTGAACAAACTTACTTTTCAAAGGAGGAAAAATTAGGAAAATTCACTAGTCTCTAATAGGTATCATACAATTGAAAACACAACAAATAAATGGATGAGTATAATGGCAATGAAAAATTCAAAGGTAATTTGGTTGGCTAAGGGGGCAACACAATCTCTAAGGGGAGATAGTGCGTTGCAATGCACTCTTGAGTGGGAGACAATTCACTTTGTCTTGACCAATAGTGTGTTGGGCGTAGCAGAGATTCAAAATTCAAACTACAGAACACACTTCTAATGCAATTATTTGATTCAAAAGTCTAATAATTGACAGTAGATGCTACTGGGTGGATAAGCAGAGGCAAAAAATCTAGGAATGAAGGGAAAATCCCCAGTATGGACACCAATATGTTATGCGGAATTATGATCTGTGGATAAATAAAATTCCCTAAATGTGGTGTTATGCATTTAGAACAATAGATAAAAGAATTTGCAGACACTTTCTCTAAGAATAAATAGACAAACAGAAAGATAGAAGGACCTACTTGTGATCCAAGCGCTTCCTATTATCCTTCTATCGCTTTTGTTTTAGCTTTCAATCCAACTTAGATTTCCAGATTAGTTCCTACAAGTATAAACACTAAACAACAAGAGATTTGTAATATATAGATGCATATTTATCTTAATCAGTTAAATTGATTGAACATGAAAGATATATATCAGTTAAGAATCCATTACATGAGAAATAGAACCATAAACAAATACATATATGGGAAAATGAGCAACAATATTTATTAATGGATAGAAGGGGGAGGTTACAACCAATGATCAATTTTATGTAACTAGCTCCAACATCATCCCAACCTCATCACAATCAACATCTCACCAGCAACATATCACTTCTATCACTTTCTCAATTGAGAATCGAACAAACATTTCTTTACCAAATTTCTTCCTTCTCTAGCACTAGGATTTGTGCTCAATTTATAGGGCAACTGAAGGTATTTTCTCAATCAATGACTTTCTAATAATAGGAAAGACATGTTCTCAAGCTCAGATGTGTTATATGGACACTTGGATTTTAAGTTTGACACATATGGAATTTTCTAGAAGGCACTAGTCACGTGGAGCTTCTGGAACAATGAGAATTTCATTCCCATTTGACCAATGCACTCTTTAATGTCGGGAAGTTCAATGTAGTGCACCATTGAATGGAGGGAGATGCATATGAAATTTAGTTAGCCCCTTGAGAGACAACGTTGGTGAGATCATAAGTAATATAAAATATACTTAAAAACTTGGAAATCTCATAATAGAAGTCATGGATGATTTGTTCTTCTCTTAGGGCATGTAGCAACTAAAATGATAGGGGATGATAGACCCTATTCATTGGTCCTGGGGATGATGTTCAGCTTGACCAAGTCATGGGGAATGATGCCCAAATTGACCTACAACACTTTGCCCAATTTTCTCTATGTGCACATACGGGTTCATCCATAGTTGAGCCCCATATGTTATTTAAAATATTAAAAAATATATAGTTATCCTATTAAAGAGGCAAGGCTTAAGGTTTTTCTTGTAACTTAACTACCCCAACCTGTGGCCTATGTTAGGTCCCTATATTACTAGTATATTCCCTTATTTTTGTTAGTGTAACTCTCGTATTCTTATTTTTGTACCGCTGTAACCCCAATATTGTTATTATTGTGCGCTTATATTATTATTGTTAGGTTGGCTAGGATTATATTGTGACCCCATGGACTCCTATATATAGAAATGAGGTTTTGTCATTTGTATCATCCAAGAATTTTTCATTTATGTAATGTAAAGAAGGTTTCCCCCTCGAAGTGGTTCAATTCTAAGGCATTGATCTCTCTTTTCTTATATTTTTGGAGCTTGTTTCATAACATTTGGTATCAGAGCTTTGGATTCTAGGGGTTCGCTGCTCCAAACAGGTCATCGTGTAATTTTCACTATAACATTTTTTTATATGAAGGTTCATAATCTAAAATTTTTACAGAGAGAAGATGAAATCTTGAGGAACATCGTGTAAAAATTTCTGATCTTGGTTCACAATATTTTCGTAGATATGATCTGTGGAAGTTAGGGTTTTTTCAGGCTCCCGAATTTCACCTAAAATAGGTCATCGAGGAATTTGCGCTATAACTTGATTTCTACAAAGGTTTCGAAGCTGAAATTTTTACAGAGTGAAGCTTAAGTCCTGAGGAACTTCCTGTAGAAATGTCTGATCTTGGTTCACAATATTTTCGGATATACGATTCGTAGAAGTTATGGTTTTTTCAGGATTCTGACTTTGATCTCAAAGAGGTGACTGTGGGAAAATCGTCATAAGCCTCTCTATGTGTGTCAAATTAGAATTCTGTAAAATGTGACTGCAATTACACGAACTCAAGTTTCCTGTGTATCAATTTCAGAGCTAAAGGAGGAAATAGTGAGACGTGGTCCATCGTACAAGTTCTCTCTACTGAACCAGTCCATAATTAGGTCATTGTGGGAGATTGGGCATAACTTTTCCTTGAAGAATCCAAATTAGGTAAGACCTGTGGCATTCGAAATAAGATTTAGAGGATACCATAAGGCCAAATTTCAGATATTGAATATCTAAAATCATAGGGATAATTCAGTTTCAATATCGAGCTCCTCAAAAGTAAGAAAAAGGTGTGTATTTTTTTTCTTCGAATTGCATAAGTATTGTGTGAAAAATCAGTTTGAAGTGATTCCAAGGGCATTTTGAAGCATAGATATCATTATTGGGTTCTAAAATGTCAGCTAAAAATAATTCAACACCCATTAAGCCTTCAGAAGGCTCTAATATGACTCATGAAGAGGAAGAAGTGCAACATGACATATCAAAATTATAAGAGCAAGTGCACCAATTTTTGCTCTCACAAAGAGAAATAAAAGTGAAATGGAAGTTTTGAAGACAGGCGTGGAAGCTAAGATGGATGGTTTGAAGAAAGGCATGGAAACTAAGATGGATGGTTTGAAGAATGTCATGGAAGCTAATATGGATGGCATGGAAGCTAATATGGATGACATGGAAGCTAAGATCGATGAAAAAATGAAAGATAACATGGAAGACATGAAGAATGATCGAAAAGAAGACATGGAAGGTTTGATGAAAAGGATATGAGGAAGTTTGATGGCAAGGATCCCATAACATGGATACTACAGATGGAGCAATATTTTGATCTCAATAATGTGAAAAACATACAAAAGGTACGCATTGCAACTTTACATTTAGAGAAAAATACATTTGTATGGTATCGATGGCTTTGCTCTCGTAAAAAAATTGTCACTTGGTAAATTTTTATGGAGGAAATGATAGCACATTATGAGGATACAAAGATAAACACCTTCTTTAGCCAATTGATAAATCTCAAACAAAAGGGTTCAGTGGTGGAGCACATTGAGGACTTCCAAAAATTGAATATAAGGGTAACTGATATTCCATAGGAACACAGGATTGATGTCTTCATAGGGATTTTAAAGGATAAAATCCAACATGAAGTTCACATTTGGGAACCTAATTATTTGGAGAAGGCATTCAAGTTGGCAAGAAAAATTGAATGTACAATTATGTCGACAAGGAAGCCTACCACTCACATCTATAAATATGGAAGTGTTGCTACTCCTTGACTTACACAACCTACAAGTTTGACACCACAAAAATTGGAAGAAAAAAGAGAAAAAGGGCGTTGCTATAATTGTGATAGAAAATACACTAAAGGTCATAAGTGTGTTGAGAAGAAATTATTTTACATATATTGTGAAGAGGAGGAAGAAAATGAACAAGAAACTTCAAAAGAAGAGGATATACACCAGGAACCAACCGTAGAATAAAAAGAAGAAATGAGTCCGACCATATCTTGTAATGCATTGGCAGGAATTACCACTCCTCAAACTCTCAAGATAGAAGGACATATCAAGAAGAAAAAGGTAATAGTGTTTATTGATTCGGGTAGTACCCATAATTTTATTCATCGTAAGGTAGCCAAGGAATTGAATTGTTTCCTATACCCAACACCATAATGTCAAGTGATGGTTGCAAGTGGAGGAACTATAAATTGATCTAGAAAATGCCATAATATCAGGCTAACCATGGGGGAATATGTATTGAATAGTCCAATGCTTTCCATTCCAATGGGAGGTGCTGATGTTGTACTAGGAGTACAATGGTTACAATCTTTGGGGATGGTAGCTTTTAATTTTCAAGAATTTTTCTTGAAATTTTTTCAGAAGGAAAGGAAATCAAATTATAGGGTATCGTAGGAAAGCTAGGAAAGATAATAAGCTCTAATGTCATGAAAAATATTCTGAAGAAATAACAAGGAGGCATAATTTCACAATTATGCTCACTAGAAATTCTAACAGAAAAATCATCTATTTCTCCAGATCTCCAAAAAGTCTTGGACAATCATTCCAAGGTGATTGAAACTCCCAAAGGACTACCACTTATTCATGATCATGATCATGCTATTCATTTGAATCCAGGAAATTTTCCTCCAAACATCAGGCCTTATAGATATCCTTATGTCCAAAAGAGCGAAATTGAACGTATGATTGCAAAAATGTTAGAGGCTAGTATAATTAAATCTAGTCAAAGTTCTTTCTATATTGGTGCACAAGAAGGGTGGATCATGGTGCATGTGTCCGGATTATAGGGAGCTCAATAATCTCACTATTAAACAGAAATTTCCCATTCTCGTGATTAATGAATTATTAGATGAATTACATGGAGCAATTTATTTTACCAAGTTTGATCTTCGTTTAGGATATCATCAAATTAGATTGAAGACTAAAGATATTTTGAAAATAGCATTTCGAACTCATGAGGGTCATTATGAATTTTTATTTATGCCTTTTGGCCTTACCAATGCACCTTCTACATTTCAAGGGTTGATGAATTCCATTTTCAAACCATTCCTTAGAAAATTTGTGCTAGTATTTTTTGATGACATACTAATCTACAACAGGTCTTGGAAGGATCATGTTCAACATGTTGACAGGGTGCTCAAACTATTGGAGGATAAAAAATTATATGCAAAAACATCCAAATGTTTATTTGGAGTACAAGAGGTGGAATATCTAGGTCATATTGTATCTCACGAGGGTGTTAAGGTAGACCCTAAAAAAATTAAAGCCATTAACGAAAGGAAAGTCCCTACAACCATAAATCAGTTGCAAGGATTTCTCTGGTTAATAGGGTATTATCTCAAGTTTGTTAATAATTATGGGAGAATAGCAGCACCTCTAACAACATTATTGAAGAAAGATGGATTTTCATGGACTCTTGAAGCATATAAGGCCTTTGAACATCTTAAAGAGGCAATGTGCCTAGCACTAGTCTTAGCTATGCCATACTTCACAAAAAACTTTATTGTGGAATGTGATGCCTCATAAAATGGAATTGGTGTTGTTTTTATGTAATAAGGATGACCCATTACTTTTGAAAGTCATCCAATCAAAGGAAAGTATTTACAGAAAGCTATTTATGAGAAGGAAATGTTGGCAATACTACATGCACTAAAGAAATGGAAACCTTACCTAATGGGAAGACACTTCAAGGTAAAAACTGATCATGATAGTCTTAAACACTTTTTGGAACAAATACTATCTTCAGAAGAGCAGCAAAAATGGGTCACAAAGATGTTGGGTTATGACTTTGAAATAATCTACAAAAAAGGGAATCTTAATGTTGTTGCAGATGCACTCTCAAGAAAGAATGAAGAGGTGGAAGCATTGCTTTGTGCTATTTCTATTATCCAACCAGATTGGATAACTGAAGCAAGAGATGAATGGAAGAAGGACAAAGATGTATGGACACTCATTCAAAAGTTGCAGCAAGATCCTAGTACATCGGATACATTTAGTTGGAAAAATGATTCCTTATGGTACAAAGATCGCTTATATCTTTGTAAGAATTCCCAACTAAAACAAAAGATTCTTTTGGAATTGTACACTTCTCCTTTAGGAGGACACTCAGGATTTTTAAAAACTTACCACAGGGTGAAGAAAGAATTTTTTTGGGATGGCCTTAAATCTGATATTCAAAAGTTTGTGGCGGAATGTTTGGTTTTCCAGCAGAATAAAGTTGAGACAATTAAAACCCCAGGACTTCTACAACCTTTATCCATTCCAAGTCAACGTTTGGAGGAGATTTCAATGGATTTTATCACAATTTTACCTAAGTTCGAAGGAAAGAGTGTCATCATGGTGGTAGTTGATAGAATTACCAAGTATGCACACTTTCGTGCATTATCTCATCCATTGAAAGCAAGTACAGTTGCTACTGCACTTATGGAAATAATTCGAAAGATACATGGAAACCAAAAGATTATTGTAAGTGACAAAGTTCCCATTTTTACTGGAAATTTTTACACAGAATTATTTTCTTGTTTGGGTACTCAACTAGCTCATAGCTGATCTTATCATCCTCAATCCGATGATCAAACTGAGATAGTTAATATATGTTTGGAAGTATATCTTCATTGTTTTGTATCTGATAAGAAAACACAATGGGTCAAGTGGTTACCTCTCGCTGAATGGTGGTATAACACTTCCTTCCATACTACAGAAAAAATGACCCTATTTATGGCATCATTTATCACCTATATATACTTGATGACTTATGCATTGGCCTTGGGAAACCCTTCCATTCAGACTTAGTCACACTTCTTAAAAAACAATATTTTAAAATCCATACTCGACTCTACCCAATTTTTTCTACGTGCACACATGGGTTCATCCATAGCTGACCCGCATACGTTATTTAAAATATTAAAAAATATATAATTATCATATTAAAGAGGCAGGGTTTAAGGTTTTTCCTATAACTTAACTACCCCAACCCATGGCCTAACTGTTCCCCAACTGAAAAAAATAATTTAAGGAAGTATAAATACAACTCAAAGGAATGGCCTAGAGGAGGAGAGAGAGAATATTATTGATATTATAGCATTTTATAGCCTTGATCAAGTCTGATATTTCCCCTATGCCTCCTACACTTCCCAGGTTCAGGAAACTCTTGTTTCCATGTGATGATCAGCCCCACTTCCTATGACATCCTTTGTGCACCATTTATGGAAGAATATTTGTGAGGCTAGGGCTGGATGAATCCGAAGGACAATTTTTCTCAAGGCCGTGGTAGATCTCAGGTGATTGATCCATTTTTTCTATACATGTTATCAATGAAAGAAGTACCATCATGTTCCTAATGTTCATGTGTTATGTGTCTCTTTTACATGTTTAATGATCTTGAATAGTTTATTTCATGCTATCTTCATGAGATTATATATGCTAACATGTTGACATCTAGGACATATATGCTTTGAAACTAGTTTGTGTGCTTTTTCTTGACCGATTTGCAGGTTTTGGAGCACGAGGAGTAGCATAGAGTTTTCACCCTATGGGATCGACCTCAAATGAAGAATAAACGGGTAAGGTCCACAATCCGCATTTTATAGTTTAAGCATAAAAAATGATCATTAGAGCACTTCTTGTGATGACATGTCATCTGCTCTATTTGTTCCCTCAACCCAAGGCCTTAGGGTATCTTTTCTTAAAACACTAACCTAGGCTCCCAAATGCATGCATGAAAAGGCCTAGGTGCAGTTGAAGGCCTTCAACTGCACAGAAAACATTGCTTGAGTTCCATTGTGACTCAAATTGTCCAGTTCAGAGGGTGCAATCCCAATATTTGAGCCACAATTCCAGGCTAGCCTTTGGACCACTACCTAGAACTTCCTAACACTTCTTAGAATCATAAATGATATAATGACAATGATAAACATAAAAACTTGATTCAGGAGCTTGTCCTAAACTGACCAAAACATACTAGGCATTTCTTCAAACACATGGAAAACAAGTAAGCTACAGATCATGAATGCATATATGATCATAATAGTTCAAGATTCATCTAGGAAACACCAAGAAGGCCCTATTCCATCTCCACATACCTTCAAAAACACTTATTATTTCATGCATTTATCAACCATATGTATATTAAAACTTTCCTAACAATAAATTCTATTAGTTGTTACCAATCATTGTATTTAATCTAGTTCAATACTCTTACTCTCAATGCTAAATTATGTGTCAATGATGATGGGTGGAGTGTCCACCCAAAATTTTGGTTGTTTCGTTCATGATACATAGTTACTCCAAAAGAAAAAAAAATATTGACAGAAGATGGACGTTAAAACATGGAGGTCACATCGAAAGGTAAATCAGAAGATAGGGAAGAAGAAAAAAGGGACTTGAAGAAATAACCCAAAAATGGTCAACCTAGTTCAAGTATTTTGAACCATTCATAATGCCTGTTCCAAATGGAATTGAGGGTTGACATAAATCCATATCAAGGTGAGAATGACATTCTGAATGAAAATCACTAGTTGTAGCAATTATATGTTTATTCTAATGTTCATTATATAGAGGAATAATAGAAGATTTTATTTTATCGACTAGAATTAGATGGCCATGCCTTGACCTAGTGGGGATGCCACATGAATACCTTTATGTTGGAGGGAGATCCTATAGTGACTAAGTGGGGGGATTTCAAAATCCCCATAAAGTCAAAATTTTACCCTATTGCATAGTAGATGACTAGTGGAGTGGATGGAACTACTTCAAGAAGATACAAGGATAGAATGTATATGAGTACACCATAAAATTAGAAATATGGCCATTATGTTGGGTATCCCCCAAAATAACCCATACATTCTCAAGTATTTTGGGGATCTACACAACCATATGTGGAATAAAGTGACTATTTTCAAGCCTAAATCGGTGGATAAGGCTTTTGTACAAGAACGATACCTAGAGCACATAGGCGAAAAGAAATCAAAATCAAGTGGGTCAAAATGGAAAGAGCACCAAGAAGCTTCCAAGGGGGGAAGAAGAAGTGGAAATGGTGGGAGGAGAAAAATACAACAAGCATAGCACACCAATGCAAAGACCTAATAACCAATAAAACCATTATAACATTGATACTCATATAGAGGAGAAGTGATGGAAGTTGCATATAGAGCTCAACTTAAAGAATGAAAAGAAAGACACTAATAAGAAAAATATCATGGATGGAGATAAGAAGCTTAGATATGGATGAGAAGATTTTCTATACATAAATTTATAAGGAGGTGAAACTAAGTAAACTTCAACAACAAGAAGAGAGAAAAAAGACCAAACTATTCCATATAAGGATACCAATTAAGAATAAAAGGGTTGGTGCTCAGTTTGAATTAGGATCAAAAGAAAATATCATTACAATAAAGCTAGTCAAAAAATTTGGATTGGAAGTTTGTGATCATCTAAGCCCATATTCATTGGGATGGGAAAATAAGGATGTAGAAATGAAGATAACCAAATAGAGCAAAACTAGATTTTCTATCATTGTTGATTTTATTGATGAAGTAGAACTAGATGTAGTTACCCTTGATGTATGTGGAGTGGTATTTGGAAGGACCTATATGTACGTGATATGAAATATTCATGTAGATAGCCAACACCTACTTCCTTATCAAGGATGGAAAATCCTTCACCATCATTGCACACAAGGGAAAGTCCAAAATTTCATTAGTAGGTGCCAACAAAGCCATGAAATTGATCAATTATAGAAAGAAGTATGTTTTGTTGTTTTGAAGAGAAAATCATTCTATAAAAAAGGCAATGGGAGAAAAGTCATCCCTAAAGTGTAGTAAGAATCCGAAATAAAAACTGGAATATTTGCTACAAGTATACAAGGGTGTGTTCTAGGAGCCTAAAGGACTACACTTGAAGAGGGAAGTTGTTGGAATTATGACTAATGTGTTGGCCTTGATGTCAACCTAAATGTTGTCTTTGGATGTTGATTGATGTGTAAGTGTAGGATTGTCCATGGACTGATAGTGCAGGATTGATGGAAGATCCCATATTAGTATTTCTACTTGGTTATTTACATGCTCTCATATCACGATTGATGGATCAATGGAATACATGTAGGAAAAGGTTGTAAAAGTTTGACTATACTAGGGTGATTAATGGCTACAGTAAGGTATATAGATACTAGAGAACATGAGGTAGGAATATGATAAATTTTGGATTTAGAGGATTTAAATCTCTTATTTCAAGCCTCAACTACACAAAGGAAGGATCATGGGTGTGACCAAGAGGTGGTAGTCGCAGGGAAGGCTTGTTAACAAGGTGATCGGGAAAGTTTCAACTGAAAAAATCATGTTTTGTGCATGCAACCATGCATGTAGGTTAAAAAAATAAAAAAAACCAAGTGTGAAACCAAGGTTTTGCCCATTGAATCCATGAACATGGGTCTATATTGTTGGGCCACGAATACGACCACTTTTTAACACCTATTTCATCCATTTATACTCTTATTTATCATGTAATTTATCATATAAATCCATTTTATAATTATTTAAGCTCTTATGAATAAATAGTATTTCTTCTCCTTTATTTTTAATAAATTGATGATTATTATGCATAATTTTATCAATTATGGTTTATTAATATATTTTGTAACAACACTCACCATTTTAGCCTCCAAGATATTTTCTAGATTGCAGATTTGATCTCCATCACATCATTCAATATTCCAACTCAGAAATTCGCTGGAATAAGAAGTGACAGTTTTTCAGTTGATATTTTGGGCAAATGGAGAAGAATCTGGAAAATAAGGAACATGGGTTTTGTCCAAAACGGACCGAATTAACTTTTTCAAAGAATGGTTTGCCCAAATTCGGCTTGTGTTGAGAGAAACAGAAGGTTCTTTGAGCACGATTTCTCAGATTTACTGTTGCGGTCATCCTCCAAATTATCTCAGCTGCAAATCCAAATTCGACTTACTCTTGTTGAAATATTGATGGAAATATATTTTCTTGTTGATCAATTGGTTGGGTACAATCCAATCTTGTTATGAGGGGTCACATTTACTAGTTACATTCTCCTCTTTCTGATTATAAAAGGAGAAGCATGTATTGCTGTTGGGGGGAACGATGGATGATTATTGAATTTATTTTGTAACTCTGTAATTTATTGAGTCTTGTGATCGAAGAGAAACTGATGTAAATGCTATTTATGTTTGATTAATACAAGAACATGTTTATGTCCCATTTCTTAACTCTAGAGTAAAGCCCAGCGGCGTTCCACTGGTGGTTATAGGCCTGGCCCTGGTGGATTGATCTACTGGTTGTATCATTGCCTTTCAATTATCGTTGTGAGATAGTTCATATTTTTTTTCATTACGGTTTGCAAGTAAGTGGTTTATTGTTCATTACTTATTCCGGTGTGTTATATTAACGAATCACGTTGTTGTTCTTTTATTCTTTAACAAGAATCTTAATTCTGTATAATTTATCTTGTTATATCTTAACAGAGCTTCATTGTTCTATTTCCATTATTGTTTCATTCCATTTTCTACTCCGTTTAACTGTTGTTCATTTGCAGATTGTTGTTCAATAGAATTTTCCATTTGATTCCATTAAGTTAAGATTTGCTGTTCAGATTCATTAGTTAGTATTTTCTGTTCGATTCTTCTAAGTTACATTTGCTACTCATTTACATTGCTGTCAAATTCTAGTGTGATGTTCATTTCCAATTCATTAGTTTACAGATTGCAAAGAGTTTTTTTTTAAAGAGTTTTCCTAGTTTACTTTCAATAGCAGCTTTAGTTCAATTTCTATTTCCTTTAATTTCTTTAAAGCAGGGCTGTCAACTGTAGAGAACACTGGTTATTTCTTCCATGTTTCCAGATTTATTGTCTTGTTCCAGTTTTATTTCAATTGCATCAATTTCTAGAGGAATGAGTTATTTCTACTGTATCCTTGATTGATGTTTACTAAGTGAATGATTGGATTTCAAAGAATTTGAGTTATGTTATTGTAGTTAGATTTCTTTTCCAAGCATCCATTTACTCTTGTATTTAGAACACTGTACTACATATTACAAGGAATTACTCTTAGATTGAATTACAGCCTCAGACAGAGTACACTCTTGAAATAAAAAGTCATTCCTGGATTGATAATTAATGTAGGATAAATAGGTGTTAAAAATATACCTTTTATACCTCAAAATTTTGGCACCGTTGCCGGGGAGAGTGTATGCCATTTAGAAAGAGTGATGCATATTTAATTTTTTCTTCTTGGGAAGAATTGGGTATTAAAGATGGAAGGTAAGAACCTGCACACCGAGCAAGGAACACACTTGTTCACTGGCCTACTTCACAACAGAATTGAGTGAGTAGAAATGAATGCTTGTGATTTTTATGAATTTTAGAGGTAGAATTTTTGAAAAAAAATCTTGTAATTCCACTCGAGTGGTGATGTAAGCACCACCCATTTCACTAACCATTTGACAGGAACATTTTAAGGAGGATCCTCAAAGAAACACATGAATAAAATCTTCTATTATGGTAAGAAATGGCTCACATTACAACTTTTGAATTCCCTATCAAAGATCTAGGAGGAGTGACACAAATGCACAAAATTCCCCTATTGTCTCTATCAAATTTTCATGGTTTGACAAATGAAGACCCTGATACATTCTTATTTTAATTTGAAATACTTTGTAGAGGATATGATTATTGTACTAATGATCAAAGGTTGAAAGTGTTTCCTCTTACTCTAAAAGGAGCAGCTCTCTGATGGTTCATGAGCCTAGGAGGGAACTGCATCCAAACATGGGAGGACATGAAGAACATATTCTTGAAGAAGTACCAAGACTACTGCAAATCCAATGAAGATATTTTCGGTATGATACAAGGGGAAGATGAAAGCTTGGAGGACTATGTAGAGCGATTTCAATATAACCTTCAAAAATCAAAGCATAAACATTTGGAAAAAGAGATCTTGAAAACACTCCTTTTTAAAGGAATCAAAGATGAATTTTTAGAACTCTTAAATCTGATAGGAAAAGGTGATATTTTTCAGTTATCATATGATGATGTTTGTGAGTTGTGCATAAGGTATTCAAGAGGAATTTCCAAGGCTGGTAATAATTCTAGAGAAGTTTCTTATTTCTTTTCCAAATTTACTACAGGAACAAGAGACATAAGAGCTGAAATCAATGTTTTATTTGGAAATTTTAAATATGATTTTATTAGCTCTCTATATTCACAATTGAATGTTTTGTAGGTTTGGAAAAATCAAGAATTTGATCAATTTTTTTGCCCTCATTACCGAAAGGAGCATCCCATAGATATTTGTTCTTCCTTATCTAATTTGAAAGTGGCATATCAAAGAGATGGGGAAGCTGCAACAAGGTCAACAGGTATGGTTCAAAACACTTCCTCTCCATTCTCTTACTTGCATAATCCATTATGGAATACTGATATGTTAGGGCAGCCATGCCAATCTCAATATAACCACCACCAATCTTGTCTACAAGCTTGGCATGGTTCACCTTATGATTGCAGGAATACTCTCCCTCATATTGTAGCACAAACACATATTCCAGCTATTCCACAACATCTTGCTTGCCTATCAAAATCATCCACTCAACCCAATCAACTACATCATCAAGAGGCCCCATTCCCTACACAATTTCCTACTCAACTCATTCCACACCCTCACCATAATAAACCAGTAAAACATGCTTACAGTGTTGAACTGCAAAATTTAACCACCCTTCCCACCCATTCTATCTCACATGCACTATTGGAGAAAACTTACACTGAGACTCAAAATGTATCAAATCCAAAAATTGTAGAAGTTATGAAAGAAAATAAGGTTTCTTCTAGTTTGCATCAACAAACCATTTTCAAATCTCAAGAACTTCATGATACAACGACTATGGGAAATCAAGAAAGTAAGGGATACATTGAAGATTGGGTTCAATCCATTTGTTTACAGTATTATTCCATACTTCAACATTTTTTGGCACCATCTTTTCAAGGGAAGTTGGCTTCTCATACCCTACTATTTATCAACATGCATTTTTCAAATTTGGGTATGTACATACTAGAGGCCTTATTTCGGAAATGGATCCACTAGAAATACTCTTATACATAATCATATTCATTTTCCAATTCAGAGTAGGCTAGTGTAGAAAATAAAATAAATAAGGAAATAAAATAAACACATTTTTTATTTTTGTAAAAATAGTTGTTTTTGTTGGAACATGCTGTGGAAATCAACATCGGTGATAAATATTTTAACTTATTTGTGTATGTAGATGAATTATATTGAAAATAAAAATCCTACAAATACTCATATTCATTTTTATCACCAAAATGGAAAAATTGCTTGAATATCTTATTTTTTTGGCTTGCGGGCTTGATGAAATTTCATAAAACAAAGTTGGGACAGTCATGTTTTGAGGGACCAAGAGTGAATATTTTTAAAATATGTTTCTATCCTAAGTAGCCCTTGATGTCTACTTTCCAACCCAATTTTAATCACTCCATTTGAATTTGAAACGAAAAAGTTAGAACCAAAACATTGACAGGGTGTCTAGTAGACAGCTCAAGAACATAGTTGAGACAGTCAACTTTTGGAGGCCTAAATGATTATATTTTTAAAACTTGTTTCTATGGTATATTAATTTATGAATCTAGTTTAAAACTCAATTTTAATCACTCAATTTAGATATCGTATGACGAATTTATGACCAAAATACTGACTGCCTATCATAAATCAGCACTCTTGAAACTCTGTTTTCTCGGCTGTTCACTAGCGTATTTGACCCATAAATTATTTTTGTCTTCAAAAAATGTTTCTATTAGAGATCAATAAATGAATCTAATTTAATCTCTAGTTTTAATCAGTTCAATCCGCCATTAAACGAAAAAGTTATGCTTGAAATATCAACTGTTGGTCTAAGATGGAAAATCGAAAATGACTCTATTATGCAGGTTGTTTTAAGAAAATTTGAAATATCATAGCATTGAATTTTTAAAAACTGTTGTTATAGGATATAAAATTTTAAATTAGCTCTCATTTGGCTTTGGAATCACTCAAATCAGATGAAAAACAAAGAAGTTATGATTGAAACACTGCAAGTTAGCATGATTGGCCACTGCTCTCCCGCAGGTAATAAATTAATTTTACTGTCCATGGATTTGTTCTATAGAGTAATTATTTGTTATTTTTTTGCATAATTCTTGGATTAGGGGAGCCCGTACACCTCTCTTTCTCCATGATTTAATGTTTTATTGCAGTTAGAAATCGTTTTTTGTAGATCTTAGCAGAACAAAGAATGTCAATTTATGGACAAGCGATTCTTGAAAGAAATTTTAGTGAAACAAGGGCATTTCATCCAGTTCATTACCTAACAATTCATAAAAATAAGAAATGAAGAATTGGTTTCCATTTTAAGGTTCATGTCACTGCTGCCAAACATTTTTCAAAAAGATCATTTTTTTTTTCCATTAACAAATTGATATTCCCTTAGGAAATAACATCATAGTTGTTGTAACTTAATAAAGTGTTGTTTATTTTCTGATTTCTTTTATGTTTTTGTGTTTTAGGTGTTGATCCCTCCAAATTATAGTTTTCGTTCCATTTGCAATTGCACAATAAGGACCCCACCATGCAAGTTTCAGTTGTAGAAGACAATTCTTTAGCATCACCAATTCTGTAAAAAAATACTTTTTCTTGAAACCTGTACATAAATTTACCTTTCTATTTAATTGGATTCGCTTGAAAATGTATTTGTTCTTTCCTCTATTTTTTTCCCTTTGTTTTTCCCTACAGCAATTTCTGTGTGTGTTTTATTTGATGTTCCTTATAGGGAACAACACTTTTTGTGTGCTTGTTTCGGGGAATATCACCCTAGAGGTTCGTTGGGTTACAACCTCCACAGAGCAGGGGCATGCTACTTAAGAAGGACTCACACAACCATACATGTTCAGAAAAACTAAATAGAGTAGAATGAGGAAGTTACCCGTAGGTCCTACGGTTGAAGAAGATCTCGCAGGGTTCAAACCCCCAGCAACCGTCCTTCCTTCTTAACCTGAAAGACAAGAAGAAACAAGCATGAAGAACTGGTTGTACAACATATATCTACTCTAAATGTTAGTGAAATCCATATAAAACATCAGATAAACCATAATGAATGCTTAAATAACAATTTTCTCATATATGTAAGAAGACACTAACACGTATATTTCGGGAACAAGATGGTACTTCTGTATTATAAATAGCATGTACAGAAATAACGAGTGGAGAGATCACCTGAATCCTTCCACGATCTTCGAGCAGACCGTCGTCCGGATTCGTCCCGCCCTTGCCTCGCTAAGATTCTTTCCAAACTGGTGCATACGAGATGACATATAGGAAGATGAGCATCTCAAGGAAACAAGGGTTTCCTGTAATGAACTGGGAAAGTGCAGGAGGCACGGGGAATCAGACTTGGATAGGGAATACCAACAGAGTATAATATCAATAATTCTCTCTCTCCCTTAGGCCATACACATGAGGGGTTTTTATACTCCCTCCAAGTAGTTTCAATAGTTGGAAACAGTTGGCCACGGGCTGGGGTGGTTGAACTACCTGAGTAACCATCAACCCAGCGCGAAATTAGGGATTTTTTATATATTTTTTAATCATTTTAATGGCATACGCGGAAAAGTCTAGCTGGACTCGCGTATACACGCGTAAAAGTACGGGCATAGTCGCGTATGGGGGATTTTACACTGTTTTTAAGTGAATTTGTCCAAGTCTGTAGGAATGGGTGCCCAAAAGCCATGAAGCAATCATGAATCATGTCAAGGTGAGAAATGATGCTATAACAGATGCCCCCTAATATATGAGGTCAGAAGGGGTACATGATGGTTGAAATGTATTATGCACATAGAAAGAACTTCGCAAGGACAAGAGAGGACTTCACCAGATTTCAGCCTGCCAAAAACCAATGAAAGAAAACAGAGAGTCAACTCATGTTGAGGCGGGCATACCCATGCTCAGTCCAAAAATACATCATATAGAAAGTAGTGAATAGATCCAACATGTATACAAGTATAGCTGAACTGAAAGTACACAATGAATCATCTGAGCATGGCCCGGAAGTGTAAGTCTGAATCAATGTCCAAGTATCACATATAGAAAGCTGAGCAAAGATGGTGCAACTAGATGTCTGATCATATAAGTAACTGAATCTCCAAGTACCGAATCATAAGAGGTGGAGAAAACGGTACAATCACGTAACTCGGGAGCCAACATATAAGATACTGCTGTACTGAACTGCAACATATAAGGGTGGACGACATCACTGGCAGAAACTGAATGGACTGTCAAAAGTGAACCGAAGAATGCTGATGCAACCCGAGGTCTTCACCGATCACTATGGCACAATTCTACACAATGGGAATAAATGAGTTGAAGTCGACCATGTGAGAAATCGTTGGATTACCGGTCAATGATGTATATCGTTAACCAACGCGAGACAACCCACCAATAATGAAAATGAGCATCAAGGTGCCCCAGTACAATCTAACAAGTGCGAATGAATGAGTTGAAGTCGAACACTTGAAAGAATCTACCAATCAGGAGGCAATGATGAATCCCCACTGTCGATAGCGAAGAGTCTGCCACTGATGAATGCAAACCCTAAGGTACTGACAAAATACTCTAGATCTTATTCCCAGAGCAATGAGTCAGAGTCGATGGGAAAAGATCTGCTGGAAGGAAGGCATTAAGGCATCCCACATCAGTCCAGCGCGAGTGTAACCCGTGGGCCAAGATTTGGAAGGAATCGGACGAAGTAGAGTGATGGAACCAAAACCGAAGTACGTTTCCGACATGCACAAGATGAAGCTAGCGCACGAAAGAAACCCTCTGAACCAACCAATAATGAAAGTTGACACAGAGGCGAGAAATCCACCGATAGGGTCAAATGGAAATCAAGGTACTGCACGAATCCCAAGTGTGATAATGTGTGCTGACGTCGAACACAGGGGAAACCACTCAGTCAAAGACCCATGATGATGATCAAATGCCGAGCACGAGGTCACCTATCAATGATGGAAATAGGCCCAAGGTGCGGCTCTAGGTTTGCTCTCAGAGCAATGTGTCGTAGTCGATAAGAGACAAACCCGCCGGCAAGAAGTCAATGGGGACCTTCTCAAACCAGCACGAGCAGAAGACCAAAACATCTGATGTGATAGAACATGATACCGACAAGACCGGGAAGGCCGACTGAATAATGAGTCAAGAGACACCGCAGAATGGCCGACTCAGGCTAGACTTCCCTTGAACAAAAACACGACTCGTGATGACCATGGCAGTAAAAAGTGACATTGTATAAGTCTGTTATGCAGGAGGAAAAACAAACTCTCCATATGATTGGAAGAGATAACCAACCAGGGGAGAACTGACAAGTGAAACATGGTAAAGGCTGAACCTAGGTCAAAACTAAAACCATCCCAAATGAAGGAGATATATATAAGTAAATGTGCTTTGTTCAAGGGTGACAAACTGACTCTGTACTGCCATCAAAATAACGAAGATACATCCCGTTCCCGCTCTTTTTGTTATATTTGATTTTTTTGTCTTTTTCATATAATAAGCCTGAAAAAGAATAAAACAATGCTATGGTACAATGGATAGAACGAGTATCAAGAAAGCAGATGCACTAGTTCCTGGGATTGGAACAATCCTATGCTCAATGCAAGGTGGCGAAAACTGTTCAGTGATACTCAGAGGAACGTTCCATCCATGGGTACAAAGGTGTCAAGTCGTGATAGCTAAGTGCATGCAATGGTTAACTTGTACAGAAAGTCAAGGTCAAAAGTTGGCTTAAACATCGTGTCCAAATGAAGCCGGCTAAAGGCCAGGATAAACAAGTAGCCAATATGCAATGCAGTAATACAACTTAACGACACCAGGGAGCCTCTAGGGTAAAAGCCATAAATAATGATAGTGATGAAGAAGAAGAATGAAGCTTCAACACATAAGACATGGCGGGACTAAAGAGGACTCCCGAGCCTACATAAAACGCAGCATGGGCAACAAGTGATAGCGAGGAACTAACTAGGAAGCCCATGTAAAGGAAGGCTCTACCATCAAGCCATGATTAAATAATCGGCGAGTGAAATGGGTGTAATACTCATGACCTGATGGGATCGACCCTAAGGCAAGTGATCAGTATGGAGGCTAGTATGCAAGATGCAACGGAGAGTGATTTCCCTAACCTATATGCCAGTGAAGATCATATACCTACCGTGAAGAGTCGGAAATCATGGATCAAAAACCGGGAAAAATCTCAAAATCATCAAAATGTACCTGAAAACATACCAAACTGGGCACTTCCAAGAATTCGAGTTATGCAGCTTAAGATAGATCGAAAAAATAAGCATAATGAATTTTTGCAAAAATTTTCAACTTTTTAGGCATAAATAGACAAATTACCTCATATTTGGTTCATTATTGCATTGCTGATTTGGAAAAAAGTGCTCTGGAGCAAAAAACTTCTTTCGTCAAATCAAGAACAACCGACCGTCGAATCGCGCCGAAATTTTAGGTAGGCTCCTAAATCATCCTTGCAAATCATTTTGTCCGTTTGGAATTTAAAATTAAGTGAATTTTAGCTTTAAAATCCTTGCTAAAAAATGCGGACTTGCGCATACGCGGGTTCATTACAGGAAACTCGCGTATACACGCGACTATGGAAAGAACAAGTCGCGTATGCGCAGGTCCGAATCCAAAAAAGCGTGGCTAATGCATGAATTTATGAAATTTGACAGGATGACAATCTCATGGAGGGAACGTGAGCATAGCGCAATTGACCAAGAGGTCATGCAAGATCGAGCAGCTCAAAATATCCTTCGGAATTGCGGATTGTTCAAATTCTTTAAAATGCCAAATATGAAAAGCGATCCTCGGTTGCTAGAAATGCTCATCAATTTTTGAGAACCAGATCAAGACTGTTTCGTGATAGATCAGATGCCACTACGCATTGAAGTGGAAGACATATAATTTATTACTAGACTTTCCCGGAGGGGAGAACCAGTAGACTTGCACGGGAAACCCGTGGGAGGGTTAACCGTGGAAGACTATGTCCACGTGTATTGCGTAGGGGGTTCCAAAAAGGTTGGAACTCAGATTGCAATTAAAGATGTGAGGGATTTGCACATGAAAATCCTCCTTTTCACCATCGGCAGAGTGGCAGGATCTGCCTCCCTACATCAGGCGTCGAGGACACAAATGAGCATAGCAGTAGAATGTTTGACTCATGTGTATGATTGGTGCACAGCCCTGTTACTGAACATGAAACAACAGTTGACCTCAATCCGCCAAGCAAAGACCAAACACTTTGGCTAAGGTACAATTTTGACAACATTCTTCTTTGAGAAGATTCCAGCATTGAGACCCAGAGTCATCTCTAACATCAGTAGCATGCGGGACCCAAGAATTGCCCATTGGGCAGACATGATGAAGAGATTGGGGGGTAGTGAGGTACCCCGGACCACATGGGACGATGAGTTCTTCCGCTGGTGGGGAGAACAAATCATCGCAGTGGACGACTATCCCTATGCCGGGATGAACTTCCGTGGAGATCCAGATCTAGTTCTTCCACCAGGCATAGCATGGGGTACAGTCGGTAAGTTTTCAAAAATTTTGACTTATATAATTTTTTTGGATTTTTTCAAATATGTATGAAAAAATGAAAAACAAACATGTTTTTGATTGGATTCATAATGACTGACAATTAAAATGATCATGTTTCATATGTTGGACCAGTTCATCCTGAGGGCCTATCGCGCCATAAGCGCCGCAGAGGCGAAGCGAATAATGTGGATTCAGATAGGACTCTCCAGGCCGTGCAGAGGAATTTGGAGGGACTGACCCGCCAAATACCTATGGCTGCTGTGGAGGATCTACCGGAAGCCATCCAGAGACGGGTGGTAGGAATGCCCCGAGACTGGGTTAGACTATTCCGCCAAGTTGCCACTGCAACAGTTTGTACTCACTAGTGGTGGACCCCTCGTGAGTAGACAGATTTTATATATTAGATGACTGTATATTTTTTTTGAGACTGAACATGATGGGGAATAAGCCCAAGTTTTGTACGAGATTATGGATCCAAATTTTGTAAAGTTTTTTGACACTCCGATGATATACATACAGCGATATTTGATGTGATGTGATAAATGTATCAAATGTATGATGTTTTTGATGATTAAAATTTATTGTATTGAATGATTAATATGCCAATCTAAAGCTTGATTAGCTAATGAGTCAACAAACCAATTGTCAGCTCGAGGAATATGAATGAATGTTAAAAATTGAAATGACCTTTGTAACAAACGTACCCTCAAGAAAAATCGTAATAAAAATGGATCTCGTACCCGATAAGTGTTGTTCAACTGCGACACCACCAGCTGGGAGTCCAAGAAAACTACCAACGAATCAACACCCAAAGATATTTCCTCCGAGAGTAGATGAATAACTATAGTGTATTCTACTATATTGTTGGAAGCAGGACCAATGCAGACCCCTCTTGATACTAACAGCTGACCGAATGGATAAAGAAGCACCCAAGCCACGGAAGCTAAGTTCCGGGTGTGTCTACTAGCACCATCGGCGAAACCAAAATGACTCATGACATCCAACACAACCTGCCAAAGCAGATCCAAAAACATCACCACCTCATCGAAAATAGAAAATCAATCAGATATGTACAAAGCAAAAAACTACTATATACAAAAGCAACATGCCAGGCCGAAGCGTAGGCATAATACTTCTTCAAATAGAGCCCATTTCGGGGCTCCGGAAACTCGTTCCCTTCGAAATCAACCAAGGTATACGCTCCTTTCTTAAGGACTTTTTTAACGATATAGGGGCCATACCACATAGACTTAAACTTTCCTGCCCCCAGGGCATCCTTTTCTTGGGCATAGACCAAAACAAGGTCACCTTCCGAAAAGACCCTAGGCTTGACCGCCTTATCTTACTGAACTTTTACTCGGTTTTTATGTGCTTCATTCATCGCGGCAGCATCTCGACGCTACTCATCGAGATGTTCCAGATGAAGAATCCATTCTGCCAGACTAGAAGTGTCAGGAAGAAGTTCAACAACTAATTTAAGAGAAGGAATCTCGCATTCAATAGGAAATACGGATTCCACCCTGCGCACTAACTGAAACGGAGTAAATCCAGTTGCAGTTTTCACTGACGTCCTGTATGCCCAAAGTGCAGGATATAGCATAATATGCCAGTTGGATCTAGCTTTATGAATTGTCCTTTGAAGAATTGTCTTCAAGGATTTATTCATGGCTTCCTCTTGCCCATTGGCTTGAGGATAATATGGAGATGAATGCTCCTGCCGGAAACCCAATTTGACAGCCAACTCAGCCATCATACTATTCTGAAAATGACTGCCATGGTCAGTGAAAATCTCTCTAGGAATACCAAAACGAGTGATAACTTGATTGAAAAGGAAAAAAGCTGCAGTCTCACCATCATTCCCAAAAGTAGGCATAGCCTCGACCCACTTCATAAAGTAGTCTACTGCTACGATAATGTACTTGTGACCTTTTGCCGAAGGCGGGTTACAAGTAGTATAATCAATACCCCACTTTGTTAAGGGTCCGATAGTAACGACTGGAAAAAGTGGAGTTGGATGAGTGCGCATTTTTCGAGTATAAACCTGACACGGATGAAACCTTTTGACCGATTCAATACAATCTTTGAAAATCGAGGGCCAAAAGTATGCAGCACGAAAAATCTTTTGGGCTGTAGCAAGCCCAGATAAATGACCCCCACAAGCTCCACTATGAGAATCATTGAGCACAGCCTCAGCTTCTTCGAGAGTTAAGCAGCGTCTTAGGATTGAATCAACCCCTCAACGGTACAACGCATCACCAATAATCAAATAATTCTTGGCCAAGTGACGCAGTTTACGATGCTCATCTTTCGAAAAAGTAGAGGGAAACTTCGTAGTCTGGAGATACACAATGATATCCCCGTACCAAGGATCCTGTGGAGAGATAAGAAACAAGTGTTCGTCTGGAAAGGACTCATCATAGATCATCTCCTCTCCACAGGGCAACTCGGAGATCAATTCCACAAAAACTAATGACTTCTTGGATTTGGCAGACATGAACTCAAGATCAAATTCCTGTAAAATCACAATCCATCTATTATATTTGCCCCCAATCACTCGCCTGTTGAGGACAAACTGAAATGGATTGGCAGCTGCCAAGACATAAGTTTTGCGAAGAATAATGTAATGTCGGAGTTGCTGCACAGCATGAACTGCTGCTAAGGCTAATTTTTCTATCGGAGTGTACCTAAGTTCAGGTCCTACCAGTCCTCGACTAAGGTAGTAAATAACATGCTCTGCAAGAGCATCATCCTCCTGAACCAGAACCATACCAATGGTAGATTCTGTTGCTGCCAGATACAAAAGAAAATCTCTGCTATAATCAGGTGGACTCAGTAAAGGAGCAGAGGTCAATGCCTTTTCCAAAGCATCGAATGAGCGTTGAGCGTAGTCGTCCCAAAGAAAAGGAACTCCTTTCTTCAACAGTCTCATATATCCCTTTGTAATTTCAGCATAATTGACGATAAAACTTCGAAGAAAATTAGACTTTCCTTGGAGACTTTGAAGCTGATGGATGGAAGACGGGGGAGGCAACCAAAGTATTGCCTCAACCTTGAAGGGATCTACCCTTATCCCTTCCCTAGACACAATGAATCCCAATAGCCGACCGGATGTAACCGCGAAAACGCACTTGTTCGGATTCAATCGAATTTTATAAAAACGACATCTTTCAAATATTTGTCGGAGGTGACTAGGATGATCCATCCTCTTTCGAGAATGAGCAGCTAGATCATCTAAGTATGCCTCGATAATCTTCTTGATGTCGTGGAAGGCGTAAGACATGGCCCGCCGAAAGGTAGCCCCAGCATTTTTAAGACCAAAAGGCATCTTCTTGTATGCAAACGTACCCCAGGGACAAATAAATGCAGTCTTATGTTGATCTTCAGGACGGATAGTAATTTGATTATATCCGGAGAAACCGTCCATGAAGGAGAAAATCTCGTTACCGGCACACTCATCAATGATCTAATCAATAAATGGTGTGGGGTAATTATCTTTAGGACATGCTTTATTTAGGTCTCTGAAATCGATGCACACTCGAATCGTTCCTTTCTTTTTATCTACGAGAACGGGGTTTGAAACCCATTCAGTCAGAGGAACAGGGAAAATGAATCCCGCCTTAAGCAGCTTTTCAACTTCAGCTTTGATAGTTGCTGCCTTCCTAGGATTGACCGGACGAAGTTTTTGCCTCACCGGCTTGGCGTTTTCATACGTCTTGATCTCATGATGGACGATAGATGGGTCTATGCCAGGCATTTCCTCATAAGACCAAGCAAATACATCCCTATACTCTTTGAAGAGCTCGGTATAAATTTGAACCTCCTCACGGGAACATTCAGCTCCAATGAAGACATTCTCAACAATATTGGGATCCCTGGAAATGTTCACCGAGATAGTAGGAAAGATCACAGCCATGTTCCCTTCAGCATAAACCTGTGTTGGTGCCAAAAGGTTCAAGACTGGGTGAACAGGACCAGGAGACGGAGGACTCGGAAAACTTGTTTCAACTTCGTTCAAATTAGGTAGGAAGTAAGACCGATGATGCAAATCATCCCACGGTCTATCTATACCTGTCATGGCTTCCAGGATGGCCTCTTCAGATGGAAGAGTGGTATCAAGGCAATCCTGGGCTGAAGAAGAACTAAGCGTCCAAGCCGGAGCCACATCACCATCCAACTCTTCCAGTGAAAGAGGAGCTGGGATAGATTCTGCAGTGTCAACAATAGACTGATATGCAATCTCAGCTGCAGAAATCGGAAATGCCATTCCACCCACTTGACCTTCTGCTAATGTGGCAGTAGGGGAAGGTAAGGTCCAAGGGTCCGAAAAATAATGAGTTCTGAAGAACTCTCTTCGAAGGGGATCCTTGGAGGATGAAATAGCATTAATATGTATCGTAGGAGGAGGAAGATCGAAAGTACCCATCAAGGAAGAATACATTCCAACTCCTAGATTCTCAACAGGCGCCTTAGTATTATCCAACTTTGGAACAGATGAGTCATAAGGCGCATTCAGGTCTACAGGAGGACAGTCTAGTTGATCCACTGTAACGATCCTCCCTTCGTGGGGGAAACATACTATCTGAAATAATGAGGATGTGATAGCATCCATCTCATAAATCAAGTTCCTCCCCAACAGAAGGTTGTAGTCCAAGGCTGCATCTACTACCTCAACCTCTATATTAACGGTTTTGCCCCCAACATAGATGGGAAAAGCCGGGACAATACCATGGGGTCTGTGAGAATCACCATCGAACGCAGTAAGAACAGTGCTGGATGGAACAACTTTGGGAGATCCAAGTGTCTTCCAACATGCGAGCAACATCACGCACGTGGAGGCACCCTCCTCGACAACCGTTCGAAAGATATTTCACTTCTGATACGATGATTTAATATGAAAATCCATGTGATGAGGAAGTCTCTTATTAAAATTATTCATATCAAAAGTAATCAGAAAAGAATTTTTTGGATCAGTAGCCCCAATGGCAGTGAGCAAAGCACTGCGCTGAGCCGGACAAGACTGGAGTACCTCTAAAGCTGACATAGCACAAGGACTCTGTGCCAGATCTTCCACAATCGAGTAGTTCTGGGCAGCCCTAGCGTTTGGATTAATCGTTGACCGCTTAGAAGATGCTTTGGGCATCCAAGGCATAGACTCAACAGTAGGCTTCGTAATGTGAAGCGGCTCAGTAGCATTAGGAACTTCCTTAGCTTTCGAAGACTCTTCTCCGCCATAATCACGGGATCTCGTAGCGATATCCGCGTGAGCACTCATCATAAAAATGTTCGATGGAATTTCCCCTTCCTGGGTGCCCCCAGAGGAAGCCCCAGAATTTTGGTTCACGCCAACAACTAATTGCTGCCCTTGGGGAAAAGGGTTAGTTAACACAGCCTGGGAACTAGAAGAACCCTGCTGAGCTAACAAGCGCTGAGCATCCTGAATTTTAGGGAAAAGGTGTGTGAGATGGTCTCCAGCACAGAGCTTGCATGGAAACCTCACTTTCTTCTTCTCCTTTTGACCCTCACCAACACGCTCGTTGGTTTTATTTGCATTACCCTTCCCGTTCTTTCCCTTCTTCTTGTTATTTCGTCCCTTCTTCTTCCCATCGAATTGTTGATTTCCTTTGGGATCAGAAGCTTGGACAACATTTATGGACAAAGACTGGGAAGGTGATGACTTGGCAGGCATAGCCTGACTAGAAGGAGCAGATTGTAAAGATAACTGCTGCAGTTGAGAAAGCAGGCTGGCTGCACCACTATTGATCGATCCGACAAGCCCATCACCATGCGGACCGAGCTTAGTTTTCGATAAATCCAATTTGGAGCGAGGAGCATTGGGCAAATATTTATAAAGGACCCCAGACTGAGAATAGATCAGTTCCAGCTGCTGGGCCCTAAAAATGGCCTGCTCCTCAGAAAATACCCCAGATAGGGATACATCTTTTGAAATATCTGACTGCAGAGATTTCAAAAACCACTCGAGAAGAAATTCACCTGGAATATGAGCTTTGATAAGCCTCTTCCTTCTCCTCCATTCCTGAATGTGATCAGAAATGTGAGTTGCCTCATCCTGCTTAAAATTAGCCAGGAGTTCGGTCCCAGCCTCATATCTGACAGGCAACTGAAAATGGTTTAGAAATGTGACAGCCAGTTCTCCAAATGTGGCAAAATTGCCCCCAGTGAGCTCGATATATCATTTGGCGGCGTTTCCAGTTAGGGTGTGTTGAAATAATCTCAACCTAATCGAATCATCGATCAGGGAGTTCGAAGAACACCATAAGTGGAAAGTGGTGATGTGGTCAGCTGGATCCTCCCCATTCTTACCTTCAAATTTTGGAATATATGAAGGAAGTTTGGTCGGGACCGGAGGCCACCCCGGACTATAAGGAATCGGATCATTAGTCAACTTCGACAAATCTGGCAAGTTCAACGTTGCCAGAAAAGGTAAGCGAGGCGGAGCCTGAGGATTCCATCCTTGATGGGATGGATTCCCAACATTCTGAAAATAATAGCCTGGATTTGATAAGGCACCAGGTTGCCAAAAAGGACTCGTAGAAAAAGGAGAAGAACCTCCTCCCAACGCGGAGTTACCAAAGCCCAGACCAGTTCCCCCTGCTGAAGTATTGAATGAAGAGGAGAGCCCCTGATAGGGGTTCCAGAAATTAGAAGAGGAGAAAAGGTCTGGTAAGCACTCGATGAAGGGAAAGAAGCATTCCCTTGATGACCTGCGTAAAACTGATTCCCTGCCCCCGCCGTAGTAAACACAGGATTCCACCCTGTAAAAGTATCAAACTTTGCCCCCCAGACCAAGGGTTGAAACTCTGGGTCTGGGACGTAAACGGAAACAACCCTAAAGAAGGGTTGGAACTAGGAATGTGTCCAGTCCCAAAGGGGAAACCCTGAAAAGAAGCTGATCCACTAGCCATGTTAGACATGGGCGTAGATCCAGCTGCAGCAGCGGAAAAGGAAAAAGAGGGATTCCCACTAGAGGGCATCCCTGAACAAGGACCGTACGTAGAAGCATGTGCCCTCGGGTGAAACCGTAGCCAAACACAAAGCAACATCAGGAAGCAATCGAAGACAAAGAAATAGTGCCCCTCCTTCAAATGTATGGGTCCATCGTTCAAAGACTACCGCGAGGCCGCGTTCCTGCCAGGTGGCCATCGAAAAGATAGGAAAGAGACGAAGATCTTCCCACCGAGACCTCAGTCCGATGCATCGTAACAATGAACGGATAGGCCGGGAGGAAGAGGAGATGGACTCATTTCCAAGGCTCAGGCACGTCTTCAATCTGAAAAGGAATCTTCTTCCTCGAGGAAATAAACCGCGAGGTGAGCCGGAACGTCCCTCTGCAATCCCATACACCAAACGATGAACCTTTAGACCTTGTGGAGGATCTTCTCCACCCAAGGCCGACGCGTTGTGGTGTGTAACCACTCACAACATCCTACGCCTTCTCGAAGAAGGCTCTGGACTCTCAGGAGATAACCCCCGGATTCTCCTCAGTCGACGAGGCGCTTGATCAGCCACTTTTATAGATTTTAAATTAGACTCAAAAAAGTGAAAAGCTAGGCAAGCTAGGAGCAAAGAGCACTCACTAAAATAAAAATCCCTGAAATACAATCAAGCAAACAGCCTCCAAGTATTTCCGCTCCGGGTGATGAGGACCGGACACCAAAATATAGGAAAGCGAAATATAGACCTCCCGAAAGCAGTCTGGGATAATTACGGCCCAGAACAACTAGCGAAGGTATCAGAAACAGTTACGCCGACCTCCTAACGACAGCCTTTGTCGGCTCAAGCACCCAAGCTTCGCAAGGGCACCCCCCAGTAGTACTGCTGAAAGTGATGCGACGTCTGCCTGTGTGACCCACTTGCCCCCCCGCAACACCGTGGAACCTAGAGGAACAAGGGCACCAATCCGCATCGGCTTCTGCATCTGCTCCTCGGAGGTCGTATCTGTCTAATCTGAGGGGGGTATCTTCTTCAACCCTTCACTTTCGTGCTGACTGAGTGAGCTTTTCGAACCACCTGGGCGGTTGATTTTCGCTCAATTAATCAACTTCTATGTTTTGTTTGAGCGGCCTTGGAGAGTTAACTCTCCACTCACCCAATCCAAACCCTCCCACAACCTATGAAGCAGAATAGCAAGGACACTTAGAAAAACTTGCTAGTAATATTTTAGACAATCGCTTTATTTGGTTTTACACAGATGAGTCATGATGATATGGAGATGAAACTTATGATGTTTTTGACGCAAAAGAAATTAATAAAAACTTAACTACATGCAGATGCAGTTATTGTCTTTCGATGAAAAGTAATCTCTACACGGGTTCTACGAGATTAAAAATTGTATTTTTTCCTTTTCAAATAGCAAACTCACACTCACAAAAACTATGAAATTGACTAAATGATTAAATGCACCTAATGCAAATCACTACAAGCATGCAAATCCTAAGATGCAAATCTCCTAAAGCAGAGTGACATTTCCCAAAAATTCCTTCAGTTTTAACTCTTCTTGGTAGTCCAGAAAGCTAGTTCCCGAAATCAAGAACTCTTAATATGAAGACACCAAAGATGCTTAAAAACAACAAGAAGAAATGAATAACAACTCCCTTCCAATTATCAAGCCAAAACTGAAAGCAAGAAACCTCACAAAAGCTTCAAAAGATATGGCAAAACGAAAATGAAAATGCAACAACAAAAAAAAAAAACAAGAGAAAATGTTTTTTAAGCCTTTGAAATGCAAAAACAAAAAGCAAAACAAATGTTTTTTGAGCTTTTTAGTTTTATAGAAAAAGAGCTCGAAAAGACCAAGCAAAACTATCAAAATCCAAACCAAACAAGACTGAATTTCAAGCACAAACTTCAACAATGCTCCAAACCTTATAAAGCTAACTAGTAGCAAGATCAATGAGAGCAAAAGAAGACAAGAAAACTTAGCCAATCAGCCTAGAATAATAGTATAAACTTGTCGCAAACAAAAACTTCGAAGAAGCAACAAAAACTCTTCAAAAGTTGCAACAAGACCTAGCCTACTGAAACTCAAGAAAACCAATCAAGAAACGAGCAAAAATAATAGTGCCAAGCAAAACACAAAGACAGGAAAGAGTGAATGAGCAGAAGCTCACTGTTCTGATAAAGCAGAACAGCCAAGAATGCTGAGAAAGCTATCTTGGTACTCAAACCAGGAGTGCCAGCACCAGGAACAAAATTTTGCCAAAAAGACCAGTTTTCAATCAAACGAAAGAGAGAAAAGACAAGAAACCACTTCCTTCACAATCCAGAGAGTACAGAGACACTGTAGGAACAGGTCTCCACAGCTAGAAAGGACCAAAAAGTCAAGAAACCCAAAAATTCAAAATCTGCCTAGGTATACACTACTTCACAGTTATGCAACCAGCGTGCATACGCGTCTGTGCTAAGGGAAACTCGCGTATACGCGGGTCCCTTTAGACAAACTTGCGTGTATACGCGACTGTGTGTAGAAAAATGCGCATATACAAAGGTAAATAATGAAAAAAACAAAAGGACAAGCATGGAAAAGAAACCAGGACTTCAGACTGACTGGAACAAAGTAAACTAGACTGCAAATGAAAGTTAAAACTGTCGGCAACCTACCAAACAGCTGAAACCACCCAACAAGGGAGTCATAAGAATGTGATCCCCAGCGGAGTCGCCAGTTCTGTTTCGGGGAATATCACCCTAGAGGTTCGTTGGGTTACAACCTCCACAGAGCAGGGGCATGCTACTTAAGAAGGACTCACACAACCATGCACGTTCAGAAAAACTAAATAGAGTAGAATGAGAAAGTTACCCGTAGGTCCTACAGTTGAAGTAGATCCCGCGGGGTCCAAACCCCCAGCAACCGTCCTTCCTTCTTAACCTGAAAGACAAGAAGAAACAAGCACGAAGAACTGGTTGTACAGCATATATCTACTCTAAATGTTAGTGAAATCCATATAAAACATCAGATAAACCATAATGAATTCTTAAATAACAATTTTCTCATATATGTAAGCAGACACTAACACGTATATTTTGGGAACAAGATGGTACTTCTGTATTATAAATAGCATGTACAAAAGTAACGAGTGGAGAGATCACCTGAATCCTTCCACGATCTTCGAGCAGACTGTCGTCCGGATCCGTCCCGCCCTTGCCTCGCTAAGACTCCTTCCAAACTGGTGCATACGAGATGACATATAGGGAGATGAGCATCTCAAGGAAACAAGGGTTTCCTGTAATAAACTGGGAAAGTGCAGGAGGCACGGGGAATCAGACTTGGATAGGGAATACCAACAGATTATAATATCAATAAATTCTCTCTCTCCCTTAGGCCATACACATGAGGTGCTTTTATACTCCCTCAAAGTAGTTTCAACAGTTGGAAACAGTTGGCCACGTGCTGGGGTGGTTGAACTACCTGAGTAACCATCAACCCAGCCCAAAAATAGGGAATTTTTATATATTTTTTCATAATTTTAATGGCATACGCGGAAAATTGCAGCTGGACTCGCGTATACACGCGGAAAAGTACGGGCATAGTCGCGTATGGGGATTTTTACACTGTTTTTAAGTGAATTTGTCCAAGTCTGTAGGAATGGGTGCCCAAAACCATCAAAGTAATCATGAATCATGTGAAGGTGAGAAATGATGCTATAACAGTGCTGTTATTTTTCATGTTGTTCCTCTTAAGGAACAACTGTTGTTCCTCTTAAAGAACAACAACCATTCATCTTAAGAATCAATGCATTTGTGTGTTTATTTTTGTTGTTCCTTTCAAAAGGAACAACATTTCCATTGATTGTTTTTGCTGTTCCTTTCAAAAGGAACAAAAGTTTTGTTGTTCCTTTCTGAAGGAACATCAGTTTTGCTATTCCTTTCAAAAGGAACAACACTTTCGCCACATGTTTTTGTTGTTCCTTTCCAAAGGAACATCATTTTTCCAGCTTTTTTTGTTGTTCCTTTCAAAATAAACTACATGTTTTTGCCGACTGTTCTTGCTATTCCTTTCCAAATGAACAACATTTCCATTGATTGTTTTTGCTATTCCTTTTAAAAGGAACATCATTTTCGCAGATTGTTTTTGCTGTTCCTTTCCAAAGGAACATCACTTTTTGAATGCATTTTTTTTGTTTTTTAACAACATTTCTAGGACTTTTTTGAATTCTACATGACTTTTTGAAAGGCAAACATACAATTTATGCAAGGATACACAAATTAGAGGTTACTGGAATCAGAAAATCAAGAGAAATTATCATTTTTAAGAAATTGTTTTGTAGTGATAAGAAAAGGAAATGACACAACTATCTATATCACTTTGTGTATTTATTTTCACTAAAACTAATATGATCGACTATCTTTATCATATTGGTTATTCCCTAAATATTCACAACTCTCTTTTATTTTTATTTATTGAATAAGAATAAGGGCATACTTTCTCTATTGAGATGTTTAGACTTCTTCCACCATCCCTACTCTTAAGGAGTGTTGAGCCACCCTTTATATATAAATAGGGAAGTGCTATATGTAAAGAAAAAGAAAAAGAAAAATCTCTATATAATTACTAACAATTCTATGATATGGCAGATGGAGGATAGGGGGTCTCATCAAGAGCCAGCCTACCATGATCATAAGGGAGTAGTGAAGTGACATTCCCATTATGGCCACCACACTAGGGATATGATCCAATGGACAACTCAGAAAAATAAAAAGTCCTTGGAATAGGAGGTTTCATCACGAGCCGGCCTGCCCACCTTTCACTCCTTCTTGGTGAATGGCATTGTGATTCATCTGGTTCCCAAGCCATCATAGTGGCCTCTATTATGACATCACATATCACTTCCCTAAGCATAAATAAAGGATAATGGTTCCAAGGGTGAGAAAGCAACTTTATCAAAGTTATAGACACCTGTGGGCAACATAGCTCTGTTGATGGTATTGGAGTCATATTTTTCACAAATCAATAGTAATGATAAACCCTTTTCTTATATTTTTATCTAATATCAAATGAGAGTATGCTCCTAAACCCTTTGTTTAGAACCTCTTATGCATGAAATTTATTTATAAATCAATCATAATAGTTTATGTGGATAATGATTGCATAAGTATTTTTTTTCACATCAGTTGTCATTTTCCCTTATTTTTGAATCATTACATAAACATTTCCATATCTACTCATGATTTCAAAATATGCATTGATTTCAGTAATGCGATAATTTGTTGATCATATCATAAGTATGTATGCCTTTCCATGCTGTACAATTGATGTGCAGTACACTGCTCTTCTATTTTGTTGATTTGCCACAATATTCATACTGCATTTATACAAATGTTTTTCTGATTAAAATGTTTGCATGCATCTTATCTATTGACATTCAAAACTAAAACTATGGATTCAAGAACTTTGCATGCAAAATAATGACTTGTTACAGGAGAACAATAAGTATGGGGAGAATTCTATTCGCATCAAGGCCACACTATTGCCCGTACCAATAGAGGCTCACGTAACTCGTGGACGCACGCACTTGTTCAGACATGATGTGCTCGCATGGATTCCACATTTTGCATCACTTTCAGTATCCACTCAACCTACATCAGCTTCAACAAATTCCAGCCCCTACATGTCATTCCACATTTTTTTTCGGATGTAACACTTGAGGTAAAATAACATAATTTTCTGATTTATTTGAAATTTAGGAAAATTTCATGAAAATCCATTGAGCATTATTTATCATCATTCATTCCACATCTTTACCACTTCCCATTTTTGAGAGACATTTCATCTTTCAGTTTGGGGGAGTGATGTTTTCCTTCATTTCTTTCTTATGACCATGTTAGTAATATTATTTATCCTCCATTGATATTCTTATTCATTCTCAACACCTCCCTTATTCCATGTTGTTTTACACCAAGCATAGATTTCAACGGATTGTAGCAACCACCTCTCTTTGTTATCTAGCATTGCATGAGGACATGCTAATTCCTCAGTTTGGTGGAGGAATTACGACACATGATGGATGTTTTCTACTTTATTTCTCGTTTAAGGCATACAATTTCATTTTTATACAATGCAGAAATTGATATTTAAAACTATGAACTGAATTCTTAAACCCAGATAATTTCACGCTAAATTAGTTCATAAAATTTCAAAAATTATGCACCATCACCTATAGCCATTTTTTTATATCTCATGATCCAAAACGATCTAATTTTTGAGAAAATGGTTAATGAAGATTGTTGTTACTTATGTCACATTTTTCTGCAGCTTCATATACCTATAGTTTAACATCAACTATAAAAATTGTTATGCCTTCATCAAGATTGCTAAAATTGAATATTCATTATTTGAGGAAAAATTCATTTGTTCCATCCATTTCATGAGTTGGGATGAACAATTTTTTTGTTTGGTTAACACATGAGTTTTTTTTCTTTGGGTTGCATGAGGACATGCAATATATTCAGTTTGGGGGTATGTTGGGCTGTGAATAATACCACTTTTTAACACCTATTTCATCCATTTCTACTCTTCTTTATCATGTAATTTATCATAATTTATCATATAAATCCATTTTATAATTATTTTTTCTCTTATGGATAAATATTATTTTTTCTCCTTTATTTTTAATAAATTGATGATTATTTGCATAATTTTATCAATGATGGTTTATTAATATATTTTGTAACAACACTCACCATTTTAGCCTCTAAGATATTTGCTAGATTGCAGATTTGATCTCCAGCACATCATTCAATATTCCAACTCAGAAATTCGCTGGAATAAGAAGCGACAGCTTTACGGTTGATATTCTGGGAAAATAGAGAATAATCTAGAAAATCCGGAACATGGGTTTTGTCTAGAACGGACCGAATTAACTTTATGAAAGAATTGTTTTCCCAAATTCAGAATTTATTGAGAGAAACAAAAGGTTCTTTGAGCACGATTTTCTCATATTTATTGTTGCGACGTCCTCCAAATTATCTCAACTGCAAATCCAAATTCGACTTGCTCTTGTTGAAATATTGATGGAAATATATTTTCTTGTTGATCAATTGGTTGGGGATAATCCAATATTGTTATGAGGGATCACATTTACTATTTACATTCTCCTCTTTCTGATTATAAAAGGAGAAGCATGTATTGTCGTTGGGGGGAACGATGGATGATTATTGAATTTCTTTTGTAACTATGTAATTTCCTGACTCTCGTGATCGAAGAGAAATTGATGTAAACAATATTTATGTTTGATTAATACAAGAACGTGTTTTTGTCCCATTTCTTAACTCTGGAGTAAAGCCCAGTGGCATTCCACTGGTGGTTACGGGCCCGGCCCTAGTGGATCAATCTGCTGGTTGTATCATTACCTTTCAATTATCGTTGTGAGATAATTCATATTTGTTTTCATTACGGTTTTCAAGTAAGTGGTTTATTTTTCATTACTTATTCCAGTGTGTTATATTAACGAATTGCGTTGTTGTTCTTTTATTATTTAATAAGAATCTTAATTATGTACAATTTATCTTGTTATATCTTAACAAAGCTTTGTTGTTCTATTTCCATTATTGTTTCATTCCATTTGATGCTTTGTTTGACTGTTGTTCATTTGCAGATTGTTGTTCAATAGAATTTTCCATTCGATTCCATTAAGTTAAGATTTGTTGTTCAGATTCATTAGTTAGTATTTGTTGTTCGATTCTTCTAAGTTACATTTTCTACTCATTTACATTGTTGCTCATTTCCAATTCATTAGTTTACATATTGCAAAGAGTTTTCTTTTAAAAAGTTTTCCTAGTTTACTTTCAATAGTAGCTTTAGTTCAATTTCTATTTCCCTTTAATTGTTTTAAAGCAGGACTGTTAATTGTAGAGAACACTGGTTATTGCTTCCACGTTCCTAGATTGATTGTCTTGTTCCAGTTTGATTTCAATTACATCAATTTCCAAAGGAATGAGTTATTGTTACTGTATCCTTGATTGATGTTTACTAAGTGAATGATTGGATTTCAAAGCATTTGATTTTATGCTATTGTAGTTAGATTTCTTTTCCAAGAATCCATTTACTCTTGTATTTAGAACACTGTACTACATATTACAAGGCATTACTCTTAGATTGAATTGCAGCCTCAGACAGAGTACACTCTTGAAATAAAAATTCGTTCCTGGATTGATAATTAATGTAGGATAAATAGGTGTTAAAAAGATGCATTTTATTCCTCAACATAGATTAATATGGTCAACATTTAGTAAATTATTACCTTGGTTTTTTCTTGAGGTATCATGAGTCCTTGAGGCTATATAAGAGAAGTGAATGGAAGAATTCGTAGCGTGTATTCGATGATTTATTCGTGTGATTTTTCTTAAGTAGGTGCAGAATAGGGCAAGAGGAGGACCATATCTAACTACCATTGAGAAATCTAAATATTTGACGCATAGAGGATGTTTTGATAAAATAATAGTGGATATGTGGCTCAAATGACTTGCATTTTGTTGAAGGTAAAATACTATTTTTGTAGTGATATATGATTCAATGAATAATAAATGAATTGCATGTGTCAAAGGACATATGGAAGAGAATTATATGATTCAAATGTTTATAATCCATATATTCACTACTTGTTCTTTTGATTATAGATCTGAACAAACGTCATAGTATTGTCACTTATCTATGATATGCAAAAATAAGAATATTTGTTGCAAAGATAAGAACAAAGATTCTATGACTTACATTATTCCCTCATGGTGAAGGGTCTTATAACAAAAACCAACGATCCTATATTTTGTCATAGATAAATTATACACTTGGATCTCATTGTGTAAGAAGTTTGGGTGATCTTATTATTTATCTACATTGAGTATGCAAGGGAGAGAATATTATGAGTGATCTAAATATTGATGATATATACACAACTTGTCATTTGAGTCTACTATATATTTTTTATGGCTACTTCCATTGGTTTTGCATGATGTGTAGTGTGACAGATCTTCTCCCTTCTTGGGAATAAACTAGAGATCTCTGAATTCATATTATATTAGTTACTAAAGGGTGTTTCTTAAAATAATGAAATCTAAATGATGTCATGACCCATATATATTTCTCTTGCTTGTGTCAGTATGAAATTTCTTGGAAGGTATACCAAAAAGATCTCACTTAAGTCACGAGTGACTAGTGACACCAACAACAATTGTGGTTTCTTATATTTCAGATATGCAACAAATATGTGAGAAAAACCTACAAAAAAATAGATGTATGCAAATCTAAAAGAAAAAATAGTAGAAATTAATTTGATGTAAAAAACCAATATTGGAAAATATTTGAAAGAAAAATAATTATATTAATGAAACCTGGAGAAGGATATTTACAAAGGGTCATAATCCCCCCTCAATCGGATGGGTCCTTTGATGTCCTCGTTGCTTCAATATTCAGGTCTTTTTCTCTCTCAAATGTGTGAAAACTAAAAAAATGTAGAACTAAAAAATGGGAGCTTGAAATCTATGTGACGATAATGGCGACGATGATAATGATCATGATGAGAAATGAATGAAAAATCCTCTTATTTATAGCAAAGTATTAGGTTAATCTCGAAAATCAAGAATAATAAAATATTATTGACCAAAATCGAGATCTAACTGCTTGGAATACTTTATTATATTTTTGGAGAGGGAAAAAATATTTAAAATGGTTAAATATCTTTAGTTAGAAATGATTATCAAATAAAATGATTTATTAATTATTTTGCGAATAAAATGAAAGGTGTGAAATGAAATAATTATTAAGTAATAATTTAACAATTATTCCAAGGATGGTGTTAAGGAAAAATAAATAAATTATGATTTATTTAATTATTCCTAGGTGATTTAGTTAAGTGTGACAAGAAATAATTATCAAATAGTGATTTAATAATTATTACTAGAGAAAATTAAATAAATAATGGTTTATTAATTATTATCCTGGATTTTAATCGAAAATAACATAATAAAAATGGCTTATTAAACTATTTCTTATAGCGAAAGTGATTTTACTATGGCAAAATTAAACTCACATGGTGTATTTTGATCCACCTAGTTAGGAATGGCTAGGTGATCAATTTTTTGTGATAACATATTGCCCCCCAGTGTACGAGAATTATGAGAAAATCATATGACTGAAACACGTTGTAAGTTACACTTCCACAAGACATCAAAGGGAAGCAAAAAAGAGAGAGAGATGACGAAAGCAATGTGAGGAAGTCAAAAATGGAGGGGGAGAGACCTAATAAACTGATATAAGTCTCCTTTTATGTGTGAGTACATGATCTCAAATGAGGTGGGGGAGGCATACCCATACTCACCGAGATAAATGAATACAAAGAATAATGGTGAGCCCATCAATGTGGGACTTAGCTTCAAAGTACATAATACATGATCCATTGGCATCAATGGGCCAAGACATAATACAATGAATCACATGTACATAATTTGTCTGGAAAAAACTAGGCCATGAATGTATACGATAAAATATGAGTACATGAGACATAATTCCCCTCATGATGACATGGGGAAGGGGGACTACAACCAAAGAAGCCCTATTGAACAGGAAAGGGCTCTAAAGATATGAATGGATAATATGAATAAGACATGCATGTTGTGGGCGCTACAAGTAGCTAGAAATGAACTCATCAAATATACAGAACTTCATCTAAGGCTAGAGAATAATGTGAGGTCATACGGGCATGTGGGGGGATACTTGAAATGCCACCCCCTCATGAGGTCTGAAACATCTCACACACACCCAGAAATAACTAGTACAATTTGTTGGATCACTATATCAGCAAGTGTATGATTCTCAATTGTGTGATAATGAGCTGGAGTCGACCATGTGAGAAACAACCAATTCAAAGGAAAATGATGATTCCCTTTGCATGATATGAGGCACCAAACAATGATTAACATTTGAACCAAGGTACACTACCCTCTAGACCGTTCTTCTAGAATGAATGTGCTGAAGTCGACAGAAGAGGGCCCACCAGAGTTGAGGCAATAAGGAATCCTCAATTAAGGCACAAGGGATCATAGTAAAGTGACTGATCGACTGGCACCAGGGATAATAATGGAGAGATATAAACTAAGAGGCAGATTCATTACTTCCATTTTCAAAGCATCAAATGCATTGTTTACCTAGCAATGACTGAATCAATTCCATAGGGGATGGTCAAGTACTCAAACAGAAGCTTTTTGATGACAGATAATATAGTTGGAGGCTACAAATAGCAACATGGGATTAATACGATGAAAAGGTGGATGAAATAATGTTACATGACATAATGGGACTTGGAAGAGACTCCATAAATGCAAGGATGACTCATCTCAGATGCTCTAAACAAGGGTGACTTGATGATGTTTCCTGTTATGCAGAATCACGATCCAAGGATAAACCAAATTCCATAAGTGTGGTGTCTATCAATTAGAAAAGCATAGGAAATAATTACTATCACTTTATCTAAAACAAGAAGATATAAAAAATGGTAAAGGAGCCTACTTGTGATTGAATCACTTCTCCTTTTCCTTCTGTCGTTGTTGTCATCTCGCTTAATCCAACCCAAATCCCTAGATCGATTCCTGCAAACACAAACATAGAACAAAAAACAACATGAAATATACAATATATATACTTATCTTACTCAAATAAAATCAATTAGATCTGAAATACATACATCATTCAAGAATACATTGCGCAAGAAATAGAGAGATATGTATGGGAAAATGAACAAAAATATTTATTAAAGAGTAGAAGGGGGAGGTGACAACTAGTGGACCAATTTTTTGTCAACCTTCTCCAGCTTCATTCCAGGCTCATCACATCCAACATCATACCAAAAAAATATGAGTAATTTCACTCTCGTATCAAACAAGAATCCAACAACATAACTTTACCAAAATCATTCCTTTCCTAGCACTAGGATGAGTGCTCAATTTATAGGGAAACTGATGGTAGCTTCACTGTGAATGACTTTATAATAATAGGCAAGACACGTTCTTAAGTTCAGTGGTGTTAGATGGACACTTGGATTCAAAGTTTTACAAATATGGACTCTTCTAGAAGGCACTGACCATGTTGATATTTCCGGAACAATGAGAATTATGCTCCCATGTGACCAAAGCACCCTAGAGTGTTGGGAAGTGCACTAAAATGCACGCTTGAATGGAGGATTTTGCACTGCAACATAGTTATTCCCTTGTAGGTGAGCGTTTGTGAGTCTGTAAGTGATATAAAATATACTTCAAACCTTGGAAATATCACAATAGAAGCCATGAATTAAATGTTATTCACTTAGGGCATATAACAACTGAAATATAAGGGGATGATAGACCCTATTTCATTGGTCCTGGGGATGATGTCCAATTTGACCATGTCATGGGGGATGATGCCCAAATTGACCTACAATAGCTACCCCCTAAAGCATGAAGTCAAAATAATAATAGTATTTGGATGAGATGCTTTACGATATGATGAGCCAGAATTGAAGTGGACAATGACCTGCATCAATATTACAATACATTACATCATGGTATTTTTCATCTTGATCATGAATTGCTGAGGGAGGCATTCCCATGATCAACACATAAAATATCTAATAACATGTACATAATTTAGAAATTCTTCTACATTGGAATGTTTCCCAATACATACATGCCTTCAAATATAGGCCCATGTTTGGATGATGATCTGTATGTAAGGTCATCGTATAGGCGACGTGTACAAAAATCCTGAAATCACAACCCGGATGGATGAAACTAGATCGAGGGTCTTCTTATCTCATTCACTTGATCATTCAGGTACAATTCTAACCATGCATATATATGATTTTTCATCGAACATGGGAAGACATCATATGATTACTAGCCAATGATGTGATTTGTTAACAGATGCGAGAGAACCACCATTGATGTTAATGGCTCTCAAGGTACTGCAGTACAATTTGTAAGGCATGAATAGATGATTTGATGTCGAAATCAAAAAAAAATATTTTAGTCAAAGGTCCGGAAGCAAGAAAATTTTCGATGATGTAACAAGCCTCAGGGTACTGGAAGATGATGTTTCTAAGTAAATTTCCTGGATGATGAGATGATGTCGACATGAAACCACTTTATCGTGGAACGGAAGTTACTGATTTTGGAGACAAAATGTGACTTGATATAGAAATGTTCAGGGATGACTGTCATGAAAATGAAGGTTTATGATTATTGTAGAAGGATGAGTATTCACTAGATGAATTCTCTTGAACATATCGATAACACTGAGATGACTTGGCAGCATTGACCCAAAACTGATGTGAAGGTATGATGAACCATGGGTATGAATGAACCATATAGAAGATTACCCAACCCAAAAATTCATGATTCTGGAGTGAAAGTGTAATGTTCAAGAGAGACTTTCTACCATAAAGTGTTCTATTCACTTTCCCAAATTTTCCCCGGTCATTTTTCGACCAATACCTATTAAGTTTTTAACAAGCTTGAGGAGGATAACATATGCTTGTTATATAATTCAAACCTCGGGTGAATGCATCACTATTTAATAATTTAATGAGTCTCGTGATAAATGAAACTCGATTATTTCCATGATCGACAAGCCCATCGCTATTTTATATTTTAACGAGCCTAACAACAATGATATCCCAGTCCTTTTTTCATATTTAGAGAGTTTTAAAAAGAGGACAAAAGAAAACTCTGTGAGTCCTTTTTCGTAATTTTGTTGCTTGGGTCCGAAAAAGTGTAAAATAATACCTATGAGAACCTCCTAGCCATGTTCGACTAAGGTTTTCCTTTTTCATAAATAATCTATCTCAATCCAGAAAAGGGTTAAAATTGTACTGAGTAGATGTTATTTCATTTACTTTTACAAGATCGAAAAGACAAGTGCTCGGAAATATTTTCACATTATCGAAATCTAAAAAGAGCTAAAAGAATACTCGAGGGGTTCCTTTTTTTCCGTTATCAAAACTCGAAAAAAGAGATAAAAGTGCGCTTCAAGTCATTTTCCATTTTTATAAAAGCTCAAAAAATAAGGATAAAAGTATGCTTTGTGGTTAAATCATTCCTGAATAAGTGTGCATGACTAATTTGCTATATTAGCTGTAAAACCTATTTAGAACAACATCAAATGAAATAAAAATACATGTTTCATAGGAAAAAATGAATAAAAACCATATTCACAACATTAAATATGATATGAAATAATCAAATGACTAATTAAAAGAGTTTTTACCATTCATTTTACCAATTGAAAGTTACGATTTGAAAATTGGAGCTCTCAACTAATTTTTTCCCCCGAACTTCAGCAGTTGATTACAACCGATTATGTGGATGATTTTTCTCGTCATTCAATCCATGTTAGAGCTATGAACCTTCTCTTTCCTTCAATAGCATTTATGTTTCATTTCATTTCAAATTTTTAGGGTTTTGAGCCCCTTAGGGTAAATATATTATAAACTGAGGGCAACGCACCTTTGAATGTCGAACGTGCATTGCAGTGCACTAAAATTGAAGTTCAAGTGCATATGCAACGCATTTTCCCTTGACCAGGGGTGTGTTGGGCGCAACTTCCATTTTTGTTTCTTCCCGTGTGCCAAAAATTTCCCAATTTTTTTGCATGAAATGAATCCTAATGAGTCTTATGATTGTGTTTCAAGTTTTCATCATGTCAAAATGACGATTACATGGAGGGAAAGAGAACATGAAGAAAAAAACATGATTTCCCTAAATGATCTAGGTACGGTAAGAGCCCTCAGAGACTGCGGGTTGCTAAAGTACTTCAGACTGTCGATTAGGAGGCAACAAATGGAACTATTGGTGTTCCTTGTTCATTCATGGGATCCAACGATAAAATATTTTCACATTGGGGACAAATTGGTCCCAATATTAGTGGAGGATATTTATTTTCTCACAGGATTATCAAGGTGAGCTTCGCTCATTTCTCTTTCATGTTCTGCTCTTGGAGGAGAGACAATGAGAGATTACATAATACAGAACTACCATCTTGGGACTGAACCTAGTAAGGATGGTAAAATAAAAATCCACGATGTACATGATTTTCCTTTAAGGACCATCCTATTCACTATCGAAAATCTTGTCAATTCCGCTACACTACATGTGGCAAACAGATCATACATGCAATATGCACTAGAGTTCTTGGAACCAAAAATATATAACTGGGCTGAAGTTTACCTCTTTCAGATGAAAGAACAACTACCTAAGGAAAAGGGAGGAAGGATGAATAATTTCAACTATAGTTTGATCCTGATTTCTTCAGCCTTAGAGTGGATTCCATTGATGTAACCCCAACATGTTACACTAGGTATATCTAGCCCTAGAGATCCAAGGATGTAGAGATGGATAGAGTTGATGGCTAGACATGCTGGTCAATCAACCATCATATTATCTACTTCATTATTTGCCTGGTTCAGATGACAGATGGCCGCCATTGATGATTATGCATAGGCAGGCGTAGAATTCCTAAGAGATCTAGACTTGATTCTACCAGATGGTTCTCAATGGGGTGTGATTGGTAAGAATGTTTTGACCATGTTTTTTTTTATTTTTCTTAGGTTTATACATGTTTTTTTACTTTTATGTTTTCGAAGACTAAACTAAATTTTTGATGTATGCAGATGTAGATTGAGTTCGACCAGTGGGTTAGCCAGAGCAGAGAGTAGATGAGCCAACAAAGAGGGCTGTCGGGAGAGAAGTCCTTCGCGATTTAGATATGACTGAGAATATTTTTGAGCTACAATAACGTATAGAGAGATTGACTCTCAGGATTCTGGATTGCCGGATCGAAGAGTTACCCATGAGACTGCAACGCCATACTATTGGCGTTCCTAACCATTGGATGTGTTTATTTTGTAGGATAGCTAGATCAGTAGCTTCTTATCACGAGCATTAATATTTTACTTTTGACATTTTTCATACATTTTGAGGTTAGATGACAAATGTGTCCTGGGAATATTTTTTGTAAAAACCTATAACTATCTATCTATTTGTTTTCAGTGTTTTTCTATGTTTATTGCGCAATCCTATTCAATTATGTGATGTGAGTATGTCTTTACATGTGTTGCATATGTCTGTCTATAACATAATTCCCTAAGGAATCAATTAATGTGTTCAAGTTTCTGGAAATGTGTTGATATTGAATGAAATCAAATTGTGTTTCCAAAATTCGAACTCTTAGGAACATACAATGCAGTGTTGCATTCATGATAGTACAAATACTAGTAAGTTGCAATAGCACAAGTTGTGAGTCTAACCTAATGATGATGTGGTTAATACCAAATGAACTGGCATCAAAGAGAAGTTTGATCAATGTGCTATACTCAACGATATTGTTTGTAGATCGATTGATACAAATCGCTTGAAAACTCACTAACTCGTCATTCGGAGTGAAAATGGCCCACACTTCAGAGGATAGATTCTGCGTACTACGATTAGCACCATTAGCATACCCAACGAATGGTTCCAAAGATTCAGACATCTCCGATGAAATGTAAAGCGGATTAATAACTTCAAGAAAACTCTAGAAAAGAAAACAAAGACAGTAAATGAAAATCAAAAAATATATACAATATAATACAACAGTTCATTACGCTCATGTTTAAGCATAGTAACGTTTCAAATACAACCCATTTTGGGTCCGCGCCAATGGAATTCCATCAAAATCTACCAACTTGTAGGCACCCTTAGCAAGAACTCTTTTGACAATATAGGGGTCATGCCATAATGGCTCAACTTTTCTTGTACCTATTACATCAGCTTCCTGATCATAAATTAAGACCAGGTCACCCTCTGACAAGATGCGAGGCTAGATATGCTTGTCGCATTACGCCTTTATACATCTCTTATGCGCTTTGTTGGCTAATGCGGCTTCGCAACGCGTTTCATTAAGATGGACGAGGTTAAAAAGACGTGATTCTTCAGAAGAGGTGTCAGGTAACAAGTCAACGATGAGTTTTAACGACAATATTTCACATTGGATAGGAAACCTAGCTTCCAGGCCATACACCAATTTAAAGGGGGTAAATCTAGTTGTGCTTCTCACCGAGGTTCGGTATGCACACAATGCCTTGTATAGGATCAAATGCCAATTTTTTTTATGAACTCCTATCATTCGTTGAAGCATTTGTTTAAGTATCTTGTTAATAGCCTCAACTTTTCCATTGTATTGTGGATAATAAGGAGTCTAACTATCATGCAACATTCCTAATTTGGCAGTCAACTCATTCATCATGTGATTGTGGAAATGCTTACCATGATCTGTGACTATAGCCTGTGGAACACCAAACCATGAGATGACATGACTGAAAAATAATAATGCAGTTTTTTTGCCTGTGTTGTTGAATGTAGGCATTAATTTGGCATACTTGGTAAAGTAGTCTACCATGATGATAATATAACCATGCCGCCTGGACAAATGAGGGTTGCATGTCATGAAGTTAATGCCCCATTTTAAAAATGGTCCCACAGTGATAACAGGATGCATTGACGTTGGTGGTTTTCGGAATTTATGATCAAATATATAGCATGCATGACAACTTTTGACTGCGAGGATGTAGTCGTGAAATATGGTAGGTCAAAAGTAACTGAAGTTGAGTATCTTCTGCGCGGTAGCATATCTAGAGAATTGTCCACCACAAGCCCCATCAGGAAAATCATTCAAAACCTTTTTGGCCTCCTCATGAGTGAGGCACATCCTTAAAATTGTATCGAAACCACGATGGTAAAGTGTATCACCAATGATCAGATAATATTTGGCTTGGTATCGAATATGTTGTTGTTGAGAGCAAGAGGTATCAAGCAAAAAATTCTAGGTTTGGAGATAAATGATAAAATACCCATACCAAGGATCAGATGATCCGATCAGAAACAAAGACTCATAAGGAATTTATGGTTCCTATGTAGTATCAGTACTATTAGAGGGAAGGTCACAGAGAATCTCAGCCAAAACTAAAGACTTATTTGACTTGGATTTGATGAATTCCAAATGAAATTCCTGCAAAAGGACAATCCATCTTCAGTATTCCCCCCCCCCCTAGCAATTGACGTGACAGAATGTAAGTCATGGGGTTACAATCTGAAATGAAAATGGTCTTCTGGAACCTGATATAATGTCGAAATATTTGGATAGCTTGAACAACCACCAAGGTGAGCTTTTTAACGTATTGATACTTCACTTCTATATCATTGTGATTACGACTCAAATAATATATCGGATGTTCTATCCCATCTTCTACTTGGAACAATACCATAGCAATGTTCGTATCAACCGCGAAGATATATAAGAAATAATCACTCTAATAATAGGGGGGATATATTAATGATGCCTAGACAAGTGTATCCTTGAAATCATCAAAAGAAGCTTGCACAACCTTATCCCAATGGAAGGGAATCCCCTTTTTCAAGAGCCCAGTAAATCCTTTAGCCATTTCGACGTAGTTGGGTATGAACCTCCTTAGGAAATTAGCCTTTCCTTGAAGTTTCTGTAACTGAAAAATATTTGATGGCGCCAGAAAATAAAGAATGGCATGGACCTTCAGTGGGTCGATTCAAATTCCTTCTTTTGAGACGATGAATCCTAGAAAGCGACTAGAACCAACACAAAACACATAGTTATGTTTATTGAGGTGTATTTTGTAGTGTCAGCAGCATAGAAAGATAGCTCTCAAATTCATCGGGTGATCAGTCTGGTTTCGTGAATGCATGGGTGAATCGTCTAGATAAGGTTGAACAATGTGCTTGATGTCATTTAAAGCATAATCCATTGCACTCTGAAATGTTGCCCCAAAGTTCTTTAAACCAAATGGGAGTTTCCGATAAGCGAATCTGCCCCAGGGACAGATGAATGTTGTCTTATATTGGTCCTCTAGGCAAATATTGATTTGATTGTAACTAGAAAATCTGTCCATGAACGAAAATATTTCATATCCAAAACAATCGTCAATAATCTGGTCAATAAAGGGAGTATGATAGTTGTCTTTTGGACAATCAAGATTTACATCCTGATAATAGATGCACACTCTGATTGCCCCTTGTTTCTTCATGAAAGGAACAATTTTGGAAACCCAATTAGTAAGAAGAACAAGGTAAATGAAACCAGCATGAATTTTTTTTTCAAATTCTACTTTAATGGAAACAACCTTCTTCAGATGAACAAGACGAAGGCGTTGACGTACCGGTTTGACATCAGAGTACATTTTAATGGTTTTTTCAACAATACTAGTATCTATGCCTGGAATTTCCTCGCAAGACCAAGCAAATATATCATGAAATTGACGAAAGAGAGAGCGATAAGTTGTGAGTTCTAATGGAGAACAAGACACGCCGACATGAATATTTTCTACAACACCGGGTTTGGTTGAAATATCAATAAAAATGGTTCATTCAATATTTGGTAAGTTTCTCTCCGATTTGATTTCATTAATGGGAAAAGAATTCGAAAATAATGTTTTGATAGATGGGTGATAGAGTTCAATAAGATTATCTTCTTCGTAATCTTGAATATGGGAACGATGATGATGATATTCCTATGGTTCTCCTTCTGGCATCATGGATTCCACAATGATCTCATCAGTCAAGAAAGTGGATGAAAAAGGATCAGATGGAGTACCAAAATCTAAAGAACGATTGACCCAAACGACCGATGACAATGATTTCATATTCCCCGCCCAAGATATGTAGATTGATTGCTATGCCAGCTCAATTGGGCTAGGTGATAGAAATTCATCCAACGTAACAACTTCAAAATCACCCGTAATATTCCTTAAGCTAGATGGAGTGGAAGATATCATGTAGCAGGTCACTATGTTTGCAATTTATGCCAACGTCGTAGGCGACAGTAATGAAAAGGTTCCCATTAGGGAAGAATCCTTTAAGAGTCCTACACCAATGTTTCTAAGTGCTAGTTGGGGTGTGTGAAATAACAGAACGCTTCCAGTTACCTGGGAACTAGAGGCAAAGAAGAAGATTTGATTGATGACTATGATAACACCTTTATGTGGAAAGGTGATCATTCTAAAATATGTAGAAATGATTGCAGTAATAGCATATACCCAATCCAAGTAAAATGTTGTAGTCAAGGGGTCCTTCAACAACCTCAACTTCAACATTTACTATTTTCCCCCCTAGTTCGACATGTAGGTTATTGATCATACCGCAAGGCTTATATGTATGACTGTCAAGGATTTCAACATTGTAGGCGATTGATATAGGCATGATGAGCCAAGTGAATTCCTGCAATTAAAAGACATAATGCAAGTAGATGCTCCCTCATCAATAATAGTACGATGGAAGAGGTGATTGAAAAAATTTACTTGGATGGAGAATGCCAATTCTATTGGTAATTGTGGCACATAGCCCGTATGATTAAAGACTACAAGATTCAAATCAGTCAAATCAATTCCACCAACTTCTGACAAAAAAACCTACTTATGGGAGGGACTATTTTGAAGTACCTCAAGGGTCTACATAGCCGAAGGGGATTGAGCCAAATATTTAACTATATTATAATTTTGAGCATCTTGGGTTCAGGGATTGAATGTCAATTTATGGACGACTCCCTTTGGTGGCTTTATTGTTAATTTAGGAACAATAGTTGGTGGAATAGATTCTATAGAAGGATTCATGGTTGAGGTAGTAGGTTGATCAGTAGCCTAACTACCATAATATTTATTACATGTTGACACAAAAACATCAATTTTTGGCTTTGTGAGATATAATGTAAGCACTTGGGAACTAGAATATGGATCCGTAGTGACCAAATTTGTGTCTGGATTCGGAAATGGATCTGTCAACAGAACAGATGCATGTGAGGTCTTAATCAATTTTGAGACTTCAGTGCGGTGAGGACAGTCTTAAACAAAGTGATCCTCATTACGGATTATGCAAGGGTAATGAGGTTTATGATTTCTATTTTTTTTGTTCAGATGATCGTTCCTGCGAGGTTGAAGTTTTATTTTTCTTTGATTTCCCCGTTTTCTTACTTCTGGGTTGCTTGTCACTTTTTCATTTGTCAGATGACACAACACAAATTTCAGAGCAAGGTGCAGAATCAGATGCAGTAGAGTGATGTTCTTGTAGTATTGATCATAATGTCACCATCATGTGAGTCCTTAGATGGAGGAGGAATAGTAAAATTATATCGCAACGCATTGGGAATTTTCTCATAGATCGTGCCAAACTGAGTGTAAATCAAATCTTAGTACTGGGCATGAGAAATGACCTGCTCTTTAGTGAAGATGCCACCCTTAGCCACATAATTAGTTATAGATGGTAACAAAGACTTAATGAACCACTCAACAAGGAGCTAATCAAGAACAAATGTCTTGATCATTCTACGACAATGACGCCACTGATGAATATGATCATAAATGTGAGTAGCATTAGTCTATTTAAAATTGGTCAAGTGTTCCATTCTAGTTTCATATCGTATGGGTAAATAGAAGTGAGTCAGAAAGGTAGTAGCTAAGGTAGTGAAATTATCAAATGAAGCTCATGGTAACTCAATGTACCATTTCGTAGCTAGACTAGTGAGCGTACGCTCGAAAAGACGTAGTCAGATGAAGTCATCATTTAAGGATTTGGATGAACACCACAAATGATATGTCATAACATGTGTCAAAGGGTCTTCTCTAGGGTTTCCATTGAATTTAGGAATATCCGAGGGAAATTTATGAGGTATCACCAACCACCAAGGAGCATAGCTGATTGGATCGTTTGTAAGCCAATTTAAATCAGATAATTCTCAAGTTACAACAAAGGACAACTATCAATTTAACTCAGGTTGAGCATAACCAAGGTATGATGGAATTGCTTGGGAAACAGGCCTTTGAGCACCAACATAATAAATTTTTTGCTGGTAACCCAAATACGGTTTGTTTTGATAAGAAAATGCTTGAGGATTCTGTTGACCAAAACCTGGGTATGTTACTTTTTGAAATGAGGGTTGTTGCATTTGAACTTGTGGCTACCAAGGTGTCTATCCACCAAGATTGTAGCCCAAACTAAAATATATTGGACCCGATTTTGAATAGGTAAAACCCAGTTGAGGCTATGACATCCCATAATAGGGTAATCCAACTTGTGAATAAATAATTCTGGATACAGGAGGTTGTTGTAAGCCAGTAAAAGGAGTTAGAGTCTAAGGGCCCAATACTTGAGGGTATTGGGTTCAAGGACCCACCTGAGATAGTTGAGGTACAACACTTTGAGCCTATAATAGTGGCAAGGATGTATTAACAAGTGGATTCGATGTGGTTGCAACAGGTTGAAACGGTTGCTATGATTGCACAATTGTTTGTGGTTAGATGGGTAGAGTGGGATGCCACTGAAAAACATCATTCCAACATTAGGATGACCATATAACGAAAAAGTACTGTCAAAATGGGTGACCATAGGTTTCCCCCTAACATGAGGAATGTAATAAGATGGAATATATTGTTCTCCAAATGCCAAGAGTCCAGTTGAGATTGTACTTGATGGAATATACCCAGATGGACCAAATTGATATTGCACTGAAGATGTATATAAAGGATCAAGCCATTCAATACTCATTAGAGATTTACCAGACAAAATATGACGAAATTGGTGAAGTCCATGGGTTTGAGGATGCATGAGAGAAGGTTCCAGATAAAGGTTAGTAACCAGGTGGGACAGAAGGGCCACCATATAGATGTGACTTTGGTGATTTGGTGAACATCAACGGGGTAGAAAGAGTAGGTGTTGTTGCAACTGGAATAGATGTTACAATCAAATATTTTTTCTTAGCCATGGTCATACGACCCAATGTATACCCTACAGGATCTACAAGAACTCAAATTGATATAGGATCAAAGAAAACAGTGTGAGGTGATTGAGGAAAGGACTTGTAAAGATAAAGCTCTGATCCAAAATGAGTTGGAGTAGAAGGTGTTTCATCTTGTGGTATTTCTTCAATCGAAATATAACCAGGTAGAAGGATTTCACCATCAGGATGGAAGTATATTTTAGGTGGTTGAATGCGCGATATGGGAAACTCAACAGATATAATTGATTTTGGGGCGACCAATACAGGAACAACTTCTAGTTGTTCGACTTCGGGATCTAGATGTTATGGTAAAAGAACAATGGGATCCAAATCAACTTCCAGTTGAACAACGTTGGGTTTGGGAGGTATGGTCTCACTAATTGGATGGATCGTGACCATGGGTAGCTATGAGGACATCGTCTCAACAATAGTAGATGAACCATGATTTGTAGAAACAACTTGAGATGACTTTGGTACATGTGATGATGATGTTGCACTAGAGGTACTGATAGTACTAGTTTCGGTAGAACGATGTTGCCTTCGCCAACCAGAAATGGCTTCCATTGGTAAAGGTGGTTTAAGTGATATTCTATGCGAATGATGGGGAAAGGAATTTTCTTATTCCATGATGAATGATTTATTTTATGAAAAAAACAATTAAAAAAAATAAAAGGGTAATTCTAGGCAAAAGGTTTACCAAGTAATTGTGAACTACAGAATACCTCCTAGCGAACCAAGAAGTATGGGCAAACAATCTCCCCGAATGTTCTGTTCGGTGTATCACAAGTGACAAGGCAGCCGACTCGATTACCTATGGATGGATAGCAACCTAACGTTTTCCTCCCAAATATACCTAAAGGTACGTGGAGGCCCAAGTTCGTATTAGTGTTGTCTAATGCGAAACTGCATAGTGAGAGCACCCCCTTATACTTTTTGTACTAGAACACCACCCTATATACCCGAGGGTACGTGGACAAGCTCTGATATACTTACGTATATGGAGTGAGGTATCACACTCGGAATGTATTACAGAAAAGTTAGCGATAGCTGATATGTTTAATGATGTCGGAACACATCTCTAGCCTAGACCTTCTGAATGTTATCGTTAATGTTCCAATGCTTTCTTAGCTAAATTGATGTAAATTTTATGTTGATCTTGTTTATAAGTTTGTCTTTGAGGTTTACCATGTGATGTAATGGAAATTCCTAAAAATGCAAACTAAATGATAAGAAAACTTTTCAATTTAACTTTTCCAATGAAAATCCTAGCTACTAAGGGAAAAAGAAATCAGTTTTTTGAGAAAACAACAAAGAGCACAAACTAAATGCAACTTTCCTAACTTTTTCCTATGCAACACACATAATTCACTATATGCACATGCATGTTTTTATTTTTAGTTCCCTTAATTTGAATGCAAGAAAGGAAACTATATGCATAAATCAATAAAACAAGTGTTTTCTTCTTTAAGAAATGAGGAATGAAACAACAATTTCTCTTTTAGGAAAATGAAGAATGGAACTACAATTTTCCTACAGGAAATGAGGAATAGAAAAAAAATTCCCTTTTTGAAAATAAAATTGATCTAATGAAGAAATGAAATACTTTGAATTTTATTTACCAATGATAAAGGAAAAAACTAAAGATACATTGAACAAATTTACTTTTTAAAGGAGGAAGAATCAGGAAAGTTTACTGGTCTCTAAGAGGTATCAGACATTTGATATTACAATGAACAAGTGGCTAAGAATGATAGCAATGAAAAATCTAGATGGAATCTGGTTGGTTGTTCAGGCAATGTAGTCTCTAAGGGGAGATAATGCATTGAAAAGCACCCCTGAGTGGGAGACAGTGCACTGAAGTGCACTGTATCTTGACCAACAGTGCATTGGGCGCAACTTGGATTGGAAAACCAAGCAACAAAATACACTTCTAATGAAATTATTTCATTCAAATGGCTGATAACTAAAATTAGATGCTACTGATGAGGATAAATAGAGGAAAAAACACTAGGAATGATATGATACTCCCCAACAGAGTCACCAAGTTGTTATGCGGAATTGTGATCTACAGATAAATAAAATTCCCTAAGTGTGGTGTCTATCAGTTAGAACAACATAGGAAAGAATTAATATCACTTTCTCTAAAACAAGAAGATATAAAAAATGGTAAAGGAGCCTACTTGTGATTGAATCACTTCTCCTTCTCCTTCTGTCGATGTCATCATCATTCTCAATCCAGCCCAAATCGCTAGATCGATTCCTATAAACACAAATATAGAAAAGAAAACAACATGCAATATACAATATATCTACTTATCTTACTCAAATAAAATCGATTATATCTAAAATACATACATAATTCAATAATACATTGCACAAGAAATAGAGACATACGTATGGGAAAATGAACAACAATATTTATTAGAGAGTAGAAGGGGAAGGTTACAACCAATGGACCGTTTTGTTATCAACCTGCTCCAACTTCATTCCAGCCTGATCACATCCAACATCATACCAACAACATATTAGTACTTTCACTCTCTTATCAAATGAGAATCCAACAACATAACTTTACCAAAATTATTCCTTCCCTAGCACAAGGATGAGTGGTCAATTTATAGGGAAACTGATGGTAGTTTTTCAATGAATGAATTTCTAATAATAGGCAAGACATGTTCCCAAGTTTAGAGGTGTTAGATGGACAATTGGATTTGAATTTTGACACATTGGAACTAGCCATGTGGAGATTCCAGGAAAACTGAGAATTCCTCTCCCATGTGACCAATGCACCCTTGAGTGTCAGAAAGTGCACTGCAGTGCACCCTTGAATGGAGGATTTTGCACTGCAACGCAGTTAGTCCCTTGTACGTGAGCGTTGGTGAGTTAGTAAGTGATATAACATATACTTAAAACCTTGGAAATATCACAATAGAATCCATGAATGAAATTTTCTTCACTTAGGGAATAGAGCAACTGGAATATAAGGGGATGATAGACCCTATTTCATTAATCATGGGGATGATGTCCAGTTTGACCAGGTCATGGGGGATGATGCCCAAATTGACCTATAACACTACCACATAGGATAGGGCCAAGGGGACCATAAAAACATGATCAAATAAGGGTTATCCATGATGAAACTTGACACACGAGATGACGAGTGCCAAGGAAAAGTGGTGTCAAAGTACAAGCAACTGAGATTTAATTTGAATTGGCAACAAAGTAAAAATTCGTGGAAAAAATGGCTTTCAGGTGAACTGTCAAATTACCAAAAACAAAAGAACACCCATTTCATAACTTGGTTAGGGATTTATAATGGTGCTAACAGTTTGTCAAACTAAGCTAGGGTTTGGTCGCAATGGGCAAGGAAAAAACTAGGGTTTTTCCTATGAAAGGGTGTTTTCCCTCCAAACCCAATTCATTTGCTAAGTGATATTTAGAGAATTTGGAGAGGGGGAGAAGGCCCTAAATCTTGTGGAGATCATAGCGGAAAAATTTACCGATGGATGTTGGATCTGCAACTTTCCTTTTGATGACCTTACTTCTCTAAAAATGGCCTTAATGCTTCTTGGAAGGATGGTTCCTGATAAAGAATCAACGAAAGAAAGGGATACTGGAATAAACTACTAGAGAAGATATAGTTTCATCCCTACCCACCAATTCAAGCATGGGGACCGAGTGGTAACTATGGTATCACAGAGAGTAGAATATTTGAATACATGGTATCAAGCATCTACGATATGTGATGTGTATATGGCTTGCTAGAGAGGCTAGTAGGACAAAATATCCAAGGAAAAATGATAATAGACCATGCCTAGATCATTGGGGTCTAGGTGAGGGCTTATGATAATCAAGTGAGAAAGTGGTCAGGGGCCATCAAGCCCACAAGTATGGGATAATGCCCCCAAGAATATGGGTTAGAGGGGACTAATCTAGTATGAAAAGGTGGGAATGATGCCCCTAGCAAGATGTGTTTTTGGAGCACCATGTGTTCCAAGTGCTCAAATAGTTTTTTGAAGCATTTGGTCCTACTGGAACTAGATCCTATAGATGATGATGAGGATATGGAGGGGCATGTGCACCCCCTATTGTTGTATGTAGCATGCTATGGGAATGTCATATGTATTTAGAGTAGTGGACTCCAAACAAATTTTGATGATGTGGTTCGCCATTTGTTTATGTTATGGGTGTCTTCCTGTGAGAAGAATGGATAGATACAGTTATAGAAAGGAAATAGTGGATTACCAATATCATTTGGCACTGCATATATCAATCAAATGGGCTAAATTTCTGGGTTCACATACATGGTGTCACTATACCAAAGAATGGATTCGGATATAAGGAATTGATTCTCACGTAGAAAACACGGTGTTTGAACAAAAACAATGTCTATGGGACTAGGTTGTTGATGTAAGATGAATGAATTATTAAGTGTTTCGTCCCTAAAGTGATATGAAGTGATATGAGACTCTATAAGTTCTTCGGAAGGGGAAGAATAATGGTACTATAGTTGAGACTATGAGATGCATTTGAAGGGTTGGAGTGAATTACTTCTCCTGGACTCTCAAAAGTGGATGCCCCCTTACTCAAAAATTGGGTGGAAATGTAATGGCCACAAGCCTGTGAATGTGGTTTGAATTCATGGGTTTGAAGTAAGATATTAATTAACCAATCGACCTCACCATGGTTGAATTATTTCGACTCCAAAACATATTGATCATGGGTTTGTTGAGGAATGAAATATGCATGATGGTGCATATTTTCCCAAGGATAATCAAGGGTGGTGATGGCTTCCATGATTTCTTCATCTGAATGAAATATGGAAAAACTTGAGGAAGAAGAACCACTTGATGTGGAGGGGATACCTGAAGCATCTCCATGAGAGACAAAGTTCACATGTGCATCAACAATAGGATCAGAAAAATGATTAGTAGATGTAATATCTACCAATGTTAAGACTGGGGTATCCATCAAATAAGGTTCGACAGAATAAATATGGAGAACTCCAAATAGTCTCCACATGAGGGTCCCATGGATGACGATAGGTAGAGAATAGGAGAAATGCTATCCATCATCTCGATATAAGGAGGAGGAATCACAATGTGTGGTTCCTATTATAGCTCAATAATGGTGCTACAATCCACATTTAAAGACGTGGGGTATTCATTACAAGTGACCTCTATTTCATGAAGTGCCTGAAAGGTATCATAAAATTATTCGAGATGAGGAAAGTGATGGGAATAATGGCCAAAATTATCGCTCAAAGCACAAGGGTGATTCGTGTGTAATGATTTTTTATCTTGGCTGACTCAGGTAAGGTAACATATTGTCGGTCACCTCTTTGAGATGAGGGAGTTCAGGAAAATTTATGGTGGCATGCCCAACAACATCACACAAAGTGCACAAAGGTGTCAACTTTGGAGGCTTATGAGGAGTTGGAGTTGTTTTTGGTGTCTTGTCTTTTGTTCCCTTTTTTCTAGGCTTTGCCCCCCCTGACTAGATGCTTTCACAATAGGTGTAGGTTCTTGTTGAGGTCATTTTGGAACTGAAGAAAATGAAGGGGAAGGTACAACAGGTTGCACCAGGGTCAAAGTTGTATAAGCTTTAAGGTGATCAGGTGTATTTTTTGTAGGGGATCGATGTATTAGACTGGGATCCCCAAAGTAATGTTGGGTAAACTCAACATATCCATGACAGGGATAGAAAAAATTCTTGGCGAAGGAAATAAGAAAGGTATTTGACCTGAAGGATAATGGCCTGGTAGAACTGCTCCTAGATGGTGAAAGCCTGGAGGAACTCTTCCTAGTTGAAATGGATTAAGAGAGACACCAACAAAAGGAGGTGGTCCTTGAGGAATTATACATGTATGCTGGGTTGATTTGGGGACAGTAGGTTGTAGAGGTGATGGTTGTTGGATGGGTGTATCAAACCACTTGAGAGTATCCCGTGACACTTGCAACATGAAAAAAATGGACGAGTTGGGCTCATAAGGGGTAGGTGGTGGACCATAGTAGGAACTAATCAAAGTGGAATTTTATAGACTCCTAATGAGACATTAGTGAGGGAAAAGACAATTGTATCATCTGTCATGTATGAAATGTTAGTTTGAGGATAAGTCTGTGCCTGAGGATCATAGTAAGTCAGTTGATCGAATGTAACAACATTTAATTTATGGGGAAAGCACATCTTATGGAAAATCACAGATGTGACAACTAAGATGGCATAGGTGTAACTACAATCTTGAAGGATGTTCTAATCTAGTGGGGCGTCGATGAATTCAATATCAATGGATACCGTCTTACCGACAACAGTGATAAGATAGTTGTGAAGTAATCCAAGGGGATGAGATGGATGACTGTCCCATGAATAGAGAGTGATGGTAGATGGGGACAGTTCAGGTGAGTTAATTTGTTTCCAAACACTAGTAGGCACCACGCATGTGGAGGCGCCTTTGTCAATGCTACATCATTGTACAATGGTGTTTCTTATTGAGATTGGTATTTGGAAAGCAACATATGAAGGAAGTGGAGGATGCTCTGATGGGTCAATGTCAAAGATGATCATACGATCATCTGAAGTATCCACAATTCCTAGGGCATTAAGTATATATTTCCGTTGGGATGGGCACAAATGGAGAACTTTCAGCGTTGACATGGAAGCAGGAGATTGTGCTAGGGCATCTACTATGTTGTATATATGGGCTTCTTTGGCTAAAACAACATTACAAAGTAATTTTCCTTTGGGGATCTTTGTAATAACATCTAGCTTAGGCTGAGGGATTTTTAAGGTACCATTTGATAACGGAATGGACTCTATGGAAACTTTTGGTTGTGACTCATTCAAAAACTTAGCGTGTTCCTTGTCATATTGGTTTGAATGAGTCTGAATATTGACATATTCAGTGTTGATGACCTCAAAATTCATCATGAGAATCTGATAATCAGTGGGACTGGATTGTGGAGGTTGAGGTGCTACCTGACCTTGTGTGGGCTAGGAAGCTATGTATCATTGGTGAGGAAATGGGTTGGTAAGCACTGTTAGCTGAGATGAATTAGGGGCCTGAGGAAGCTAAGGTATGGTTTTTTGTCCTCTAGAAGTACCTGCTTGGGCTTCCCATACTTGAAATTTCAGCGTTAAAATGGGACAATCATGAGTGTAATGGCCATATACGAAGAAACATGAACACTGCTTATTCGTATGAATGACCTTCTTATGCTTAGGTTGTCTGCCCTGTTGCTGGGTATTAGGCTGATTTCCCTGAGGTTGATTAGGTGGAGGACCTTGGTTACCTTCATTACCTTGGGATGGTTTATTCCTATTACCTTTCTAATTATTCTTCTTCTTGGTGTTGGGGGGATTTATCGCGCTCTGTTGAGCATACACTTGACCTTGAGGAGGAGGTGGTTGTTGTGGTAGAGGTTGAGGATGTTGGAGTGCTAGGTAGTGCATAAGGAACATATGTAGGAGGGGAAACATTTGAATAAGAAGGTTGAGAAAAAGCTGGCCCTAGCATCTACTAATGTGATTGGGGAAATGCATATGGCGTGCTTTGACCAGGATAAGGGTTTCCTAGTGGAGGGGGATAGTTGTAGGCGGTACTAGTCCCCCCTGGGGCTGACCATAAATCATCCTAGGGAGATAATATGGTTGCTAATAAGGGTGTAAAAGTGATCCAACGATACCATCGGTAGCATGAGATTCCCCCAATGCATTAGCATCACTGGACTGATGCAGATCAGGGAGAACAATATAAAGATAACCAAATTAGGCATAGATCAAGTCATACTTTAAAGTTATTTGGAGTGCATATTCTTCTGTATGAGGGAACTAAGACACGTGACCTTTACCTATGGGGGAAAACATCGATATAAGAAACCAATCCATATAGACATAGTCTTCAAAAGCAGGAGCCATGCATTTTCTCCTCCTTCTGCGCCATTCTTAGATATGGTTAGAAAGGCGGGTGGAAGATGTTTGGCAAAATGAAATAAAGAGTTTCATCACAGTTTTTTAATGGAGAGGTAACTAAAAACATGATAAGAAATATTTTGCGGGAGTCACAAAAGTGGAATGGCTGTCATGAGGTTGGTCAACATACCACTTAGTCGCAACTCCATTTAGCGTGCATTGTAATACACGAAGAAGAATGGAGTCATCGGTAATGGAATTAGAGGAACACCTCATGTGAAATGAGCGAACATGGTTAGTGGGGTATTCTCCAGGATTTCCCTCAAACTTGGGAATGTCTGAAGGAAGCCTAGTAGGCATAAATTACCAACTTGGGTCATGGAGAAGGGGATCGTTGATAAGCTGATTAAAATATCGAAGATTCAAACTAGCCATGAAGGGTAGAAATGGAGTAGGACTGACCATACCAGTTGAGGTTCCGCTAGTGGTATTACCTGGGGTAGGACTCAAGGTACCACCTTGGTTTCCCGCACTTGCATTAGTGCTTGAAATGGTGTTGATATGAGGTTGAGAAGACATGGAATCAAAGGAATCAGTAGACTCAGAGTCAGAAGGACTCGATGGAGGATTGGGTGGGTGAACTCGCTCTCGACGTAGAGGAGAAATATTTCCTAACAGGAATTGAGGATGAAGACCTTGAATTCTCCACAAAAAATGCCTAGGTGTCACAATAATGTCAAGACAAAGATAACACTAAATGACTAAAGGATGATAGGAAAAATCTGAGTAACAAACAACAAGAAAACACCTACTGCAGTGGTTCCAAGTGTACAAAAATTATATAATGATGCTACTCTAATACAAGAAAAAGCATGTATAAATTTTCTGAATAATGATTAATTATCCACCGAGACTATCCTGATCACATATCAATTCGAATTAATATGCAACACATAATCTCTTCCACTCAAATCATCACACATGCGGAAATAAAACAAGCGATAGCACATCAATTCATCATACACATTAACACAGTATGTATGGGGAAAGCTTATAGCTGAAAAACCCGCAGCTATTGTGTATATTATAATGGATAAATCATGTAACAACTCAGTACAATACTCCTCACAAGTACTCAGTACTATCTCATGAAGCTACACACAAACTAGCTTGGTTTTGAACAAGCCACTGGTTCAAAACTCACCACCAATTGCCTTGCCTTTATTGCGCAATCATGGCCTGTCTAAATAGAGATCCAAGCTTCAAATCTCCTTGTCTTGACAGCGCAATCATCATGGGAAATTCCTCCAAGTGTGGTGCAAATCTCATGCACAACTGATGTCGCCACTGATAGCTAACTCCACCCTTTCATCTACCTCTTTCACTAGTCTCCACTGAACTGTCTGTTATCATTCAGGTTTTCCTTGAAGTTGTGGAAAAGGAAAGTATACCAGAGGTAACCAAAAACCAACCTTTAGATGCAGAATCTAGCCAATCTGCATCCAGAGAGGACTCTCTCTGGATGCAGATTGGCTAGATTCTGCATCTGAAGGTTGGTTTGTGGTTACCTCGGGTATACTTTCCTTTTCCACAACTTCAAGGAAAACCTGAGTGATAACACTGTCCATGCACTGTAGTGAACTGATGTGTTCTTGAGTTGAATAATGAGTTACTAATTAATGAATTAAATAATATTTAATTCTCTCCACTCATTACTAGTTGATTAGCTAGTTAAACTAATCTCAACTAGTTCAACTAAGTTAAACCGAACACAACTCCACCATTTGTCTCATTAACTCCACCAAACTTCTGCCACTGAAGTCCTAACTAAATTCAACCATGCATGAGCTCACCAAACCCTTAGGAATAGCGTAATTCATCTGTCAGATGCATGAGCCACTTCCAAGGCTCGAACTGAAGTGCTCCAAGAGAGTAAACTGAAGTTTATAGTCCAAATATTATTAAGGGTAAATAATATTTGACTTCCTTATTTTTAGGATAGGCAGTCTAAATATAGACTTCGACCTATAGGTCAAAAAATAGAGGTCCATCTATTTTTACCAACATGACCAATACTCCAAGAATAACATACTGCAACCCCTGGACCATGCTCCATATGTCTAAAAACAGACATAGTCTAAAAATAGACTTTGCGCCAGAATTTGCCTGCGAGCCCACTTAGTGAAGGCGACTTCATTTCACTAAGCTCCATCATCTTGCTGCATTTTCAACACTCCTTCTCAGCAAGATATGGATTATCTGCAACCCCTATCCTGCCTCTGTGGAATTCGAACTTGCTCCTGGTGAGCGCCTTCGTCAGGATGTCGGCATCCTGATCCTCCGTGGGAACATATGAAAGCATCATGATTCTCCGCTGAACACAATCTCTGATATGATGGTACCTGATGTCGATGTGTTTGGATATATCATGAAATATTGGATTAGCCGAGAGTTTAATGCAACTCTGGTTATCACAGTAGATCAATGTAGGCTCCAAATGCAACCTGAACAATCCAACGAGGATCTTCCTCATCCAAATAGCCTCGCATGCAGCCAAACTAGCTGCCATGTACTCGGCCTCTGCTGAATTGAGTGCCACGGATCTCTGCTTCCTGCTGTACCAGGAAACTGCTATCGACCCAATGCTGAAAACTCCTCCAGATGTGCTCTTCCAGTCCGTTGGACTCCCTGCCCAATCTGCATCAGTGAAGCCAGAAAGCTTCGCTCCATCCTCCTGTCTGTACCATAGACCATATCCCGATGTGCCTCTAATATAGTGCAATACATGCTTGCCCGCCTTCCAAAAGAGCTTGGTAGGCTTAACCATAGCTTGCGAAAGCTGGTTAACTGCATAGCATATATCGGGTCGAGTATTGACCAGATACATCAACGACCCCACCAACTGTCGATAGACAATGGCATCCACTACCTAATCTGCATCAGTGAAGCCAGAAAGCTTCGCTCCATCCTCCCCATTTGGTATTTGATAGACCACATCCTAATGTGTGCCTCATGATAGTGCAGCTCACCTGTGAATATTTCCAAAAGATCTGGTAGGCTTATCCATAGTTTTATGAAGCTGAAAGTTAACTCAGATAGCACATATTCTGTCGTAATGACCGGGACAGAAAGCACCTCATCAACCCACGATAGACAACAGTATCCACTCTCCGAAGTAGCATCTCCCTTCCTCCATCCACCAGGAAGAGGGGTATCAACAGGCTTGCAGCCTTGCATGTTGAACCTCTCCCGAATCTCCCGGGCATACTTGCCCTGAGAAACAAACAGTCCTCCACTGCGCTGCCAAATCTCCAATCCCAGGAAATAATGAAGGATGCCCAGGTCCTTCATCTCAAACTCTCGTGCAAGATCCTCCTCGCATGAAAGTATCAACTGCTCGTCGCCAGTCAAAATCAGATCATCTACATACAGTACGATGATCAACAGCTTCCCCTCCACCACAATCTGGTACAGGTTTGGATCCGCCTCACTTTTGGAGAATCCAAGCCCGGTGAAGTAGCTGTCTATCCGAGTGTACCAAGCACGAGGTGCTTGCTTCAGCCCATACAGTGCTCTCTTGAGTCGGCACACATGCGACTCACTGCTAAAGATCTCAAAACCTTCAGGCTGCTCTATGTACACCTCTTCCTCAATAACTCCATTGAGGAACGCAGTCTTCACATCCATCTGATGAATGTGCCACCCCATCTACGTTGAGAGAGCAAGGATCGTCCGTATGGAAGAGTACCTTGCGACAGGTGCAAAGGTCTCCTCATAGTCAATCCCCTCGATCTGTGAAAAGCCACGGGCGACAAATCTCGCCTTGTACTTCTCCACACTCCTGTCAGCCGCCTGCTTCACTTTGTAGATCCATTGCGAACCCACCACTGATTTCCCCACCGGTCTTGGGACAATCTCCCATGCACTGTTCCTGACGATCGAATCATATTCTTCGATCATGGCATCAACCCATGCGGGTTCCTCCACAGCTTCCTCAAAAGAGGATGGCTCTGTCACAACACATTGACTCATAAGAGCCATGTATCCAGCGTACCGATCCGGTGACTGTCTCTGTCTGCGCTGTGCTGTAGGTGGTCCTACAACCTTCTCTGCATCCCGAGCCAGTCGCTCAGCTTCTGTAGTGCGCATGCGCCCTCTGATGGTTGGCACTGCATGGGTGGTTTCTTCCACCTCCTGAACTTCCTCTTGTGGCTGATCCACATTCGGAAGCTCCTCCTTAGGAACTAACAGCTCCTCATCTGCATGCAAGTGTGGCTCCCTCTCAAGCGAACACTGCATGGCTTTCTCCTCCCGAAATTTTATATCCCGTCGCACAACAGTCTTGCGACTGTCTGGCACATACACTCGATAGTTATGAGGTGTATCAGTGTACCCCACAAATATTCCAACTTCAGCAGTTGGATCCAGCTTCCTTCTCGCATCCTTCGTCACATGCATGTAGACAAGAGAACCAAAAATCCGCAAATGGGAAATATCAGGCCTCTTGCCAGAATAAGCCTCCTCTGGTGTACTCATGCCAAGAACCTTGTGAGGACAACGGCTCTGCACATACACTGCTGTATTGCATGCCTCAGCCCACAAGTGAAGGGGTAGGCCCTGATCATGCAACATCGCCCGTGCAGCACCCACAATCGTTCTGTTCTTCCGCTCAGCCACCCCGTTCTGCTGTGGGTTATGGGGTGCGATGAGCTCTCTCCGAATCCCTTCTGCACTGCAGAACTCCTTGAATTCAGCCGAGATGAATTCACCACCATTATCACTCCTTAGAGCAATCACCTTCTTCCTCGAATCCTTCTCGACCAGTGCTTTAAACTCACAGAACTTCGCGAATGTATCGCTCTTCTTCTGCATGAAGAAGATCTAGCACTTTCGAGAGAAATCATCAACAAATATCACATAATACTTGTGCTTTGCTGTCGAAGCAACTGAGAAAGGACCACACACGTCTGTGTGAACTCTCTCAAGGATCGTCGTGGCGCGACTATCCTTCTCGTGAAAGGTGGCTTTCACATACTTCCCCAAGGTACACCCTTTGCACTGATCTAACTACGCAAGAGTGCCCTTAGGAAGCCCAGTAGAAATCTGCTGCAGGATCTTCAAAGCTCCATGGTGAAGGTGGCCCAATCTCCTATGCCACAGTTCGCCCTCATCATCTCGGCTCACCACTTCTCCCGCCTTGCATGCCACTGCTGCGAAGCCATCTACTTGCAACTGATAAAGGTTCTTGGTTCGAACCCCTATCTTCCGGGTCTCTCCAGTAGTCTTATTGCGTAGGAAGGCTTTTCCTTCACTGAAGACCACATCATACCCCTTATCCTCCAACATCGCCACAGAGATCAAGTTATTCTTCAATCCAGGTACATGCACGACATCCTTCAATACAAAGGGTTTACCAAACTCCCTCTGAAAGGATATGGTACCGATACCAATCGCACTGTATCTACCATCATCGCCCATCTCGATGTGCACACCCAGATCTTTGTCCTCCAGATCTGAGAACAACTCCCGATCTCCCGTCATATAAAATGACGCACCGCTATCCAAGAACCACACCAATCCCATCACACTTGAAACCAAGCATGCGATCAGTGAAAAGTCAAGCTCGAACTATGAAGCCAAATCTTCTCCATCTGCAGATCTTCCCGCTTGCTTGTTTTTCTTCTTCTTTGGACAATTGGTAGCATAATGTCCGTGATCATGGTAGTGAAAACACTTCACTTTCTCCATATCCCGCTTCTTTCCCTTTGCACCAGAATGAGAAGTTCTCTTACCCTTCCCTTTCTTTGCTTTGGCAACCAAAGCACAATTTTCTTCATCAGCTCCCTTTGATGAAGATCCATCTCGAGTAGTCCTCCTTATCTCCTCCTGCATGAGATCCGCCCAAAGGCGCTCCCATCCCAGAAGCTTCTCCCGACCATTGACACTATCTTGATATGAGTTCCAAGCCTTCGGAAGACCAAGGAGAGCCAGGTCGACCATGTCCTCATCTTCGACAGTCACCCCCACACTTCCCAGCTCATCTCTGCATTGAGTGAACTTCGTGAGGTATTTGGCGATACTGTCGCCTTTATCCATCTTGATGTTCCTGAGCTTATCTTTGAGCGCCAGCTTCCTTTGGTCACTCTTACTCTGGAATAGATCCGTCAAAGCTTTCCACATTAAATATGGAGAAGCCTTTCCATGTAGGCTGGATACAATATGATCCTTGACGCCCTCCGACAGGATCCTTCGACATTTCGCCATCTTCTTTTGCCATGATTCAACTTTAGCAGGATTAGTGGGCCTTTGGACATCCGTATCCACGAAATCCTTCAGTCCATTATCTTCTAATACTGCCTCCATGCGATCCTTCCATGCAACATAATTCGAACTGCCTTCAAGAGCATATTCGAGTCGGAAACCGTTGAAAGACATTTTCAACATTGGCACCAAGAAAACAAAACTGCTGCAAAATTCGAATTCCACCTCAAAGCTCAACCACTCTAGATCTGTGAGAAAAAATTATTTCTAGCACAAAGATTGACTGCAAGGGGCATTTACTAGATATATCACCTTTCAAAGAAAGGATGGATCCAGAGGCTACCTGGCCCGCATGCAGACTCTGTCTACCGAAATAAGTTTGTAATCACTGTGATGATCAATCTCTGCTTCAATAGCTTCGATACCATGTAGAAATTTTCTAAATAATGATTAATTATACACCGAGACTATCCTGATCACATACAATTCGAATTTATATGCAACACATAATCTCTTCCACTCAGATCATCACACATGCGGAAATAAAACAAGCGATGGCACATCAATTCATCATACACATTAACACAGTATGTATGGGGAAAGCTTATAGCTGAAAACCCCGCAGCTATTGTGTATATTATAATGGAGAAAACATGTAACAAAATCAGTACAATACTCCTCACAAGTACTCAATACTATCTCATGAAGTTACACACAAACTAGCTTGGTTTTGAACAAGTCACTGGTTCAAAACTCACCACTAATTGCCTTGCCTCTATTGCGCAATCATGGCCTGTCTAAATAGATATCCAAGGTTCGAATCTCCTTGGCTTGACAGCGCAATCATCATGGGCAATTCCTCCAAGTGTGGTGCAAATCTCATGCACAACTGATGTCGCCATTGATAGCTAACTCCACCCTTTCATCTACCTCTTTCACTGGTCTCCACTGAACTGATCATGCACTGTAGTGAACTGATGTGTTCTTGAGTTGAATAATGAGTTACTAAATAATGAATTAAATAATATTTAATTCACTCCACTCATTACTAGTTGATTAGCTAGTTAAACTAATCTCAACTAGTTCAACTAAGTTAAACCGAACACAACTCCACCATTTGTCTCATTAACTCCACCAAACTTCTGCCACTGAAGTCCTAACTGAAGTCAACCATGCATGAGCTCACCAAACCCTTAGGAATAGCGTAATTCCTCTGTCAGATTCATGAGCCACTTCTGTAGCTCGAACTGAAGTGCTCCAAGAGAGTAAACTGAAGTTTAGAGTCCAAATATTATTAAGGGTAAATAATATTTGACTTCCCTATTTTTAGGATAGGCAGTCTAAAAATAGACTTCGACCTATAGGTCCACAAATAGAGGTCCATCTATTTTTACCAACATGACCAATACTCCAAGAATAACATACTGCAACCCCTGGACCATGCTCCATATGTCTAAAAATAGACATAGTCTAAAAATAGACTTTGCGCCAGAATTTGCCTGCGGGCCCACTTAGTGAAGGCGACTTCATTTCACTAAGCTCCATCATCTTGCTGCATTTTCAACAAATCATCCTACCAAATAAAATGACCTGTAGCCTACAGGTGATATAATTCCTAAAAAAATACTAAATCTACTATTTTAGATGGCCTTCCAAAGAGAAAGGCAGGGTAAAGAAGCAACTCCTTCCCATAGGTAGTCTTATAAGGTGTTTTCCTAAGATTGGTCACTATGGTTATCTTCATCCCACGGGGGTGGTCGCGTCTTGAGATTCTTGGTGATCAGACAACAAATAAAATTCCTTACCATGGGTTGGGTAGCCCTAAGGAGAAATGCTTGCATGATGTACCAAGGATGGTGGGATGGTGAAGGATTTTAATTTCCCTAAAAACTCAAATTATATGTCTCAATGTAAATGATTGATGGGTGTAACTGGAAGCCTATCCCACCAATCCTACACCTAAATACATAGATTGTTTGGTCCTAATGGCCAAGTGGGATTAATCTGTGTGTTATATTATTAAGTGTGGTGTTTAAAGTCTTGACTTGGCGGTGTTAACCAGATTCACATTCACTTAGGGTGTGTATGTGTGTGAAATAATGTTCTCGTGGATGAGTAAATTGAGCATGGATTGTGATGACATATGCTACTAAAATAAAATGTTGAAATAAAATGTCGAAATACTGTAAATAATCCTGAAATATGACATAAAAACAAACAACAAATAAAGAAAAAACCGCACCCAAAGAAGGTTCTCAAACAATTGGGAAAAAGAGGCAAACAAGCTACTCAAGACACATGAAAAAGGTCCTTCAATATATAATGTCAATGGGGCCGGGATCTAAGGATCTATACTAATGAAAATGTTGCAAAATAACAACAAAAAATAGAGGTGAGATCTGCTGCAAAGGATAGGTAAGAATATCAACAAAACAAGGATACTCAAGGGGATCCTAGGGTGTAAGGAAAAATAAAAATAAAAATGGATTTATGAAGGCTAAAAAACCTATCCAAAGGGGTTGTAATAAAAAGGATCAAACCCTACAACAATGGCTAAAAGTATTAAAAATCCTAGACTCCTTACTCAACTGATCCCTACCTAGAAAGGTGGAAGTGTACTAGAAACCCTAGGGGGCTTGTTTCTACCTCAAGGAGACAAAATAGGTATATCTAGGCCTAAGGAGGGCTGAAAGAGAGGTCAAAAACCCCATAATAGTACTCTTGGAAAACCCTAAAAATTTCAAGAAAAAATTCTTGAGAAATATGAAAATGCAGGTTCTAACCTATTTTTGAAGGAAAATGCATTTTTTGGGCTGAATAGGGTGTTTTTATCCTCATAACAAACTTTTGGGGCTGAAAAGTGCGTTTTGGTCTTCGTGAATCTCAGGCGGCAGGTCTTGCAAGTTGTTGTCGTCTCCTGCTCTATTGATACCTATGACCTGTAGAAAACACCAGAAAACCACCAGTACCCAGAAATTTGACAAAATAATGGAGAGAAAGCCAGAAATAGAAAAAAGAATCTAAAAATAGATGCAGAAAACCCTAAAATTTATGAAGCAAAAGTCACCTAGGAAACTGAATTGTTACACCAGTGGAGTTGCCATTTGTTGAGAACAAATGTAACTAAAAACCTAGTGGAGTCGCCATTTGTTATTATGAAATTTCTTGAAAGTTGTACCAAAAATATCTCACTGAAGTCATGAGTGACTAATGACGCTAAAAACAATTATGGCTGGTTATCCTTCAGATCTACAACAAGTATGTGAGAAAAAAACTACAGAAAGATGGATGTATAAAAATCTAAAATAACAAACAACATAAATAAATATGATGAAAAAACCCAATCATGGAAAGAATTTGAAAGATAAATAATTATATTAATGAAACCTATCGAAGGATATTTACAAAGGGTCGTAAGTTCCCCTCAATGGGATGGGTCCTTTGATGTCATCATCACTTTAGTATTCAAATCTTCTTTTCTCTCAAATGTGTGAAAACCCAAACAAAGTAGAACTAAAAAATGGGAGCTCAAAAAATATGTGACGATAACAGTGGTGATGATAATGATCACGGTGATAAATGAATGAAAAAACCTCTTATTTATAGCAAAGTATTGGGTTGATCTCGAACATGGAGAATGATAAAATATTATTGATCAAAATATAGATCTACTTCTTGGAATACTTTATTATATTTTTGGGGAGGGAAAAAATATTTAAAATGATTAAATATCTTTATTTAGAAATAATGAACAAATAAAATGATTTATTAATTATTTCGCAAATAATAAGTAAGGTGTGAAATGAAATAATTATTAAACAATGATTAACAATTATTCCAAGGACGGTGTTAAGAAAAAATAAATAAATTATGATTTATTTAATTATTCCTAGGTGATTTAGTAAAATGTGACAAGGAATAATTATCAAATAATGATTTAATAATTATTCCTAGAGAAAATTAAATAAATAGTGGTTTATTTAATTATTCTCCTAGGTTTTAATAGAAATTAACTTAATAAAAGTGGTTTATTAATTTTTTTATTATAGTGAAAGTGATTTTACTATGGTAAAATTAAACTCACATGGTGTGTTTCAATCCACCTAGTTAGGAATGGCTAGGTGATCATTTTTTGGTGATAATAGCTCATGTTTTAAACAAATATAATTTTGTATGACTGTAGCAGGTATCCTTTCTTAATATCATGATAATTCCTTGCAAATGAAACTATTGTGGCTAGATTTGTATACAATGAGCATATCAAAGGTTTCTAAAGTCTATTTGTAGGATATTGCAAAATAAATGAAACTTTCTCGATGCATTATACAAAATAGTAAAGCATTGGGTGAGTTGTTTGATTTTGTTGCAAAAGGAATATCAATAATTATGATAATAGGGATTTTATGACAGATATCATTTCAATGTAGACATTGTTGTACGTCTTCTATTAATGTTCTTTCCTTCCATTAGGGCTTGATGCATAATTACCGCATGTTTGTTGCATTTTTGTAGCATGGTGGTTCATGAAGCATATGCATTTACTGTGATAGTTTTCTATGCAAAGAAGGGTTTAACATTGACTGATTATGGCAGTTCTAGTTGTGTTGACGTTGATGATTGATTTAAGTATAGTTCCTTGATATTAACTAAGGAGAAGGTTCCTTATTGTTATGTGCATTGTATAGTGAAGTCGTGGATGACTATGGATCCATGAATTTGATGAACTTACTGTTATTGGTATTGTCATGATAGCTTAATTCAGTCCCATGTCTTGTTGATTAGTGTTGATACTTGAAGGGTGAAAAGTTAATGTTAATGCTAATACACATTCAAAGATTATACTTGCTAAAAAATGAGTTGGGAATTATTGACAATTTTGGGCCTATGATAGGATCATATATTTGCTGTTTCTTGGTATATTATCTGATAATGTTAGTTAGTTTTGGTTTGACATGATACATGATAGGATTTGGATTAACAGTTTGATGGCTTAATTAACTTTAGATTTGACAGTATTTATTTAATTTGGCTTGGTACTTAACGAGACTTGGATTGAAACTGTTTTGGCTTAACATTCCACAATGTTGATTTTTTTAAGGCTTGGTATATTGGTTTAGTAAATGTTATGCTTGGAGGAGTATAATCAGTATTAAATGATTTAGTGCATTACTATTTAGTTATTCAGTTGTTGGTATTAAATGGTTAGTGTTTGACATTTTGGTATCTTGGTATTGAGCATATTGTTCAGTGCGGGTCTAGTTTGAAAATTGATGAAAGGTGGCCTACATGTTTTTTATCATTCATTACGATAGGTAGATCCTATATGAAAATTTTGAAATGTGGTCAATGAAGGTGTTGAGGGTTGTAGCCTATAGTAAGGGAGTAGGAGCTTCCTTCTATTATAAGCCAACAAGCTTGTCATGGAATAGTAGCTTCCTTCTAATTGGAGCTGGAAAATTTGTGGAGGTTGTAGCCTCCTGCGGGTACGAGCATGTGTTTTGGTTAGAGTTTGGGCTAGTACAATATGTAATGGAGATTTTTATTTTTAATAATAAAGTATAAAAATACAAAAATAGTGGTGGATTTATCCCACAATGGGTTTCCACCTAGAATCTGATGTCCATATGTATCGATGTGTTGATGTGTTTTAATGTTTAAATGTTTTAATACTTGATGCTGCCAATTATTTACTGAATAAGATTTCATATATAACACTATGTTTTTATAATGAAAAATAAATGTGAAATGAAAGCATAAGTTGTTGTGTAACCAGCTCCCAAGAATAGAAGAAAAGAGATATCAACGCCTTATAAATAAGCCACTTCGAGGGGGAAACCTCCAATACATTACATAAATGAACAATTCTTGGATGATACAAATGAAAAAACCTCCTATCTATAAATAGGAGTCCATGGGGCCACAATGTAATCCTAGTGGGGCCACAATGTAGTCCTAGCCGACATAAAAATAATAATATAAGGGCACAATAATAACAATATGGGGGTTAGACTAACATAATAAGGGACTACACTATTAATATAGGGGCTTAACATGCCCCTCTCCTTCAAACAAGTGTTGTCATCAACGCTTGATTATTTTTTGATGCTTCTGTATAAAATTCTCATCATCCCATGTGGAATCTTCTACAGGAAAGTTCTTCCACTTGCTAAGATAATTTGAAATTGATTGTACTTGTCGAGTTCTTGTTTTTGTGACTGCTTCAGAACTTCATTCGATGTGATATTGATCTTCCGGTTGTTTCATTTGATTTTTCACCAAAGTTAGGTTATCCTTTGAGAGTTGGAGAACTTGTTGTTGATGCTCATTGTGATATCCCACTACTTTATCATCCATAATAGATTTTATTTGATCCTTCAAACCATCCAAATTAGCTTCCATTTTTTCTTTTAAACCATCTATGTCATCTTCGGTTGCTCTTCGTAAGATCGAAATTTGTTGCACTTGGTACCGTAATTTTGATATCTCATATTGCAATTCTTCCTCCTCATGCGTCATAGTATAGCTTTCTGAGGGCTTAATGGGTATGGAATTATTTTTTGGAGGCATAATAGAACCCATTGCTGACAAAAATTCTTCAATATGCCCTTGGAATCAATTCAACTTGATTCTTCAAACAAGACTTATGCAATTCGGAAAAAACAATACACACCTTTTTCTTGCTTTTGAGGAGCTCGATATTGAAATTGGATTATCTCTGTGATTGCGGCCCTTCAATATTTGAAATTCAGCACTGAAGTATCCCTCTAAATTCTCTTTTTAATGCCATAGGTCTGACTTGATTTGGATTCTCCAATGCAAAGTTGTGTCCAATGTCCCACAATGACTTAATTCTGGACTGGTTCAGTAGAGCGAACTTGTAGGACTTGCCACGTGTCACTGTTTCGTTCTTTGTCTCTGAAATTGGTAGCCAAGAAACTACAATCTGTGCACTTGCGACCACTTTTTACGGCACTCAAATACAATGCCCATAGAGAGAGTTATTGAACTTTTCCCACGATCACCTCTTTGAGATGAAATTCAGGAGCCTAAAAAAGCACTACCTTCCACAGATCATATCTCCAAAAATATTGCGAACCAAGCTATGAAATTTTTCGATGAATTTCCTCCAGATTTCAGCTTCGCACCATACGAATTTCAGATTCTAAAACTTCGTAGAAAAAAATTTATAGCGCCAATTCCACGATGACCTGTTTAGGAGCTTGAAAAAATACCTAACTTCCACAGATGATATCTCCGAAAATATTGTGAAACAAGCTCTGAAATTTTTAGAAAATATTCCTCAGGATTTTGGATTCACACCCTAAAAATTTCAGCTTCTGAAACTTCATAGAAAAAAAGTTATAGCGAAAATACCACGATGACCTATTTGGAGCAGTGAAACCCTAGAATCCAAAGCTCTGATACCAAAGGTTGTGTAACCAGCTCCCAAAAATAGAAGAAAAGAGATATCAATGCCTTAGAAATAATCCACTTTGAGGGGGAAACCTCCAATAAATTACATAAATGAACAATTCCTGGATGATACAAATGAAAAAACCTCCTATCTATATATAGGAGTCCATGGGGCCACAATGTAATCCTAGTGGGGCCAGAATGTAGTCCTAGCCGACCTAACAATAATAATGTAAGGGCACAATAATAACAATATGGGGTTTAGAATAACATAATAAGGGACTACACTATTAATATAGGGGCTTAGCATAAGCTAAGTAAATTCAAATTTTGAATGAAATTTTGATTCATCCCACCCCCCCCCCCTTTAGTATTTATAACTATTGGAATCATAGAAGGTTTCTCCAATAAAGCTCAACCGCTTGAGAGTAGATCAAGGACAATGGGAAGGAAACAAATTAATAAGGCAACACAAATAAAGATGTCAAGACAGGAAAGCAGTGATAGTGATGCATCTGATGCAATGGAAATATCTACATTCATAGATCAAGTACAATGAATAGTGAAACAATACAAGTAAGAGGGTATGGATAATAAAGGTATGCTTGTACTTGATGATACTAATTATTAGGATTGGAAATAAAATATGAAGATAATGTTCATCAGATCTGATGTTTGGAATTTAGTCTGTAATGTTTATACTAAATCTCCACCATCATCACAAGAACTCCAGAATAATAGTTAGGAATTAAATGAAATATTTTGTACCGTACCTGATTCAATATTAGAGAAAGTTATTCATTCTAAAACCACAAAGGAGGCATGGGATAAACTACAGGCCATCCATGAAGGAGAAGAAAAATAAATAAAGGAATATTTCTCATCAGGTAAACTGAAAGGTAATATTGTTCTTCAGACATTGAATAAATCTAAGGGAAATTATGGTTTTTCATATGATTAGAGTGATCATGAAACACTCCTTGTTATATAAGATGGAGTTACTGATTCAAAAGAAGACATGTTAGAGGAAGTAATTAAAATTAGAATAAAACTCGTTTCTGCTTTGTAAAAGATTAATAGTCTTGAGAGTAAGTTGCAGGTATATGAAAATAGGGATCATGATAAATCAGTGAATATTGTAGAAATAACTGAGAAAATTAATGAAAGAAAATGATATTGTGAAGGACTTGAAGCTGATATCATCTCTCTAAGATCAAATCTGAAAAATTCAAATAAAAACATGAATAGCTAGTCCAAGTTTTTGATGAACAAGAGAATGGGATTAAGGAAGATATTATCGAATTAAGAACACAAGTAGAAGAAGGAAAAAATATTGAAGAAAGAATGAGGAAGAAATATATGGATAAAGAAGATCACAGCCGAAAATTGGAGGTTGAGGTAAGAATTATAAAAGGTAAATTAGTAGAAAAAGACAGACATTGAAATTCCATGATAGTACCAAGGTATTGGACAAGATTCTTAACAATCAAAGATTCCCTTCCGTCAAATTAGGCCTTGGTTTTCATAAAAGTGTTAAAGGGGAAACTAGCTCTCAGGATTATTCTAAGGCTAAATTTGAGAATCCTGGTAAAGAATTAAGAAGTCAACCAGACCAAGAACAAAGGAAAGTGATTTTTCAAAGGAAATAATTTGTTCCCAATAATAGAAACAATAATCGATTCTCTCCTTTGATCAACAATATTGAATTTTTTATTTGTCACAATTATGGACATATTACAGCCAATTGCAGAAGCAAATTGTTCAACCTCATGGAGATGGTCTCTTCACAGGAAAATCATCTGTTCCAAGATACTCAAGTTTATTTAAGGGGTATTATTTTAAAAGTAATATGTTTGGACACAAAGCTATTGATTCAAGGGTGAAAATGTGAAGTTGGGTTACACTTTTGTGAGAATCGGGGGTAGAATTTGTTTTTCAGCAATAGTTCGACCAAACTTTTTGAGAAAGTTCGTCCGAAATCGTTCTACCGTTTAGATTGATGGTGTACTAATGGCATGGGAAAAAATATTTTTTGCCAGAGATAGGAAAACCAACAACAGTTCGACCGAACTATATTTTATAAATATATCGCCCTCGAACTATTCTCATTTTCTTTCGTTTATGTTTTCATTTTCTGTGTTTCGCATGTTTCTTTTTCTTCTGCTCTATTGCTGATCATATTTTGTTGAATTACTGCGGCGACGTTAAGAAAATTATGTGGCGCTGCTGTTGCTCTATTGCTGATCATATTTTTTTGAATTGCTGCGACGACGTTAAGCGAATTTCTAGGTAAGTATAATCCACTAGTTTTCCTTCTCTGAAACCATTGAATGTTATCTATTCCAAGAGAATTACGGGTTTAGCAGGAAAAAAAATAGTAGATTTTCAATTGAAAGTAGAATGCCCTGGTTATACCTAAAATGCCACTAATTCATGTTTTATATCTATGTGAAGCTAAATTTAGTGTATTAGACAAAAACCCATAATTTTTGGTCAATCAAAAGTGGTGTAAATGAGGATTTTTGTTTTGTCTCAGCTTAAAGTCCCCTTTGCATTCAACCAAGAACTCGACAAAGTTGACCCCGATAGCATAATCGCTCCTAGAAACTTTTAGTTTGTGACCTTTGTTGAAAGAAAACTGAACATTATCATTACCCACTTCTTTATTCTCTGCTTGAACTCACACAGTAGAATCAATATGTTGAATCAAAGTACAGACCCTAATGATGGATAAATCCCGTAAAGGATTGAACACTACCCCAAGTACATGAATCATTATTTCCTCTAGAGTATATTGACCCAACACATTAATATGTTTTAAATTATGGCTGGATAGACGAGCCATATTCTATTGTAGATATTTCTTAACGGTAATAAGCTTAGGACCAATTAAAAGTTTAACCAAGCGAAAAACACTTTTAAAAACACTTTTTTCATCGAAATGCGTAGTCATATATTCTATTATTTTCTGTAAAATAAACAACTCTTCCTGGATGAAAGATTCACCATTATATTTACATTCTTTCAAGCTAATGAACAACCTGATAATCTCATGGTGATAGAGAGAAAAATTCAACTGTATAGAAGAACTATATAAAGACTTATCAATATTGATGTATAAAGTATTCCAGAATAACTCAATAGTTTGTTCCCAAGTTAAAGAATCTCCATGCTGTGGTACCTTGATACCATCACACACAGAATAATCCTTGTCAGATACAAAAGCATAATCACCAGTAAAATAAAATCCATTATTACTTGAACCATAAGAAAAATCATTTAGGAAAGATGAAAAACCACATGAATAAGCATTTAGACGAAGAAAACAACCTTGATTAATATCTGTCTAATATTTTATGTAGATGCACCATTTATATAGAGAAAATCAACAAATACAGTACAGATGACAACAGACAAAAGCACTAGGATTTATAGTGCTAAAACCCACATAATGTATAGGCCCTAGGGGAAACATCAGGATGGACATGGATTCCTGTAGAATATTATGAGAAACCGAAGTAAGAAATAAAAATCCATTTAAAGAAGCATTTCTTCTGCTTGCCTTGGGTTGATTCATACAATAGCAGCAACAAAAAACACAGATTGTTGAGGACCACAATTAGCCATTATTGTTTTTAGGTACAAAGAGGAATTGAAATAAATATTCCTCTTGAGTTAGATGATAGTCCTTTTTTAAACTCTCTGTATTGATAGTTAGCTGCTGATTCATACAATAGTAGCAACAAAAAACACAGACTGTTGAGGACCACAATCTAATCAGATCTATTTTCAATTAAAGAGAGGAATTGAAATAACTCTTCCTCTTGAGTTAGATGACAGTCCTTAGTTCAGCTCTCTGTATTGACAGTTAGCTCAACAGATTTATTAGGGGAATACAGATCAGTTTAAGAAAAGGGAAACAAATCATCTACTGTTAACTATCACTGGCACTTTACTTTTAGTAATAATAGTAATGGTTACGTATTAGTTACTAAATAAGCTTAATCTATGGAAACCTGCAATCTAACCAGTCATCCCATATTATAGAAACACTGCTTATCTCCACTAAGTTTTGATCATGTAATTGTATTGACTTCTCATATTCACTTTTCTCTAATTACATATTGATAGGCCTAATAAGTGGTTACAGGAGATTCCAGAATATTCTTCAAAACCAAAAATGATTTGATAAAAACACATTAGCCAATAAAAAAACCATTGAAACCAAAAGTGATTTGATACAAAACATAGGTTTTAACCTTATATAGGTAATTGTTTCAAATAGATTCCTAAATATAAAATGAAAAATATTCAATGTAAAACACATGCATTCTTTTACACCCTTATGTCTACGTAAAGTAGTTTTAGTGATTCCACGGGTCCTCTACACCCTTCATAGGGTATAATTGGGACAGGTAGTGTTAACTTCTACAAGTTTTATAGGCAGAGTCTGTAAAGGGCCAGGTAGCCTCTAGATCTCATCTTTTGTGAAAAGTGATAGATCCAGTAAATGCCCCTATAGTAAATATTTGGAATAGATCTAAATAGAAGTTTTTCATTTTCATATCCATGGTCTCAAACAATGAGAGAGAGAAAAAAAACCTTTTATATTCAATGTAAAACAAAAATTAGCCATAAAAGTTTCCCATTGAAACCAAAAGTGATTTCATACAAACCATAGGTGATTTGATTCAATAGCAATGTGTATCTTGAATATCTAGCCTAGTCATGTAATTGGTATGATATCCTCTTAGAAAAATATTTTTTAATGAAGAAAATATATCCATAGTGATCCACTGATATTTGTTCACAGACAAGTATTCCATTTTGGACTTTTATATCTCAAAACTATGCTCATTGAATTTATGCATCTATATTTTTAAACTACTTGAAACTATTTTATTACACCATAGGATTCATTTCGATATATCTCCCATTTTAATGGGGTGTATCACATTTCAAGAAAAACACATTAGCCATAAAATTTTCCCATTGAAAACAAAAGTAATTTGATACAAAACATAGGCTTTAACCATATATAGTTAATGTTTTAAATGCTACCTTCTCTAACAAGATCAGAAACTCGATCACCATCATATGATATTTAGTCTCCTCTGATTGCATTTATTCAAACATTGCAATGAACATTTTTCCCTTTGTATTTAGCTCTGTATGTTTCCAATCTTTTACATACATTTTGTTTTTACAAACATCATTGGATTTTGTGTTGTCTATGAAAACATGACAAAATAAGAATATTTTCTTTTATCCAATGCAAACACATTTCTAGACGACTTTGTTTTAATTGAATGCAATTTTCGAGTCCCTTTTATTGTTTCAACGTCATTTCTAATTAATCTATCTACGTCTTCGATCCCAATATGCCAAAAAACCTTTATATGGAAAATTTAAAGAAGAATGTAAATATGATATCAAAATACAATCAAAGATAATCATTGTGATAAATGTGCACTATTTAAAATTAGATATCCAATAAAAATTAAATTGAATTTACCTTCACACTTCTCTTGATCTGTTAGTTTCGTGGCTTAGAGTAGCGATGCACCATTGAACAAATTCTTTCGCGTCCACAAGTCGAGTTGCAACGGGGTTCATTTGATATCTTCAAAGCGCTCGTTTTATGCATGCCCCTGCACCGTCATGTTCTCCTTTTCCATGACCAGTCTCAAATAAATTCCAACATTGTTTAATGCAGGTTTTCTTATGAAGACAACACAACCAAAGGAATGATCGTGCAGATTTGAATTGACCTGCACATCCTTCTGACCATATCCAATGTTCATTAAATGTTATTCCACGATTTTTCAAGGAATCATATTTTTTTCCAAAACAATGTTGTACAAAATATGTATCATGTGTACGATAGTCACTGATATAAAAGTGATATTCTTTAATAATATTTCAATTTTCATTGGTGATTTCTATATGATCGATGTTTTGTTCAACATTTCTATATAAAATATGGACGAGCATGGAGACTTGGTCAGAATGATAGTATTCACTCTGAATTTATTTTTGTGGAGCAAATGTGTAGTTTTCTGCAAAATCAATTACTGACAAAATGGTCCTTGGTGGAAAAACTTCACGGGGTTTTTTGAATTGCAAGTCTTGCCATCGAGCTCTATGGGAATGCTTGGTGTATTTGCAAATTTCTGCCTCAAACTTTCTCAAAAATTCTATCACAAAAATTTCTTTTTCTCGTAATTCAATTCTTTTAACACTATTTGCTCCATGAATCGATGTATGGATATATTCATATCTCTTCCATTTCACTTTCATGTTGGACAATGATTGATCATTTATATCAGTATGATATTTTTTTTGAAATTTAGTAAAATTTCCACAATCATCACATTTTTTACCGCCAACACATTTATTTTCGTAAAATAGTTCATTGCTTTCTCTTTCACATAGAATTTATGATATGAAATCATGGATAGTGGAAGGAGGAGGTGAATCCTTCCAAAATTTTCTACCAAAATCATGGAATATGTCATAATATAACTCAAATTCCACATGATAACGACAACAACAAGTGTCGTGTATGGTGATAGGTTTTACATACCATGGTTTTTATTGAACAAAAGCATTGATTGAAACATGAATTTCATGATTCTCTTCTTTGATCTTGTTGAAAAACTCTATCTGAGTGGTTTCTAAGAAATTTTTTTCATGTTCTTCGTACTGATTTCGTGTTATTCTTCTTCGCATCACATGCCTTGCAGTTGGCAAAACACGTGGATTGTTCTTCTAATATTCATTATTATTTTTTTTAAATTTTCTTGAAGTCTATCTTTGTATGGTTGCCTACAAATAGCTCTCCAACAAGCGAGTTCATCATTTACATCTATTTGCAACCGAAATTTCTGATGTTTGTGCAAAGTTTTTTGCGAGGTTCCTAATGCTCGTGCCATAGATTTTACCATGTGATTCTCTTTAGTACTTGATGAAACCACTGCCATATGTATTTCTCTACGTACAACTGAAACATTTTTCTGTCTAGATCTTCTAATTGAATTTATAGCACTATTTATATTTTGTATCACATTTTCCTTCATTTTTTTATCTTTGGTTGATTTTCGACTACCCAATAAGGTCGTAGCTTCTTTTAATTTCCTTAATGATAAGAGACCTTTCAACATTTGGGCTTGAACTATCACCTTTTCCTTTATGAAATACTTATAAAAAATGTGGTTAACACGATATCATATATAATGGTCAGCTTTTTTATCTCCATATGTGTGAGTGTCAACATTTTCTAACATCTCAAACATCTCATCATACGACATTTCATTTCTTGTACATATTCCGAATGAATAGTACATAATGATTTATATTTAATAAATCTTCAATTAATAAATATGTCTTATAATTTCAATAATATGTGCATGTATTCAACATATATATATATATATATATATATACATACATACATACATACATACATACATACATACATACATATATATATATATATATATATATATATATATATATATATATATATATATATACACACCTTGTGATTCAATTTCTTCACTTGAATTTCTTTCAACATTTTCACCATCTTTAATCATTGGTTCAATGTCTCTTTCACTTTCTCTTTCAAAATTTTGTATCTCATCATCAATGTTTTGAGGAATATCTCTCTCTGTTTACATTGCAAATTATTTTTCAAATTAGTTCATCAAATAAAAATTAAGCTTCTCATTTTACACTAGGAAAATTTTAAATATATCAAAATCATAATATTTACATTTACATACCTACTTCAACATCTAGTTGAGGTTGATTTCCCCCTTCAATATTTGAGAGTGCTTCTATCTTTTTTTTGCGAGATTGTCTCGTATCTTCTCTACGTTCCTCAGGGTCTCTTTTTCGATAATATTTTCTCGTACAATTCCTTCTATTTTCCATGATAATAGATTATGAAGTTCAAAACATTTCCTTCAAAAATTTAGACAAAAACAGAATTAAAAAAAAACATCAAAAAAGATTTAATTTTAAAAAAAAAAACTCATTTTAAAAATTTTGCAAAAAATACATAGTCCAATCCAAAACACTTACTTTAAAAAATTCAAGAAAAAAATGTCTTATAAAAATTAAATGAAGCTCAAAATATTTCCTTCCAAGTCCTACAAAAAAATTTCAACTAAAAAGTTAGACAAAAACTCATTTTAAAAAATCATTATAAAAGATTTACTTCAACCCAAAACACGTACTCTAAAAAAATGTCACTTCAAAAAATGGCTCCAAAAAATGTCCATTGAAAATTAATTCCAACTTCATAAAAAAAGCCACTTTAAAAAATACTTCAAAAAATATCACTTTAAAAAATAATTCCAAAAAATGTCCTTTCAAAATTAAGCCCAAATCCATACCTTCAAAAATAATGAAAATTAAGCCCAAATCCATACTTTCAAAAAACATGAAACCTAAAAAACATCCAAAATACTGTATCACATACCTCCAAGAAATGTCCTTTGAATGTACCTCCAAGAAAATTCTTCAAAAATGTTCTTTGAATGTACCTCCAAGAAAATTCTTTAAACCCAAAACAATTCTTTGCAAAATCAGACCAAATGTACGAAAATATGCGAAAATAATGAATGCCTCCAAGAAATGTCCTTTGAATGTACCTCCAAGAAAAGTCCTTAAATAAAAAACAATTCTTTGCAAAATCAGATCAAAACCTTTGTAAAATCAGACCAAATGTGTGAAAATATGCGAAAATAATGAATGATTTCATGACAATTTATATTGCCATGAAATGTTTTTTTGGAGGGGCTCGGCGGTACTTTCTAGTCGACGGAAAGTTAGGTAAAAGTTCGGCCGAAATTTTTATAAATAGTTCAGCTAAACTTTTATGTCATTTGACTTAACGGGTCATCGGCACAAAAAACAGTTTGGCCGAAATTTGTTTAAGAGTTCGGCCAAACTAACGCATCACTAGTTATGCAAAACCAAGCGTTGAATACGTATCTGCAACTTTGGACTGATTAAACTCCATGAAACATTCTGAATTAACTGTCGGAACCAAGACAAGTATTTTCAGAATTGAATCTACTTTCAGGAAATATAACTTTTATGGAATTTCATAAGTATTTACTAATTTTAATTAATTTTGTAATAAAACGGGTGCAAACAATTTCTGAAGGTCATTGTGATTGAGTGAAATCAAAATTCTGTATCTTCCAAAATACATTGTAAAAGAAATTGAAAAAATTATGGTACATTACATTGGTCCCTCATCTCTAATGGGTATCTTTTAGATTTTTAGTTTATAACTTATATGTTAAGAAATTTCTTGCATCGCGAAACATATTCAAAATATGCAGTTTTTTCATATTGGACTAGTTCAAAAAATTCTAGTAATTATGATATGCATCCATTGGCTTTGTAAATATGACGAAACCGAAGTAGATAGATGTCTAGATTGTTGTAACACATTTTGTTTCTCAAAAACACAAATTTTCAAAGAATAAAACATTGTGTATTAACATGATTTCTTATGAATCCGTTGATTGTTAAAAAACACACACTCAAAGAAACGCTAAGTTGACATATCAAATGTGTATAAAAAAATTCCAAAAAATAAGTAATAGAATGCTAAAAAAATTTCTGACAACTTTTATTTTTATCGCAAAATGAAATTCTAAATAGAAAAATTATTTTAGCTTGCAGAAAGTTGAAGAACCCAAAAATTGAAAGTTTTTTCTCAAAAAGGGAAAAAAGGTGTAACCCAAGTTCACATTTTCACCCTGAAATGAGAGAAACATGAAGTAGAAATATTATGATTCTCTTCCTCCCTTGCCTAGTCATGTAAGGTGTTACACATGTAAAAGGTTATTACATGTAGCAAAAGAATGAAGGAACAATACAATGAATTCATACAGACAACAAGAAGACTCTTTGCAAATAAAGCAACCAAACAATAGTGTTGTTATCAAGACTCTTGAAAAATATGGATTTACTAGCACTACTGATGCAGGAGCATCAAGGGCATTTTTTATTTGTAAATATGTTAGAAAAGGGGGTGTGACAATTTTTAATATTTTATTAATTAATTTGTTATTTTAAATAAAATAGGAGAAAGTGAGGATTTTGTAAATATCCTTTTATTAATTAAAAATATATGAGAGAATTTGGTTAGTTAAGGATATAAAGGGATAAGATTCTAGATAATAGGATTTGTTGAGATATTTTAGTGGTATTGAGATATTAAGGGGATTGAGCATTAAATTAGATCATTTTTAAAATTGTATAAATTCATCAAGCCTCAAAGGCATGAGTAGAGATTGTGAGTGAGTGTGAGTAGAGAGTGAGAGGTTTTCTACTTGGAAGCCTTCGGGCAGTTTGTAAAGGCCAAATGATCGAAAATCAGGCCGAAGGAAGAAAAGGTTGTAAGTATTTTCATTGTTAATGTGGAAGTGTTTTCAGAATTTTGTGTTTAATTCATTGAGTAATGTATATTTCTGTATATCGACTTCAAATTCGTTAAGGTGCTCTCACTTTGGTGAAATCAAATTAAACTGTTGTGATGAGGTACCAGAATTTGGACTGGTAATGATGGATCGACTTAGTGATGGTATGGGATACGAATGTATGGTACGTTGACTGAAATTAATAGCATCGAAGAGTTGTGTTTCACATGTGAGATGGAACGTTTTCTTTTAACTATTTTGAAATAGGGACAGCGTTCAAATTAGAACGTAAGGCATTGGGTGAATCAATGGAAATAGAATAATTTAATCTGCTACAGATTGGGAATTTCCATGACACGTTGCGGCATTGAAATTGGGCGGTATGCAGGTTTGAAATCATATAATCTACTTATAAGATCTGTTTGCAAATGCCAGATATCTGTGGATCAAAACAAAAGGAATTTAATCATTCTTTGTGAAAAACGTTTTAATTAAAGACCAGTGAGTAATTATCAAATAAGTCTAGTTTGTGTTTGAATCCTGTGGTGGAATGCCGGCGCTGTGATCAATCCATAAGGTGTAATGCCAAAGCAAATGAGTTGTGAATAGCGGCATTAATTTTTATTATTTGCAGAACATTGTTGCTAAAATCATTCTCATCTGGTTAAGTGCGTGCAGTGAAGTAGAAATTCGATTTAGTCGACGAGCGTTGGTCTTGGTAACTGGCAACGTATATGAAAATTTGATATAGCGCTTATGGGACAGCGCTGGAAAAGGAAGTCAATTGAGGTTTTTGTATATTTGTTCTGCAGGTGAGAAGTCAGAACAGTAAGCGCTGGAGAGCTGCAGGAACATAAGTCTGGCAAAATTCGTTGAAATCCAGCGTTAAGGAAATTGTGACGTTGTCATAAAGGGTTTCATTCATGAATTTGCAGAACAGAAATCGAGTGCAGAATACAAGTTTATAACAAAAGAGTAACGTGGCTTTAAAACCCAGTTTGAATATCATCTATTGAATGTTCTTTGTGTATTTATATTGCATGGAGAAGATTAGTATAGAGTTGTGATAATGCAGGGTAAAGGCGGAACGATGGTTATTGAAACAAACCAGTTCGAATCCGATGTAAATGTTCAAGCGCCAGACGTGAACAATGGAACGCAGGTAGGCACAACATCTAATTGGCAATTGTATTGATGCGTTGAGTTTTGGTATAGACTTTGAATTTTAAGAGAGCGCTGGTATTTTCTCAAATTAAAGCCGTATGAAATCTCATAGGCATTAAATCAAACAAGAATGAAATATTTGAATTGGAACCTTCACATGAGCGTGGTTTGACTGTATAAATGAGGGATTGGTGATATTTAAAGTGCATAAGAGTTATTGGGATTGTTTGGTTATGAGACATTGGAATGTAAAAGATTTAATATGTGTTTCCAAAGTTCGACCTTTAAGTTATGAAGGGTGCATTGAGTAAGGACAAGTCCAAGTCTTTCATTGATTAAAATAATGACATGGGCACATTGTTTCATTGAATTTTGATCATATATGAATGATGTTATTGGGTTGATGAGCATTTGAATGATTTGAGTCATTGGGTTTAATTGAAGGTTTCAAAAGTTATGAATTTTTCTGAAGATGAGTAGATATTGGAATTGAGATAATTCCATATATGATGGATTTTAATAAAAGTATGAAATCAATGGTGAATGATTTTGAACCACATGAAAGATAAGTTCCGCATTCAAATAGTACAGTTGTGAAATTGCCAGCTATTGAGGTTTTTGATTTGGATAAACGCTGAGATGCACGCTGATATGCATAGAGATTAAAGATTCTGGGTATTGCAGGCTAGACCTACATCAACTACTCATATTAAGCAGAATAAAGAGGAACAATTAAGGTGTGGCCTTTCTTTGTGCACATTTGAGGAAGAAGATAAATGGTACATAGATAGTGGATGCTCTAATCACACGTCTGGAAATAAGACAAAATTTATCTCTCTCAAGAAAAACAAGAGTGGTAAGGTTATTCTTGGAAATAGCACACCTACAAAGGTACAAGGAATGGGTAATGCTAATCTTGAGGTTGAGAATAGAGAAGCAAATAATGTATTATTGGTTGAAGGACTAAAGAAGAACATTCTAAGTTTAGGCCAAATAGCTAATAAAAGGCATGTAATTGTATTTACATCAATTGGATGAAAAATCATAGAAGAATGAATTGGAGAATTTATAACAAAAGCATTTAGAAATGTAGATAAACTGTATGTACTAAAGAAGGATCCATGCAAAAATAAGAGGTCTAGCTCCTCTTCTTCAAATCCAGAGTAAAAGAAACTAATCCCCACTTTATTCTATCATATCTGATGTTATTTATTAAAGGACTACATAAGTGCATATTTAGCAATCAGGTCCACGAAATTTGTGGTGCATGATCTTAGGGGGAGCCTTGTGTTGATTATGATTTTATATGTTGTTTTTTTGGTGATTATTTATGCTACTAATGATGCATTTTTTTATGTACATGATAATATATGATATGTTCAAGGGGATTTTCTTATATTATACAATAGCTCATTGTTGGAATTTTGCTGCAACATTGGATTATTACAGACTACTAATATGATGTGTTATGCAATATTGTGATCAAGATTGGTAATGAAGAATTTGCACACGTTCAGGGGGAGCTTCTCTTATGCTTCCAATGGTTTATTATTGGAATTATGACTTATGATTAACATGATCACTAATTATTTGATATGATGTATGATTATTACTTTTGAAATCAATCTTCTTACAATGGTTCTCTGATACATTGGTCACTATTGAAAGAAAAATGTTGTTATCACTATGTCATGGTTGGCATTGACCTATAATGAGTCCATTACTGTTGATAAATATTATTGTATTTATTAATGGTTATTGGTAATTGGGTTGTTTCTATTCTTGTTGTTTTTAGTTGGAATGTTGACATACTAATACTATACCACATGTTTATGAAGATCTCAAATGCTTCCAAGGATTTGCATTATTATTACATCTATACATATATCATGATCTTTATTCTTGATGATGGTTGGTTGGTGGCTTGAAATACTCTATTTATTGGATGCTATGTATTGTTATAGTATTAAGTCATGGCTATTTATTTTCGAAATCATGTTGAAAGAAAAATTGTGTATCTACTCAACAAGAATTGTACTTTTATTGCATATCACTAGAGGGTCTGTGTTGGGTATGGAGCCTAATTATATTCCTAATTGTTCAGAGGATTTTTGTTTCAGTTGCATTGGATCCATGTTCCTAATGGGGTGACAATGCCTCCCATATGATCACCATCAAGGTGGGGGAGAGGGGGGGGATGACTAATTTTATGAGCCCCCCAGTGGGGGTTTAGGGACAGTGCCCCCTAAGCTAAAAATAGATGAAAATTTACCTAGTTATATATTGTAATTTCATAGTCAATCTAAATTATTCCTTAGGTGGATTATATGATGGTATAATTTATGTTAGTTTAGGGTTTTTTCCCCTAGAAGGAAACCATCAATTTATAAGAGGGAATTGTATTACGACTATGTATTATTATTCTGAGTGAGAAAGAGAGAGGAGAGTGTGTGAGAGAGAAGAAGAAATTATAGCAGATATGTTGTAGGTTGTATCTCCTCATTTTGTTGGATAATATAAAAGGAAGGACTAGCTATTTATCCATGGACATAGCCCAAATTTTGTGAACCATGTATATCTATGTCTCTCTTGTTTTATGCATTTTTGTGTTTTCGTTTCTGCAATATTATATGTGTTTCATTGATTCGTTAATTATTTTCTAACAGTCCAGTATATGCTTAGGGGAGAATGACCAGTTGAGCTCTTTGTTTCACATCATAAGATCATACTTATAATTTTGCACATGTAAGGGGGAGTACTTCTCTGATCCTAGCTCTACCCTTTGCACTTGATGTCAAAGGGGGAGAGAGGGCTTGGTATTTTGCAAGAGGTTTTGATCAAGTACAAAAGGGGATATTTTTTCCATTATGACTAATGTGTTAGCCTTAATGTCAACCTGAATGTTGTATTGGGATGTTGATTGATGTGAAATTTCAAGATTTTTCATGGAATGATAGTGTAGGATTGATGGAACATCCCATATCAGTATGTCTACTTGGTTAGTTACATTCTCTCATCTCAGTATTGATGGATTGATATAATTAGTGTAGGAAGAGGTTGTATAAGTTTGAATGAGTGTACTAGTGTGATTTAGAGGCTATAGTTAGGTATACATGTGCTGGAGAGTAGGAGGTCCGAGTATGACAAGTTTTAGATTGAAAGGATTTGAGTCTCCCTAGTTCAAGCCTCAATCACACAGAGGAAGGCTCATGGATGTGACCAGAAGGTTGTAGCTTCTAGGAAGGCTTGTTAGCATGGCATCTCGAAAGGTTTTATCCAAAAAAATCATGTCTTGTGAATGTGACTGATCTCAAATGTACAGGATTGTTTACTTCCATAATTGACTAAGGAAGTGTTTATGTGAAGGAATGAAGGAAAATGAGTTATTTTTTTGCCTTAATTGTGAACTTAGAGAATGAAATTAAGAATAAAACGACATCAAATAAAGAGACAAACATAGAAAACATTGATTACGAAGTTCGTCCCTCCTGGACTACCTCTCTGGGTCTACTTCCAAGTGGGCGTTTTTTTTATTAGGAATGCTCCATAAAGGTTCTTTACATGAAAATTCACCAACTGAACTATGAACATAGGCACTTTTGGTTACTATAAAAAATAATCCCCTTATCTCATCTTTTCAACACCTGTCTCCATTCTATAAAGGGCCTAAGGAAGCTGAAGTTACACCCAAAAGAGCATTTATAGGCATGAATAAAACTATGTTGTTGAAGCTCTTTGTTCACTCCCTCACTCATTGGTGCATTGGAAAATATTTTATAAATATTCAGGCAAGTTCCAGGGTTGAACGTCCTAGGATATAGTTGGCAAGTGGTTGGTTGTAGGTCAAATCACCTAGTCCTCGGTGAAATGATTTTTTAACACCGTGTTAAAACTTAGCATAGCACAACAAACCCCCTTATCCAAAGTTTGTTTGGTGCATAGTTGATTTAAATGGCGCATAGACAATGCATTAAAATTTTTAGTTGGTGCATTTTTTACGGTTTACCAACCATACATTACAATCTATGTAATTAATATATATACTTTGACGGAATCAAAATTTATCACCAAAAACCCTTGGCACAATAAGATTCGACTGAAACAATGATAGTTGTTATGACATGTGAGTGGTGACATGCTCTTTGGTGGTCATGGCCACAACTACAACCTGTGGCATATGATGTGTTCCAATCATCGGCTAAAACCCCACTGCATTATAACTTGTTGTTACATGTAATCATTGGTTGACATCTACTCCATCGTTTATTACATTTGCACCATAGTTATAATACTTTATGGTTTAACACCATAGTTTTCAATGTTTTAAATACTCTAACATAGAATTTTTGTTAACATATATGTTCCACTCCATAAAGTTTAACCATATCCCATTTGTGCCATAAACCTTAGGTTTAGACCATAGGTCTTATATATGCTCCCACCATGTTTATATCCTTAGGTTTAATAAACATTTCCTGACCATTGCACTTAGGTTTATGTCATGTGCCACCATTGTTTTGTTTTGAAATTTTAAATTGCACCCCATTATATGGTTTTTAATATGGTTTAAACCATAATTTTGTACTTTCCATTTCATATGGTTTGGAAACCATAGAACTTATTTGAAATTGTGCCATTAACACCCAAATGCACCCATGGCATGAAATGTACAAAAACTCAAAAATATCACCATTCAACCTAAACACTTGCACCTATTAATGTATTGTGAACCTTTTGATTGCATTGACTAGACCATTTCCACGTGTTGAGTAGTTGGAATCCCACATGGCTAGAAAGGATCCTTTTTCACTGGTTCACCACAAACTTCAACAGACGATTTCTCCTTCATCCAGAAACGAAATGAGAAATTGTAAATATTGCTAGATTCAGAATGACGGGCTATACAACTTGTTGTTATTTTAGGGAAAAATAAAACCCTTGAACTTAGCACAAATTGAGAATCCTCCTGGATCATTACTCTCCACTGGAAGCTTTTGGACCACCAAAAGTTTGGTTTTAAGCAGACATGAGGTGAGGGAACAACTCCCTCACCCTTCCAATCTCCATTTTGATTGGATTCATGCCCTTGAATATCACTCGATGACACTTGACATATCCATGCCTGGAAGTGAGGACCTTCCCCTTACCTTCAGCTTTAATCCTTAATCTGTTGATGTAAAGGCATAATTGATCACCAACCTAAAACAGATGACCCTTCTGATGCTTATCATGATGCATTTTGTAGTTGTGCCAATGTCTTGCCAACACCAACATGCACTCTTTCTCCCTGTGGTATGCAGCACTTTCCAAGATGGTATAATAACCTATTATAAACATGATAATTCTCTTCTTCCACATGAGCATCATTAGTCAGTGATTCACAAACATCTTTGAAAACAATATATGCAGTATATTTCTCATTGTAACTTTCATTCACTAAAGAACTATTTTGCAAATTAACTGAAACATTCAAAGAAGATATTGGAAACACATCAAGAACTTTGTTTGTTGTACCTTCTTGATACTTTATTACTAAGTGTACCTACTAAAAAAAACCCATCCATCCATAAAGTCAAGACTATTGCAACTTAGTGTGAGTTTGAAGGTATTGAAGTGGTTGTTGATTTGTTTGAATCACTGTTTCTTTTGCACACCCACTAACATCAATTTTGATTTCAAATGGCTATGGAAGGTTTGGTGGAGTTTTTCAATTTTCTTCTTTAAAGTGTCACATGTTTTTTGTTGTTTTCCTCCCCAATGAAAGGAGGCTTTAAAACTTGTTAAAGCATGAAGTGGTGATGCAATAAAATAGAAATGAAAAAAAAAATTCCTTCAGTACTGAACTGCACCCATCAAACTTCTAACTTCCCAACTTGAACTGAATATAAGAATATCACCCAGATAGACTATGAAAAACTTATCAAGAAAATATTGAAACACATCATTCAACATTTTCATTAAAATTGTTGGAGCATCACATAAACCAAACCATTCATAAAGCCCCTGTCTAGTCTTACATGCATTTTCCCAAACATCATTCTCTTCAATACACATATGATGATAACCATTTCTTAAATCTAGTTTAATTATTGATATATGATTCATGCCAATATTGAGAAGAGGTGCAACATATAGTAGTTGATTCTCATGTTGTATTTCTTGTTTTGAAAGTAGAATCTTTTGTTCTTTAAACACTTCCTTATAAGAATAAATTATTTCAACCAATTTGTCCTTAAACTAAGAATCACATGCTTGAAAAGCATCATACTTATCATTAGGTTGTTTCTTAAGAAACATGAGAAAACAATTTTCACTTGAACATCTGAGTCTTTTTGTTTGACCAACATTGATTAAATCCAAGTTTTTATTACTTATGTGTGCCATGAAAATGTATTAAATTCCTTCTTTAAATAGATGATTCTTAGGCTCCTTTCTATAAAATATGCCATCTCGATCATAAAGATAAGGACTACCCAACATAATGCCACATATGTCCAAAGGAATCATCTCTAAATCAAATTCATTTATCATTTATCATTTACACCAAAAATATTGTTTACATGCATGAATAAAACTTTGTTGCTAAAGTTCTCTGTTCACTCCCTCACTCACTGGTGTATTGGAAAATATTTTATAAAGCCTTAGGTAGGTTCCAGGGTTGACCCTATCAGGCTATAGTTGGAAAATGGTTGGTTTTAGTTCAAACCACCTAGTCCTCACTATAATGATTTTTTAACACCATGCTAAACCTTAGCATAGCGCAACAAACCCCCTTATCCAAAGGTTTTTTGCCACATAATTGATTTACATGGCACATAGATAGCACATTAAACTTTGTAGTTAGTGCATTGTGTATGTTTTACCAACCATACATTAAAATATATGTAATTAATATATATACTTTGGCGGAATCAAGCTTTATCACCGAAAACCCTTGGCGCAATAAGATTCGACTGAAACTGTGACAAATGTTGTGACATGTGAGCAATGACCTGCTCCCCGGTGGTCACGACCACAACTCCGACCCGTGGCATATGACGTGTTCCAACCATCGACCAAAACCCCGTTTCATTATAAAATGTTGTGGCATATAACCATTAGTTGACATCTGCTCCACCGTTTATTACATTTGCACCATAGTTATAACACTTTATGGTTTAACACCATAGTTTTCAAGGTTTTAAATACTCCACCATAGACTTTAGGTTACATATATGTTCCACTCCATAAATTTTGACCATATCCCATTTGCACCATAAACCTTAGGTCTAGACCATAGGTCTCATATATGCACCCACCATGTTTATAGCCTTAGGTTTAATAAAAATTTCTGCACCATTGCACTGAGGTTTATGGCATGTGCCACCATTGTTTTATTTTGACATTTTAAATTTCACACCATTATATGTTTTGTAATATGGTTTTAGACCATAGGTTTATATTTTCCATTTCCTATGGTTTGGAAACCATAGAAATTATTTGAAATTGTGCCATTAACACTCTAATGCACCCTTGACATGAAATGTACAAAAACTAAAAAAATATCACTATTCAACCTGAAGACTTGTACCTGTTAATTAACTTTAAACCTTTTGATTAAACTGAATGGACCCTTGCCATGCATTAAGCAGTGGGAAAGCCACATGGCTAGCAAGGCCCCTTTTGCACTAGTACACCACAAACTTCAACAGGTGATTTATCCTTCATCTGGAGACCAAACGAGAAACCGTAAATATTATCAGATTTAGAACAACTAGCTCTATAGCTTGGCATTATTTATAGGAACAAATGAAACCCTTGAACTTGGAGCGACTAGAGAATCCTCCTGGATCAACGACCATGCCTTTAGCTTGAAAAAATAAAAAAACAAGTGTGAAACCAAGGTTTCTCCCATTGAATCCATGAATGCCAGGCTGGATTGATATGGTGAATGATCTAGTAAATTACTACCTTGGTCTTTGTTTGAGGTATTGTGAGTCCACAAGGCTATATGGGAGAAGCAAATGGAAGCATTCGTTCTGTGCATTCGATGATTTCTTTGTGTGATTTGGCTTAAGTAGGTGCACACTAGGGTAAGAGGAGGTTCAGATCTATTTGCCATTGATAAATATGAAGATTTGATGCAGAGAGGATGTTTTGATAATATAACAATGGATATGTGGCCTGAATGTCTTGCAAATTATTGAAGGTATACTATTGTTTTTGTAGTGATATAGGATTTAGTTACTAATAAATGGATTGTAGGTACCAAAGGTCATATGATAAAGACTTGTATGATTTGAATGTTTATAAAAAATGTTATAAAAATTAATAAAAAAATGTTATACTTTTGAGTACAAGAAATTGTATAATTCCTTATACTTTCTAAAAATATTTCAGTACATAACTTAAAGAAAATTCTAAAAATATTTTAGTACATGACACAAATAATGGGTTTTAATATGCATGTCGAATAATTTATTTCAATATCAACTTTATCCATATGTATATGGAAAGAGTGTAAATGTCAAATCATTTTAATGTCTGTCATGTAATAAAATATTTTAACGTTGTAAGAGGAGTAATCAAAAGTAAAAATCTTCAAGGAGATTCCAAAAAATAATAATTTCGCAACTATATAAATAGTCGAAAACATAATCATTATTTTTTCACATTTCTTCATTTGGGCTGAATTTGCAAAGGACTTTTTTGGGCTTAATTTTCAAAGGACATTTTTTGGGCTTAATTTTCAAAGGACATATTTTGGAGTTATTTTTTAAAGTGACATTTTTTTAGAGGTTTTTTGGGCTTAATTTTCGAAGGACATTTTTTGGAGGTATTTTTTAAAGTGACAGTTTTTAGAGGTTTTTTGGGCTTAATTTTCAAGGGACATTTTTTGGAGGTATTTTTTAAAGTGACATTTTTTAGAGGTTTTTTGGGCTTAATTTTCGAAGGACATTTTTTGGAGGTATTTTTTTGAGTGACATTTTTTTAAAGTGTTTTGGGTTGAAGTAAATCTTTTGTAATGATTTTTTAAAGTGAGTTTTTGTCTAATTTTTTAAGTGATTTTTTTTTGCACAACTTGGAAGGAAATATTCTGAGCTTCATTTCATTTTTAAAAGACATTTTTTTTGGCGGAATTTTTAAAGAAAGTGTTTTGGGCTGAAGTATGTCTTTTGTGAAAAAAAAAAAAATGAGTTTGTTTGAAATTAAATCTTTTGTGATGCTTTTTTTAATTGATTTTTTGTCTAAATTTTGATAGTGATTTGTTTTTACAGGATTTTGAAGGAATTTTTTTGAGCTTCATACTAAATTATCATGGGAAATCAAAGGAATTGCAAGAGAAAATATGATCGAACAAGAGACCCAGAGGCTCGTAGAGAACATGGGAGAGAATATCGAAAAAAAAGAGAGAAGAATTCTCAAATATTGAAAGGGAAAATCAACCTCAACTAGAAGTTGAAGCAGGTATGTAAATGTAAATATTACAAATTTGACTAGTGTATTGTGAAACTTAATTTTTATCTGATGAAATAATTTTAAAAATATTTTACAATGTAAATAAAGAGAGATATTCCTCAAAACATTGATGATGAGATAGAAAATTTTGAAAGAGAAATTCAAAGAGATATTGTAATATTCCAAAAATTTAGCTTTCAGCTAAATGGAATATTATAGATTATTTTGTCACTAGGTAGGTGAATAAGTGGGTAGGGAGGCCCATAGATCTCCTTAGCAACAATAAAAATGCTTCAAGTGTGAAAGGAGACCTCCTAATTAGCTAAATAAAGCACCTTTGAGTGTGAACAAGGGATGGAACATGTTGAATAGGTCAACTTTGACCAAATCAACAATGCTGTTATGGAGGAGTGGACATTCAATGAGGAATAACACAGTTTTGGAGGGGGATTGATTTCATGGAAGTAGTGACCTAATTGAGTGGTGCCAAGGGCAAGGAAGCTCATAAATTATATAATGAAAAGGATGGCAACCATATGGGGTTATTTTTTGTCTTATTATTTTGTATATGGTCTGTTTAGACTTCTTGCATTCTTCAACTATTTAGTTGAGTTTGTAGTGTTGTTTAGCACAGGGTGTTCCTGAGAGGGAATCCCATATCTTTCTTTGAGAGGCCTCTTGGAGGAGTATTTAAATAAATTTCCACACTTAGACTCAAGGCCAAGCTACATTTTTCTTCATCGACACATTTTCTACAAAATATTTTGTTGTGTTATAGGGTGCAATAGTGGAGGATTATTTTGGGTGACTTCAGAGCTAGTTTTGTAGTGGAGGAAGGTTTCCATCCATTGGAAGGCCTGTAATGAAGCCCCTTGGGCTTTATTGAAATAATTGGCATCAAGACAAGGAGTATTTATCCCCTACAACATAGTTTCAGTCCAGATCTGTGTTATTTTAGGGAGGAGTTGCAGGGGTGGTTGCAATGGTTGTTTTGGGAGGTGATTTCTTCAGTGAAGAAGCCATTATTTCATCCAGAGGATTCATTGGAGGAGAGTTGTAGGTTTCTAAATCAACTTCAGCCATATCTTCTCATTTTTTTTGTTGCATCATACTTTCAGCCCTAGGGCTGTAGCTTACATTGGCACATTGTGTGCATTTTCTGGAAACCCCCCTAGGTTGTCTAGGAAAGTTGATCTAGTGCCCATATTTGTATGTGTAATATTTATTGAGGCCTATATCATTATTTTTATATTATTGTATGATCTCCAACTGTAGTTATGGTTAGTATGACTGTGTTGTAGCAATATCTCCAACATTTTTTTATAGGAGAAACATCTCACTTTTGGGAGGATTTATGTATTAGAGGCTTGTGTGATCACATTCTATGATTTGTGCCTCATTGTTTTGTACTTATTTGCTGCATATATGATAAATAATATGGATCCATATTGGTATCATGGTTTCATGTGTTAAATATTTGTTAATTCTTTCATTTTATGCACTATATTCCTTCTTTTCTCATTTGGGAATATTTTAGTGCTATCAGAGCATAATCTTGGCTCAACCTGTGCATTCAGCCAATATGTCACCATAAGGGGAATCTTCTCACAAGAAGAGGATATGTATAGAAGGGACAAAGACAAGGCTCCAGTATTTAGAGGGAAGGAGGAAGAGGAGCTCTCAAAGCTTCTTTTTCAAACTATGCAGAGCATCAATGAAGATATCAAGAAGATGAGAAGGGAGATGTGTAGGGAACTTCAAAAGGGGTTTGAATATGAAGCAAACCATAGATTTTTACATGGTGGGTGTGAGAATTCAGCCACACAATCTGATCCACAACATAGTTTTAGGCCCATATTCACAACAAGAGAGATGGAGGAAGAAGATGCACCAGAAGAGGAGACTTTGAGTGACTATCTTCACGAGTATGAATCTCAATTTTGGAGATTCAAGGAGCACTTGAAATTTCAAGGGTTTTTCCAACTCAAGGAGAATAGAAGGCAGAGCAATCACAACATAAGTAGAAGAGGTAGATTCTTTCTGCAAAATTTCGATGGGTCATCCAAATGCAAAACCAAGGATTGGATAGAGCAGCTAGACTCATACTTGCATCTACATCAAGTTTTAGAAAAGGAAGCCCTTAGGATAGCAGTGCTGCATATTGAAGCTAAGGCTTACACTTGGTGGTTTTATGAATCTTCTTCATTTAATCATGCAAATATAGCTACTTATGCAGGATTCACTAAGAGATTAGTGAAGATATTTGATGTAAAAAAAATTGAAACATCTTTGATTGAGCTAGCCAAACCTAAGCATTCAAAACCCTTGCATGAGTTGGAAAGATCCATTATACCAACTCCACTCCAGATTTCTATTGAGGGGGATAGAAAGTTTAAGGAAGATATTTATTCCCAAAAGGAAGACATGGAGATTCCTCCTTCAAGGGAAGACCAAGATCTAGGGTCTCTCATTGTTGATGAGGTATTCTCAAATATTGATGAGGAGGAACAAAGAGAAACTAACAACACTGTCACTTCAGGAGGAGAACCATCACCACATGGAGATGGGCATGAATAAATTTATTCAATTGGAGGAGATTTTGCATCTTTGAAAAAATTTCCCAAGGTTCTGCATGTGACAATAGTGATGGGCAGTAAGACCTTGATAAAAGAAGGAGAAGAAAGGGTGGATCAACATCAAAATATGGGGAGCATACACCCTTGTTTATTTCAGGAGGTTTATATACAGAAGAAGGAGACTGGTTTACACAATGAAATGAGGGAAAAATTATTCCACTCACCTATATAGTTTACTTCAGACTTATATGTCTCGTTACATGGGGGGATTCCACCTGGGAGGCCACAAGATCAGGAGATGAGAGAAATCTCACGACTCATTGATCCAAGAGGGGTGAGAACCTTGGGAGGCTTTGGCACAACGCAGAGAGTCTTGTATAGGCTCAGGAAGGAGGGAGATATTCTCCTAATATCATCATTACCCACTCTCATTAGCTATTTTGCGCTGGGAGAAGATGTTTCTAGGATGGAGGATGGCACCATCATGGTGCAAGGAGACCACTCCATGGCATTGGAGAACCAGAGGATACTTCCACATAGGAAGGAATCTTCCCCATTTGGTAGAGAATGGTGGCCAATCATGCATGAATTGGCTAGACTTAGGTTATTTTGGATAGGTGATAGCTTCCTCTGGAATACTAGCATCCAAAAGCTTCAACCTTCACTTGAGCATGAACAACTACAGGAGGGGCAACAAGAACATGTTAGCAACATACTGGTGCTTGACTTTGGCATAGGAGATATCAAAGAAGAGGGAAACTACATGACAGGGGCTACACAGTATAGATCAGTAGCTCTATCATTAGAGAATTTAGATCCTTATTGGAGATCCCAGCTATTCGTGGAATACTCGAAGGATCTCTTTACATGCAGGATACTTGATGACCAGTTTCCATATAGAGGATATACAGTGAGAGATGGGGTCATCTTTTATTAGGGTAAGATCTTCTTGACTAGAGCCTAAAATCTCAAGGAGAAACTACTACATGTAGATTATGAGGTCTCGCTATCCAATCCTACTAGTTTCATTAGAGCATACCATACTCTCTTTGAGGGATTCATGTGGGAAGGCTTCAAAGAGGACATGCACTATCACATGAGAAAGTGCATGTATTGTTTGCAGGTTGAGGAAAGACATAGCTCTTGGGAAGAGTTATCACCACCACCTCCTTATTCATTAGGTGTGAGAGGTAGCTTATCCATGAGCTACCTCACTAGCTTGAACCAAGTGTATAGTAAGGATTATATTTCTAAGAATCATGATATACTTACAATATACTTACATTTTCTTACCACTCATGTGTAGGGAATTGCTCCAAAAGGGGGAACTCTTTCTTATAGGCTTTAGGAGCTATTTGGGATCATGACCAGTGATGATGTTGATCACTCCCTAGGAGATTTTGGGAAGATGATGTATTATTCATGGTGTGCTTCATTGATACCAAACATCATACACCTTCTCCAAGTGTGTGAGGAGAATGGGGAGGCAAACAAGTGGTGGGGGAAGCACTTGTTATATCATATTCTATGGAGATTAGGAGTAAAAATGCGTTGGTTACACTTGAGGGACCATTTCCCTTCCCCATTACTACACATGGCAGCTAGAATGACTTTGATTGTGATTCCAAATGTTGATGATGTTCTTATCTTTGTTGGGAACATAATTGGAGAGAAGGCACATTGGTTGGATGTGTCCATTGGGAATGAAATTTACCACAATTTTTATGCTTCATGCTTCAAAGGGAGTAGGGGAGATGATATGGCCACTGTCATAGATCACATGTTTCTTTATTAGGTGAGCAATATGATTGTTTGGAGCACTTGGGAGATGCCTCTTGTTGTTATGATAACCCTCACCTTACTGGCTCAGCTAAAAGAAAACTTAAGGTAAATGAAGAAAGACCTTAGAAAGTGTAAGCGGAGCAAATAGATATAAGGGAAGCATGCAAACCCTCCCTTCATAGAAAGAATGTAGACAAAGGAGTCAATTCCGCTTTACAGCTAAGCAAAGGCAAGGCCACAGGCCATACATGGGACAATCCAAGTAACGCCGCCACGTGGAGGGACTTCGAGGGTACCAAGGACGATATAAGGAGAGCAGAGCTATACCCCCTGGAATGCATTATATCATAAGTTTTCAAAGTGGGTTTTAACTATTTCGTGGGGTGATGGGTCATCACGAGAAGACTTCACAGGTCCCCGCTGGAACTATTAAGTGGGCCCCTCAAGACTACCAAGTGGCGCGAGTAAAAGCAAAGGTAAGGTAAGTTAGGAAAGCCGATACACGACCAGTACCGGTATTAACCCAGTGCATGGCTCGCACCTACCCGGCTCCTGGTAGCCAACAGCCTAATTCCACGTGCCTCATTGTCGATGTCCTTATGAAATCATCCCTTAAAATTGTTACCCAAGCCTCGGTTTTCATAAATCTATGGCATGTTTAACCTTATCTTTGGCTCATTTTTGGTAAAATAATTGTTTTTATGAACTCGCCGAGCAGTTTAGCTTGGACTCCAGCACCAGGTCACTTTCAACACTCGCGTCGCTTTCCCTCCTGGGTTATCCTCACTAGTTACAGGTATTTAGTCATTCCCACATCTTAAAGTTTTCCTTCCACTTTACTTTTCAAGATGGTCATGGGGAGATCCAAGCCTAAAAAGTCTGAACCTGAAACCCCTTAAGCCCATGAGTTCAGGGCAGTCCCTAGACCTAAGCCTCTCATTGACACATAGGCTCATATCCGCAACCCTCAGTACCCTTTCAGTCTCTCTCGTGTCAGACCCGACCTATTATAAATCCACGTGAAGGACCAAGACTGGTTCAGAGTCGTTCGGTTTGGCCTGTATTACCAAATTTCTCCGCCCACATTTCCAGTCACCGAGTTCATATGTTGGCTCAGAGATGCCTATGACGAGCGCAGGGACGTATTTATTTCAGCTCAAGGAAATAAGGTTTTCCGTATATCCCCTGAGATCATTAAAGAAGCCCTTCGATTCCCTGACAGCCAAGAGTATGTCGAGTTCACAGAGTTGTCCTTGTCCCATCAGTTTTCCAAATACCCTGGAAACAAAAGAGTTAATTCCTCTCTTCCATTTCAGACTCTCGTCTCACGTCTATCCCTTCTTCGGATATGGTGCCTTTGACCACATTCACAGACAATCTCCAGCCTGTTCTCGTTTTCATCTCAGGGTTGCTAGGTCTCAGAGAGGTCGAGAGTGTGTCAAAAGAACACATAGCCCTCCTTTGTCTCATGTCCTAGCCAAGTATTGTTTTGGACATCCCCACTTTCTTGGCTTCGACCATTCAAACCGAGTTTCAAGAACTACCCTCTTCGGGGGATTTCCGTTTCTGTTCACTAGTGTTTTACCTCTTTCTGTTTGATCACGTTGACAATTTCGAAGCTTTAGGCCTCGAAAAGCTTTAAAAACAAACGGCCAACCAAGAATTATTTTTAAGTGGAATGTCTCAGTACATCAACAGCCTAACGAGAGGGGTTATTCAAGGTTTTTGAATGAGTTCATGACCATTTCCTACACCATATTTCATGAAAACACCCTGCCCAAGATTTTTCTCGAGCAGAAGGATTGGCTGCAGTTCAATGATGAGGAAAGCATAGGGGACTGGTACTTGTTTGAAAACTACACTAAGATCAGAGTTTATGGTGTAGATGTACCCCCCTACCGCCTGTTGTTGTTCCCTGATATGTGGGTTTTCACCCTTGAATACATATTTCAAACCCTGAAAGAGGACCAGTTCCACTTCGTCCCCATGAAGAAATCCTACATCCTCAAGCTCCCTACCACCATCGTCCCTTTCACCGTAAACTCAAGACACACCCTCTCCACAATGGAGACGCTGCTTCAGGGGATGGATTTAGTACTGGGGAAAGCTTGGCCCTATGACCCGAAAGGAATCCTTTGAAAAAGGAGAAGGAAGATTAGGTCCACTGCATATGTGCATGAGACTAGGCCCTTCATTGAATGGAGAGCTAACCTTAACACATGGCCTTTGGCTTCACATATGGAGTTTGAATATTTAGCTGCAGAAGGAAGGGGTGACACCACTTCAGTAGGTACAGGATGGAGGAGGCAGAACAACGAGGCTGATGTTTCAGAGGAACTAGAAAGTATGGATATAGAGTAGGGATCCCATCCCTCCAAGAAGAAGAGAATTTATAGTGGGGAGATTATTTGGGAAGATCTCCTGCAAGAGGAACTGATCCGGTATGAGGAGCCTGACAAGGGAAAAGCGAGTTTCATGGTAAATTATGATGGCACTTCCTCTTTAGAACCCTCTGGGATATCACAGGCCATTTCGGTAAATAGAGCCGAAGTAAGGAAAGAAATCGGAAACAGAAACCAGACAGTAAGGGAGAAACTTTGAGCAGAATTGGCCAGGTTCGTGGATAAATATCATACCCGTCTCACCTCAGAGCTAGATATGGATAAATAACAGTTGATAATAGCTATCACATAAGCAGTGCTAAACCATACAGTTGATGGGGTTAGCTACTAAGCTTTGGAGGTTGCTGTGAATCTGGAAAAGGTCCCTTTAACTGACAAACTTGGCCTCCACCAATGCATCGGGGATATGTTAAGGGACGAGGTCGTGAAGCTTGTGCTTGCACTAAGGAAGATGGAAGGCAAATAAAAAGAGGTGTTAGAGAACCAGACGAAAGAGAGGGCTAGTGCCAGAGGCATCAGCAACAACCTGCACAATCTTAGAAGGATAATGAGGGAGAAAGGAAGCGACAAAGATAGAATCCAGAAGCAAATCATCCTAGATCTATAGGTCAAAAAATTAGAGTTGAGGAGGAGACCCAACATCCCCCACAGGAAATATATACAATCTGAGGAATTAGTGCAGGCGGAAAGAGAGAAATCAGCTCTCGCTGATACCATTTCTCGAGAAAGGGATGAGAATGAAAAAACGGCTGCAGAAATGGTTTCCCTCAGACATAAATTGGATGAATTGTAGGGGAAATCGGACACACATGTCTATGTGACTCCAACCTCCGATACAAATAGTACCACTCCAGCACAGCTGACCAAGGCTTTGTCGACCTTACAGGTCTCAGAAAAGCAAGCCCACACAGCACAACATAAAATTCAGGAGTTGGTGGCTAAGTTGGAAGTAAACGACAAGGTGATAGCGACCTTGCAAGAAGAGGTGGAAGGAGCGAAAAGGGAGAAGCTACAACAGGAAAAGGTCATCAAGTAATTGAACAATGAAATGAAAGGAAATGAAACCCTCCTAGAAGCTAGGCGCCTCATCTGGACCAACATTATATCGGAGGTAAAGAAGCGTTTGAAATATATTATGTTAATGGATGATAAAAATATTGCGGTCCAATTGTTCAAAGGGAAGTTGCAGGAAGGTCAGGTAGAAGCCAAGGAAAAGGTGGCCATGGAAAAAAGGTATATCACTTACCTAAATAGATTAGACTCTGAAGAGTTAGTTATCCAAGGGATCGAAGACCGTTTCAAGGGAGTGATGGAGATCAGAAGGGTAATTGAGAAAGAGAGCACACGTGTAAAATTATTAAGTGGTTTGGAACAAGTCGCCAAGGGAGTGGAGCAGTTTGATCAAGAATGGGATGAGCTGGTGAAAGTGAGCCTCCCATCATGCTAGGAACTTGTAACAACTACGTTTACAGGTCTAACTGATTATGAAGAAAATTTGACAGCCATTATGAATCAGATTGATCTCCCTTATGAGAAAACCACTCGCCTGAAATCTCAAATGATAATTGCTGCCCTGGGCAGGGAGATTTCCCTTCTCTGTCAAATCAAGTAGCACTTAACCATCCATGTGGATTACTCGGAATTAATTGATATATAGGCCTTAGTGGAGATTTTTTCTACTATTCCCCTGCCAGCGGTGAACATATGGTAGAAATGCAGTGAGTATGTCAATATAACAGTCATCATACCGTCTCTCCAGTCTCTGCCTCCTCATAGAAACAAAGCTGGCTCATCTACATCATCGTCACTTCCAAATCAATCGGTAGCAGGCACGCCTCGTCATTCCAAAAAATGATACTCGTGATTCGGCCCAAGCAGCCTTTTTACTTGTTATTTCTTTTACTTTGTAATATCAGGTGAAATATCCATTTTACCCTATGAATTTTTTTTTCTGTTTAGTTGTTTGTTTTTGTTTGGTGCTTTGTTAAGGCCACTATCCAGATGATAAGAGGCATTTTTCTTCATAATCAATTTTGATTTTGATAGAGAATAACAACTGAAAATATATTTCTGTAAACGAATATTCGTCAAAAAAATATCTTTCGCAAGACTTATGGAAGGTTATAAAAGAAAGAACCTATATCTGAATAGGGGTTCCAAATTTTCTTGAACATATACTATTAGTCATGAACGCTCCTTTTTGTAAAGTTTTAAGGCTTTCTCATAGTGTATGTTGAAGAATCCCGTTGGGAAATCAAAGTGTATTATTATGTTGCAAGAAGGATTCCTTGTGAGATCAGTCACAGTTTGTATTCCCCCTGTTATACTCTAATACAAACGTTTTTGGAATTTCAATCACTCTCTTTATATTTCAAGCTGTCTGAATGCGAGTGTTGATTAATTAGATGTGAATTTATCTACTAAAGGTACTCATATATATTGGTTTATGGCACTTTAAATATGGCTCGAAGCTTGATATTATGTTCATATGTTATATCTCATTTAACACCTTTCTTCTTATATTAGCTGGGGTAGATTCTTATGTGAAAATAGGCCTACCCATCGTTAATATTCTCTTCAGTTGTTGCCATCATTTCCATACTCCTTATTTTGATAACTATGCATTGCATTTCATGTCCAGCCCTCCTCACATAATTTTAAATCCAAATTCATCTTTGATATGTGCTCATAGACCCTTATTGTCATACTATTGGGCATTATTGTTGGTTTATCTTTGTTCCTGATGTCTCGGTCCCACCTTATGAAGTCTTAAAATAATTTCTAAACAAGAGGTTTTGTATTCCCGACCATAGAAAGTTCCTCTGAATCCTCTTGGTTCAAGATATCCTAGGAACTGGTCCTTCACAACTCAGGGTTGTCTCTAGGAGCTACAACACCTCTCATGAACATTTGGGAGGAAATTTTCTATGAACTACCATGCTGGAAGGTGATTCATTTTAATTGGATGATAGCATGGAGATGGAAGTATCTCATTGGGAACGAGATCCCCTATGCTTGTCATCACTCCGACCTTGAGGAGGCCATTGGACAACAAGAACGTTTCCATATATACCTTCCATTTTCTCATGATGAGAGCCATTTGGTTTATCCACCAAAGGCCAACTTAAACATTTGTGAGGAACCATTGGGATACAAAATTGTTGTAGAATATCTGAAGCAGTGGTGGCAACTATTTGATGAGGAGGCCACAAGAGGAGGAGGGGAGAATTTTTCTCAACCTTTACAACTACTTGAGGACAAGAAACATTTTGGAGGGGAGGACTATGTTGAGGTATAAAAGGTATCTTTTTAACACCTATTTATCTCACATTAATTATCAATCCAGGAACGACTTTTTGTTTCAAGAGTGTACTCTGTTTGAGACTGCAATTGAGCTAAGAGTAATGCTATGAAAGATGTAGTACAATGTTCTAAATACAAGATTAAACGGATGCTTGAAAAAGAAATCTAATTACAATAACATGAACTCAAATGCTCTTAAAATCTATCTATTCACTCAGAAAACATCAATCGAGGATATAGTAGCAATAACTCACTCCTCTAGAAATTGATACAATTGAAATCAAACTGAAACAAGACAATCAATCTGGGAACGTGGAAGCAATAACCAATATTCTCTACAGTTGACAGTCCTGCATTAAAGCAATTAAGGAGAAATAGCAATTGAATTAAAGCTGCTATTGAAAGTAAACTAAGAAATCTCTTCGAAAGAAAACTCTTTGCAATCTGTTAACTAATGAATTGGAAATGAACAACACACTGAAATCAAAAATCAATGTAAATGAATAACCAATTGAAACTATAAGAATCAAACAAAAAATATTAACTAATGAATCTAAAAGACAGATCTTTAACTTAATGAAATCAAATAGCAATTATATTAAACACCGAAACCGTGCCGACAAAAAACGTTGTTAAATAATAATCGACATGAACAACAATCCAACGGAACAACAATTAATTGGAACAAGACATATAATGCTGAACAACAATGCTCTGTAAGGCTTAACAAGATGATTAATACAGGAATTAAATTCCTTACTGAAACAGAACAACAATGCGATTCATTAACATAACGAAATCAATCAATAATTCAACGGAAAACTAATTAACTTGCAAATGTAATGAGAACAACCACAAACTATCACATGAAAATAATTGAAAGGTAATGATACAACCAACAGATTGACCCACCAGGGCCGGGCCCTCAACCATCGGTGAAACGTCGCTGGGCTTTACTCCAGTGTTAAGAAATTAAATGGAAACAAAATCTTGTATTAATCAGGCATGAATAATTTTTACAAACAATTCGTACTCTCTTAACAAGAGTCGATGCACAATTCTGAAAATTACAACAAGGAAAGTCTCCCCAATGGAAATACATGCTTCTCCTTTTATAATCAGAAAGAGGAGAAATTAAATAGTAAATATGATCTCTCATAACAAAATTGGATTGTCCCTAACCAATTGATCAATAAGAAAATATATTTCCATCAATCTTTCAAAAAGAGCAAGTCAAATTTGGATTTACAACTGAGATAATTTGGAGGATGGTCGCAACAGTAAATATGAGAAAATCATGCTCAAAGAACCTTGTGTTTCTCTCAATACAGGCCGAATTTTGGCAAACCGTTCTTCATAAAAGTTAATTTGGTCCATTCTGGTCAAAACCCATGTTCCGAAGTTTCCAGATTCTTCTCCATTTTCCAAGAATCTCAACCGTAAAATTGTCACGTCTTATTCCAACGATTTTCTGAGTTGGAATATTTGATGATGATCTGGAGATCAAATCTACAATCTGGAAAATATTTTGGAGGCTAAAATGGTGAGTGATGCTACAAAATATATTAATAAACCATCATTGATAAAATTATGCATAAAAATCATTAATTTATTAAAAATAAAGGAGAAGAAATAATATTTATCCATAAGAGCATAAATAATTATAAAATGGATTTATATGATAAATTATGATAAATCACATGATAAAGAAGAGTAGAAATGGATGAAATAAGTGTTAAAAAGTGGTCGTATTCGCGGCCCAACATACCCCCAAACTGAATATATCGCATGTCCTCATGCAACCCAGAACTGAATATATTGCATGTCCTCATGCAACCCAAAAACAAAACCCATGTGTTAACCAAGCAAAGAAAATTTGTTCATCCCAACTCATGAAATGGATGAAACAAATGAATTTTTCCTCAAGTAATGAATATTAAATTTTAGCAATCTTGATGAAGGCGTAACAATTTTTACAGTTGACGTTCAACTATATGTATATGAAGTTGCAGAAAAATGTGACATAAGTAACAACAACCTTCATTAATCATTTTCTCAAAAATCAGATTGTTTTGATGCACGGATCATGAGATATAAACTAAATTGTTGAAGGTGATAATGCATAATTTTTGAAATTTTATGAAATAATTTAGCATGAAATTATTTGGGTTTGTGTATTTTAATGGTACCTCTTTGTTATCCAGAAAGCACAAGAATTCAGTTCATAGTTTTAAAAATATATACAAATCAATTTTTGCAATGTATAAAAAAGAAATTGTATGCCTTAAACAAGAAAGAGAGTAGAAAACATCCATCATGTGTAGCAATTCCCTCCCCAAATTGAAGAATTAGCATGTCCTCATGCGATGCTAGAAAACAAAGAGAAGTGGTTGCTATAATCTATTGAAATCTATGCTTGGTGTAAAACAACATGGAATAAGGGAGGTGTTGAGAATGAATAATAATATCAATGGATGATAAAGAAGATTACTGACATGGTCATAAGAAAGAAATGAAGGAAAGCAACACTCCCCGAAAATCAAATATGAGATGTCTCTGAAAAATGAGAAGTGGTAAAGATGTGGAATGAATGATGATAAATAATGCTCAATGGATTTTCATGAAATTCTCCTAAATTCATAATAAATCATAAAATTATGCTATTTTACCTCAAGTGTTACCTCCGAAAAAAATGTGGAATGACATGTATGGACTAGACTTTCTTGAAGCTGATGTAGGCTGAGCGGATACTGAAAGTGATGCAAAAGGTGGAAGCCATGCAAGCACATCATGTCTGAAGAATTGTGCGTGTTTGCAAGTTGCATGAGCCTTTACTGTTAGTTGCAATAGTGTGGTCATGCTGCGAATAGAATTGTCCCCCATACTTGTTGTTATCTTGTAAAGAAATCATGATTCTGTATGCAATTTTCTTGAATCCACAGTTTTAGTTTTGAATGGCAAAAAATGCATGCAAAAATTTTAAGCAGAAAAACTTCTGTAGAAATGTAGTATGAATATTGTGGCAAATAGAATAGCAGCGTACTGCACAGCAATTTTACAACATGGAAAGGCATACATACTTATGATATGATCAAAAAATTATCGCATTACTGAAATCAATGCATATTTTGAAATCGTGAGTAGATATGGAAATGTTTATGTAATGATTCGAAAATAAGGGAAAATTACAGCTGATGTGAAAAAAATACTTATGCGGTCATTATCCACATAAACCATATGATCGATTTATAAATAAATTTCATGCATAAGTGGTTCCGAACAAAGGGTTTAGGGGCATACTCTCATTTGATATTAGATAAAGATATAAGAAAAGGGTTTATCATTACTATTGATTTGTGAAAAATATGACTTCAACACCATCAGCAGAGCTCTGTTGCCCATAGGTGTCTATAACCTTGACAAAGTTTCTTTCTCACCCTTGGAACTATTATCTTTTATTTATGCCTAGGGAAGTGCTGTGTGATGTCATGATCGAGACCACTGTGTTGGCTTGGGAACCAGATGAATCACAATGCCATTCACCAGGAAGGAGTGAAAGGTGGGCAGGCCGACTCGTGATGAGACCTCCTGTTCCAAGGACTTTTTATTTTTCTGAGTTATCCATTGGATCATATCCCTAGTGTGGTGGCCATAATGGGAATGCCACTTCACTGCTCCCTTATGATCATAGTAGGTTGGCTCTTGATGAGACCCCCTATCCTCCATTTGCCATATCATAGAATTGTTAGTAATCATATAGATATTTTTCTTTTTCTTTTTCTTTACATATAGCACTTCCCTATTTATATATAAAGGGTGGCTCAATACTCCTTAAGAGTAGGGATGGTGGAAGAAGTCTGAACATATCAATAGAGAAAGTATTCCCTTATTCTTATTCAATAAATAAAAATCAAAGAGAGTTGTGAAAATTTAGGGAAGAACCAACATGATAAAGATAATTGATCATATTAGTTTTAGTGAAAATAAAGACACAAAGTGATATAGATAGTTGTGTCCTTTCCTTTTCTTATCACTACAAAAAAATTTCTTAAAAATGACAATTTCTCTTGATTTTCTGATTCCAGTAACCTCTAATTGGTGTATCATTGCATAAATTGTATGTTTGTCTTTCAAAGAGTCATGAAGAATTCAGAAAAGTCCTAGAAATGTTGTTAAAAAACAAGAGAAATGCATTCAAAAAGTGATGTTCCTTTGGAAAGGAACAACAAAAACAATGTGCGAAAATGTTGTTCCTTTCAAAAGGAACAACAAAAACAATCAGCGGAAATTTTGTTCCTTTCGAAAGGAACAACAAAAACAGTTAGCAAAAACATGCTATTCATTTTGAAAGAAACAACAAAACAAGCGGGAAAAATGGTGTTTCTTTGGAAAGGAACAACAAAAACATGTGGCAAAAGTGCTGTTCCTTTTGAAATGAACATCAAAACTGCTGTTCCTTTGGAAAGGAACAACAAAACTGTTGTTCCTTTTGAAGGGAACAACAAAAATAAACACACAAACACACCGATTCTTAAGAGGAATGACTGTTGTTCTTTAAGAGGAACAACAACTATTCCTTAAGAGGAACAACATGAAAAATAATAGCACACAAAAAGCGTTGTTCCCTATAAGGAACAGCAAAGAAAATGCACACAGAAATTGTTGTAGGGAACAGAAAAGGGAAAAAAATAGAGGAAAGAAAAAATCCATTTTCAAGCGAATCCAATCAAATCGAAAGGAAAATTTATGTACAGGTTTCAAGAAAAAGTAATTTTTTATAGAATTGGTGCTACCAAAGAATTGCCTTCTACAACTGAAACTTGCATGGTGGGGTCCTTATTGTGAAATTGCAAATGGAATGGAAACTACAATTTGGAGGGATCAACACCTGAAACACAAAAACATAAAAGAAATCAGAAAAGAAACAACACTTTATTAAGTTACAACGGCTACGATGTTATTTCCTAAGGGAATATTAATTTGCTAATGGAAAAAAAAATGATCTTTTTGAAAAATGTTTGACAGCAGTGACATGAATCTTCAAATGGAAACCAATTCTTCATTTCTTCTTGTTATGAATATGTTAGGTAATGAATTGGATGAAATGTCCTTATTTACTAAAATTTCTTTCAAGAATCGCTCGTTCATAAATTGACCTTCTTTGTTCTGCTAAGACCTGCAAAAAACAAGTGTCTACCTACAATAAAACATTAAATCATGGAGAAAGAGAGGTTTATGGGCTCTCCTAATCCAAGAATAATGCAAAAAACTAAGTAGTTACTCTATAGAACAAATCCATGGACAAATTAAAATTAATTTATTACCTACGAGAGAGCAGTGGCCAATCATGCTAACCTGCAGTGTTTCAATCATAACTTCTTTGTTTTTCATCCGATTTGAGTGATTCTAGAGCCAAATGAGAGCTAATTTAAATTTTTATCTCCAATAGAAATAGGTTTTAAAAAATCAATGCTATGATATGTCAAAGTTTCTTAGAACAACCTGCATAATAGAGTCGTTTTCGATTTTCCAACTTAGACCAACAGTTGATATTTCAAGCATAAATTTTTGGTTTAATGGCGGATTGAACCAATTAAAATTGGATATTAAATTAGAATCATTTATTGATCTCCATTAGAAACAATTTTTGAATAAAATAAAAATTGATGGGTCAAATACGCTAGTGAACAGCCGAGAAAACAGAGTTTCAAGAGTGCTGATTTATGATAGGCAGTCAGTATTCTGGTCATAAATTCCTCATACGATATCGAAATTGAGTGATTCAAATTGAGTTGTAAACTATATTCATAGACGAATCTACTGTAGAAACAGGTTTTTAAAATATAGTCATTTAGGTCTCCAAAAACTGACTGTCCCAACTCAGTTCTTGAACTGCCTACTAGACACCCTATCAATGTTTTGGTTCTAAATTTTTCGTTTCAAATCCAAATGAAGTGATTCAAATTGGGTTGGAAAAAATAAATCAAGGGATAATTACGATAGAAATAGGTTTTAAAAATATTCAATTTTGGTCCCTCAAAACATGATTGTCCCAACTTTGTTTTCAGAAATTTCATCAAGCCCGCAAGCCAAAAAAATGATATTCAAGCAATTTTTCCATATTGATGATAAAAATAAATATAAGTGTTTGTAGAATTGTTATTTAAAATATAATTCATCTATATACACCAATAAATTAGAATATTTATCATCAATTTTGATTTCCACAGCGTGTTGCAACAAAAAAAAAACAACTATTTTTACAAAATAAAAATAAAAATGTGTTTGTTTTATTTCCTTATTTATTTTATTTTATCAACTATCCTACTCTTCTTTGAGAACCAAATATGTTTATGTATAAGAGTATTTCTAGTGGAAACATTTTAGAAATAAGGCCTCTAGTATGTACATACTCAAATTTGAAAAATGCATGTTGATAAAAATTAGGGTATGAGAAGCCAACTCCCCTTGAAAATATGGTGCCAAAAATCGTTGAAGCATGGAGTGATGTTGAAAACAAATGATGGAGTTAAACCAATCTTCAATGTATCCCTTAATTTCTTGATTTCCCATAGCCATCGTATCATGAAGTTCTTGAGCTTTTAAAATGGTTTTTTGGTGCAAACTAGAAGAAACCTCATTTTCTTTCATAACTTCTACAATTTTTGGATTTGATACATTTTGAGTCTCAGTGTAAGTTTTATCCAATAGTGCATGTGAGATAGAATGAGTGGGAAGGGTGAGTAAATTTTGCATTTCAACACTGTAAGCATGTTGTACAGGTTTATTATGGTGAGGGTGTGGAATGAGTTGAGCAGGAAATTGTGTAGGGAATGGGGCCTCTTGATGATGTAGTTGATTGGGTTGAGTGGATGATTTTGATAGGCAAGCAAGATGTTGTGGAAGAGCTGGAATATGTGTTTGTGCTATAAGATGAGGGAGAGTAGTCATGCAATCATAAGGTGAACCATGCCAAGCTTGTAGACAAGATTGGTGGTGGTTATATTAAGATTGGTATGGCTGCCCTAACATATCAGTATTCCATAATGGATTATGAAAGTAAGAGAATGGAGAGGAAGTGTTTTGAACCATACCTGTTGACCTTGTTGCAGCTTCCTCGTCTCTTTGATATGCCACTTCCAAATTAGATAAGGAAGAAAAACTATCCATGGGATGATCCTTTCGGTAATGAGGGCAAAACACTTCATCAAATTCTTGATTTTTCCGAACTTGCAAAATATTCAATTGTGAATTTAGAGAGCTAATAAAATCATATTTAAAATTTCCAAATAAAACATTGATTTCAACTCTTATGTCTCTTTTTCTTGTAGTAAATTTGGAAAAGAAAGAAGAAACTTCTCTAGAATTCTTACCAGCCTTGGAAATTCCTCTTGAATACCTTATGCACAACTCACAAACATCATCATATGATAACTGAAAAACATCACCTTTTCATATCAGATTTAAGAGTTCTGAAAATTCATCTTTGATTCCTTTAAGAAGGAGTGTTTTCAAGATCTCTTTTTCCAAGTGCTTATGCTTTGATTTTTGAAGGTTATATTGAAATCGCTCTACATAGTCCTCCAAGCTTTCATCTTCCCCTTGTATCATACCGAAAATATTTTCATTGTATTCACAGTAGTCTTGGTACTTCTTCAAGAATATGTTCTTCATGTCCTCCCATGTTTGGATGAAGTTCCCTCCTAGGCTCATGAACCATCAGAGAGCTGCTCCTTTCAGAGTAAGAGGAAACACTTTCAACCTTTGATCATTAGTACAATAATCATATCCTCTACAAAGTATTTCAAACTCAAATAAGAATGTATCTGGATCTTCATTTGTCAAACCATGAAAATTTGGTAGAGACAATGGGATAATTTTGTGCATTTGTGTCACTCCTCCTTGATCTTTGATAGGGAATTCAAAAGTTGCAATGTGAGCCATTTCTTACCATAATAGAATATTTTCTTCATGTTTTTCTTTGAAGATCCTCCTTAAAATGTTCCTGTCAATTGGTTAGTGAAATGGGTGGTGCTTACATCACCACTCGAGTGGAATTACAAGATTTTTTTTTCAAAAATTCTACCTCTAAAATTAAAAAAAAACGCAAGAATTCATTTCTACCTTAAGCTTTCACTCAATTCTGCTGTGAAGCGAGCCAGTGAACAAGTGTGTTCCTCGCTCTGTGCACAGGTTCTTACCTTCTGCCTTTAATAACCCAATTCTTTCCAAGAAGAAAAAATTAAATATGCATCACTATTTCTAAATGGCATACACTCTCCCCGGCAACGGTGCCAAAATGTTGAGATATAAAATGTAACTTTTTAACACCTATTTATCTCACATTAATTATCAATCCAGGAATGATTTTTTTTTTTTAAGAGTGTACTCTGTTTGAGACTGCAATTGAGCTAAGAGTAATGCTATGAAAGATGTAGTACAATGTTCTAAATACAAGATTAAATGGATGGTTGAAAAAGAAAACTAATTACAATTACATGAACTCAAATGCTCTTAAAATCTATCTATTCACTCAAAAACCATCAATCGAAGATACAGTAGCAATAACTCATTATTCTAAAAATTGATGCAATTGAAATCAAACTAAAACAAGACAATAAATCTAAGAACGTGGAAGCAATAACCAATATTCTCTACAGTTGACAGTCCTACGTTAAAGCAATTAAGGAGAAATAGAAATTGAACTAAAGCTGCTATTGAAAGTAAACTAAGAAATCTCTTCGAAAGCAAACTCTTTGCAATCTGTTAACTAATGAATTGGAAATGAACAACACACTAAAATCGAACAACGATGTAAATGAATAACCAACTGAAACTAGAAGAATCGAACAACAAATATTAACTAATGAATCTGAACAGCAGATCTTTAACTTAATGAAATCAAACAACAATTCTATTAAACACCAAAACCCTATCGAAAGAAAACGTTGTTAAATAATAATCGACATGAACATCAATCCAACAGAACAACAATTAATTGGAACAAGACATCTAATGCTGAACAAAAATGCTCTGTAAGGTTTAACAAGATGATTAATACAAGAATTAAAGTCCTTACTGAAACGGAACAACAATGTGATTCATTAACATAACGAAATCAATCAATAATTCAACGACAAACTAATTAACTTGCAAATGTAATGAGAACAATAAAAAAATATCACACGACAATAATTGAAAGGTAATGATACAACCAGCAGATCGATCCACCAGGGCCGGGCCCTCAACCACCAATGAAACGTCATTGGGATCTACTCCAGTGTTAAGAAATTAAACGACAATGAACTCTTGTATTAATCAAGCATGAATAATGTTTACAAATAGTTCGTACTCTCTTAACAAGAGTCTATGCACAATTCTAAAAATTACAACAAGGAAAGTCTCCCCAATGGCAATACATGCTTCTCCTTTTACAAAATTGGATTGTCCCTAACGAATTGATCAACAAGAAAATATATTTCCATCAATCTTTCAACAAGAGCAAGTCGAATTTGGATTTGCAGCTAAGATAATTTGGATGACGACCACAACAGTAAATCTGAGAAAATCGTGCTCAAAGAACCTTTTGTTTCTCTCAATACAGGCCGAATTTGGGCAAACCCTTCTTAAAAAAAGTTAATTTGGTCTGTTCTGGACAAAACACATGTTCCAGATTTTCCAGATTATTCTCCATTTGCCCAGAATCTCAACCATAAAATTGTCCTTCTTATTCCAATGAATTTCTGAGTTGGAATATTTTATGATGATCTGGAGATCAAATCTACAATCTGGAAAATATCTTGGAGGCTAAAATGGTGAGTGATGTTACAAAATATATTAATAAACCATCATTGATAAAATTATGCATAATAATCATCAATTTATTAAAAATAAAGGAGAAGAAATAATATGTATCCATAAGAGCATAAATAATTATAAAATGGATTTATATGATAAATTATGATAAATTACATGATAAAGAAGAGTAGAAATGGATGAAATAAGTGTTAAAAAGTGGTCGTATTCATGGCCCAACAGATTGTAATATTCCAAAAATTTAGCTTTCAACTAAATGGAATATTATAGATTATTTTGTCACTAAGTAGGTGAATAAGTGGGTAGGGAGGCCCATAGATCTCCTTAGCAACAATAAAAACACTTCAAGTGTGAAAGGAGACGCTCTAAGAAGCTAAATAAAACACCTTTGAGTGTGAACAGGGGATGGAACATGTTGAATAGGTCAACTTTGACTAAATCAATAGCGTTGTTATGGAGGAGTGGACATTTAATGATCTGAAAATGGAAGGTACTTGAAAAGGGTGCAAGGTATCCATTTTCAATTATGTAAATGAGTGCAAAAATACTCTAAGTTTAAATCTGAAAATGTGAGAATTTCATATTTCTAATACAGAGATAGACTATAGGGGCATTTACCGGATATTTCACCTTTCAAAGAAAGGATGAATCCAGAGGCTACCTGGCCCTCTTACATACTCTTCCTAAATAAATAATAGAAGTAAACACTCAGATTTAATTAAAATGATCTTGCTTTAAACTTGACGTTATGCGGAAATTTAGCTTGCAAATGGTGTATGTCTTTTCACTGTTTATGTATCTTAAGTGTAATTGTTTTTGCTGAAACTTAACATGGGTATCAACAACAATATTCAACAATATAATATCAAAACACAACAGCAATATAATATAGGAGTTCACCCCAACTCTTGGGCTACATCTCCTGGATCAAGCCTCCCAAAATGGGCTTGTCCTCTTGTATTAAAAGCTCTCAAATGCAATACAAGATTATAAGTGTCTCAATAGAAAAATATGAATATATAAACTGATTTAGAAGGCAATAAAAAACTAATAATTCCTTTTCAAATTCACTAAACAGTGAAAGATTACCATAAACAATGATTTCTTCATCAATGTCCTACTGGTGCTTTTAACTTCTCTACAACTTTTCGGGCTGTAGAAGTCCTCAAATTCCTTTTAAACCACTTCCAATGGCTTCATAAGGTCACAATTATCTAAAATAGAGCTTTGGTTCACCTCAAACTGATAACCACAACTCAAAATAGCTCAAACCCCAAAATGGCCATGGTGACCCTGAAAAATCTCCTAAAGGTTTTCGGCCTCTTAAAGTCTTCAAACAGAGCTAAGACCTATTCCAATGGCTCTAGAATGCAGGAAATAGTCGAAAATGACTTTTGGTTCACCAAAAAAGGTTAACCACAACTCAACCAAACTCAAAACCGAAAATGGCCCTAGTGGCTCAAAAAGCTTCTCTGAAGCTAAATAGGCTGAAAATGAGCTCCAATGGCTCTGAAACCTATGCCATTAAGTCAAAAATGCTGCGGAAATATGAAATCAAAAAAAAATTTATTCCAAAAGGTTGAGTTATGAGAAATTTTTGACGAAAACAACTTTGCCCCAATTTCCTCCACTAAATGTGAGGCAACTGCCAGTTAACTCCACTAAAAGTGGAAGTCCACCTAAATTTGGGAGCGCCTCCAGAATCTCCGCCATATTAAAATCCAATTAACTGAAGCTTAATTAAATATTAAACTTGAGATTAGGCTCCTTAAGCACTCTTAATCATTAAGCTCCCACACTGGTCATATGATGAGGTTCCATGGGAGGAGGGTTGGCCCCTCCGTGCTCCGCTGGACCGACTCCACTAAAAGTGCAATAACTTCTTCATATGGTGTCCGTTTTTCGAACCGTTTATGGCACCAGAATCAGGAATATGAGACCTATGAAACCATCTTGGTTTCAACCAATTTTAAACATTTTCAATTTTGAGTTTTTTTTCCATGGCTTGGACTTGAGCTCCTGATCATTTAATGAGGAATAACACAATTTTGGAGGGAGATTGATTGCATGGAGGTAGTGACCTAATTGAGTGGGGCCATGGGTAAGGAAGCTCATAACTTATATAAGGAAGAGAATGGCAGCCATTCGGGGTTATTTTTTGGCTTATTATTTTGTATATGATATGTTTAGACTTCTTGCATTCTTCAGTTGTTTAGTTGAGTTTGCAGTGTTGTTTAGCACAGGGTGTTCTCAAGCAGGAATCCTATATCGTTCCTTGGGAGGCCTCTTGGAGGATTATTGCACTACATTTCCACACTTAGGCTCAATACCAAGCTACAACTTTCTTCATCAGTGCAGTTTCTGCAGAATATTGTGCTGTGTTGTAGGGTGCAGCAGTGGATGATTATTTTGGGTGACTTCAGAGCTAGTTTTGCAGTGGAGGAAGGTTTCCATCCATTGGAAGGCCTGCAATGAATACCCTTAGGATTTATTGACGTATTTATCATTAGGCCAAGGATTGTTTATCCCCTATAGCATAGTTTCAGTCCAGATCTGTGTTATTTTAGGGAGGAGTTGCAGGGGTGGGTGCAGTGGTTGTTTTGGGAGGTGATTTTTTCAGTGAAAGAGCCATTCTTTCATCCAGAGGATATATTGGAGGAGAGTTGTAGGTTTCTAATCAGCTTCATCCATATCTTCTCATTTCTGTTGTTGAAACACACCTTCAGCCCTAGGGTTATAGCTTACATTGGCACATTGTGTGCATTTTCCGGAAACCCTCCTGAGTTGTCTAGGAAAGTTGATCTAGTGCCCAGATCTATATGTGTGGTATCTATTGAGGCCTATATCATTATTTTTATATTATTGTATGATCTCTAGTTGTATTTATGCTTATTATGAATGCATTGTGGTAGCCTCTTCGACATTTTTGTATAGCAGCATTCTCACTATTGAGAGGATTTATGTATTGGATGCTTGTGTGATCACATTCTATGATTTGTACCTCATTGTTTTGTACTCATTTGCTGCATATATGATCAATAATATGGCTTCATATTGGTCTCATGGTTTAATGTATTAAATATTTGCTGATGCTTTCATTTTATGCACTATATTCTTGCTTTTCCCATTTTGGAATATTACATATATTGAACCAATGATTGAAGATGTCGAAAATGTTGAAAGAAGTTCAAGTGAAGAAATTGAATCACTAGGTATGTATATATATGTTGAACATGTGTATTATTGAAATTATACATGTATTTATTAATTTAATTATTTATTGAATATGTAAACTCATTCTGTACATTTAATTCTATTGTGTATAGATAAAATCAATATCAATGATGAGATGTTAGAAAATGTTGACACTGACACATATGGAGATAAAAAGCTAACCATGTTATATGATATCGTGTTAAGCACATTATTGATACGTTCTTCAAAGATGAAAATGTGGCAGTTCAAGCTCAAATTTTGAAAATTCTTTTAACATCAAAGAAATTAAAATAATTTATGACTTTATTGGGTATTCGAAAATCAACAAAAAATTAAAAAAAATGAAGGAAAATGTGATAAAAAATATAAATAGCACTCTAAATTCAATTGGAAGATCTAGAAAGAAAAGTGATTTATATGCACGTAGAGAAATACAAATGGCAATGGTTTCATCAAGTACTAAGGAGAATCACTTGGTAAAATCTATGGCACCAGAATTAGGAACCTCATGAAAATATTTGCACAAACATCGGAAATATCGATTACAAATATATGTAAACAATGAAATCGCTTGTGGGAAAGTTATTTGTAGGCAACCATACAAAGATAGACTTGGAGAAGATTTAAAAAAAATAATATATTAATATTGGATGAAAAATTCACGTGTTTCACCAAAAGCAAGGGATGTGATGCAAAGAAGAATAACATGAAATTAGTACGAAGAACATGCAAAATATTTCTTGGACACCACTTAGAGTTTTTCAACAAGTTCATATAAGGGAATCGTGAAATTAATGTCTCAATCAATGCTTTTGTGCAACAAAAAACATGGTATGTTAAACCTATCATTGTACGCAACACTTGTTGTTGTCATTATCATGTGGAATTTCAATTATATTATGACACATTCCTTAATTTTGGTAAAACATGTTGGAAAGACTCGCCAATACCAAAAGAAATGTGTTGGTGGTAAAAAATGTGATGATTGTGGAAATTTGAATTTATTAAAAAAAAAATATCGTACCAATATAAATGATCAATCATTGTCAAACATAAAATTGAAATGGAAGAGATATAAATATATTCATACATGGATTGGTTCAAGTAGTACTACAAGTGCTAAAATAATTGATTTACAAGAAGAACAAATTTTTGTGATAGAGCTTTTTGAGAAATTTTGAGGCAAAAATTTATAAATACACTAAGTATTCCCATAGAGCTCGATGGAAGGACTTGAAATTCAAAAAATCTCATGAAGTTTTTCCACCAGGGACCATTTTGTCAATAGTTGATTTTACAAAGAACTACAATTTGTTCCACAAAAAGAAATACAGAGTGAATACTATCATTCTGACCAATTCTCCATGCTTGTCCATATTCTATATATATATGATAAACAAAATGTTTATAATATAGAAAGCACCAGTGAAAATCGACATGCTATTAAAGAATATCAATTTTATATCAATGACGATCATACACATGCTACATATTTTGTACAACATTGTTTTAGAAATATTTATGACTCCTTGAAAAGTCGTGAAATAAAATTCAATGAACATTGGATATGGTCAGATGGATGCACAGGTCAATTCAAATCTTCACAATCATTCCTTTGGTTATTGTGTCTTCATATGAAAACCCGCATTAAGCATTGTTGGAATTTATTTGAGACTGCTCATGGAAAAGGAGAACATGATGGTGTAGGGGAATGTATAAAACGAGCACTTCGAAGATATCAAATGGACCACTCTGCAAACCAACTTATCTCAACTGAACAAATTGTTCAATGGTTCATCGATGCACTAAGCCATGAGACTAACTGGTCAAGGGAAGTATGAATGTACATGTATATATATATATATATATAACTTTAGTATGTACATGATCTAATTTTTATTGGATTTCTAATTTTAAACATTATTTATCACAATGATTATCTTTGATGGTATTTTGAATAACATATTTATATTCTTGTTTGAATTTTCCATATAGGTTTTTTTAGAATATTGGGGTCCAAAATGTAGATAGATCGATTGGAGATGACGTTGAAACAATAAAAGGGACTCGAAAATTCCATTCAATTAAAAAAATTAGTACCAAAATGTGTTTGCATTTGATAAAAGAAAATATTCTTTTTTTTGTCATGTTTGCATAGACAACCTAGAATCCAATGATGTTTGTGAAAACAAAATGTATTTAAAATATTGGCAACATACATAACTAAATACAAAGGGGAAAATCCTCATTGCAAAATTTGAAGAAATGCAATCAAAGGAGACTATAGTATCATCTGAAAGTGATTAAATTTTTTGTCTTGTTAGAGAAGGTTGTTGGGAAAAATACTGAGAGGGGGGGGGGGGGTGAATCAGTATTTACTGCATATTCAAAACTTTCACTTTTTCTTACTTTTATTAACCCTACTTTCTGAACAGGACACCACGTAGTATCTGTGGATACCTTTATGAAACCCGCGTATACCTGGATATCTATTTATGTCATTAATTCTTCACTTAAATCATTCCTTCATTTATTATAGGTTGTTAATGTAAATACCGTAAACATGTGCGATGAAGCAGACAATCATCTTTTTAAAACATCACACATGAACACCGGGGATTTAGGTGGGGAAACCCAAGTGGAGAAACCATTGCGATTGCTCGACCTTCAATATTTTGTATAAGAGAAAACATGTTACCTTATATGTCTTGGCCCTTGAGACTTGGTAGCCCGACCTGTGAGGGCTTTGCATGCTCGTTTACCGGCTATCCTGGAAGGGAGCTCCAACCCCACAGGCCTAGTTTACCCGGCCCTCACTGGAAAGACTATTAGAATCATTGTTTGGTACTCTCTGAGAGGGAGCTACAACCCCCTGACTGAAGGCTACAACCTTCAGCACCACCTTGGACCACGTTTCATCAATTTTCACACTGGATCCAACAACTTCAATAGAACACAACTTGCGGGCCACAATTCATCATATTTCCAGACTGAACCCTTTTCATACTTTTAAGCACAAACATACATCATCAACAGATACATACCAATTCAGACAACCCAGATCAGATAGCAGTAATACAGCAGAGCAGATCAGATGTTTCATACCCCTTGCTTCAGCAAACCCTAGTTTGCATACGCGCTTTCCCTTCACTAATGTCGCGTGTATACGCGCTTCCGTCCACACAAACCAGCGTATACCTCAGTGTATATTTCATTGCGCATACGCGCTTTCACTTCAGCGAAGCTGCGTACATACGCGCTTCCTCCGCGGCAAAGTAGCGTATAGATCTTCAATCATTACAGAGCAGCAAACTTCATCAGATCAGATATTCAGTTCAGATCTACCCTTTTGCTTCAGACAGATGTTCGCCTAGATGCTCGCCTCATCACAGATCTAAGCCTTCCATAATCGGATCTAGCAAATACAAGAGCAATTCAGATCTAGATCCCCTTCTTCATCATTGGTGCATCATACATTCAGATTTATCATTCAAGTGTAACCCTTTCCATTCAGATATACTTCAGAGAGAAGTATTCATTCAAGCTCAGACATCTTGCACCCACACACATGATTTGCACAATGAATTTCTTCTCCTTATATAGGTTTCTCCTTTTTCAATACCACGGGTCAAAGCAATACCATGAGCCTTCAATACCACGGGCCAAAGCAATACCATGAGCCTTCAATACCACGAGCCAAATCAATACCATGAGCCTTCAATACCACGAGCCAAATCAATACCATGAGTCTTCAATACCACGGGCCCACGTTTTTGCATTTTTGAGGGCTTTTTTCCCATACGCGACTTGGATCGTTCTTTTCCGCGTGCATACGCGACTTGCCTTAGACAGATCCGCGTATACATAGAGATATACTCTTTTCATCATACTTTGAGTACATTCTGAATTCTTTTCTTCATTGCCTTTTGTACACACTGTAGATACATCATATTTATTTCATCAGGAACATATTCTTTCAAGCATAACTTCATCAAGTTGATTGCCATCAAGGACAACACATGTCAACAGTCGCATGTCTTCATCTTCCTTCAGTGGGTTGCCATCAAGGACAACACTCTGCATCATATTTCCAACAATCTCCCCCTTTGGACTTGATGGCAACCATGATGGTGTTTGGTTACCACAACAGATAGGTACCATGTCACTCTCCCAAATATTTGACATCATTATCTTCTCTTCATTCAAACACCATGTTACTCTCCCCCTTTGACATCAAGGGCAAAGGGCGGATCAAAAACCAACACTCTCCTCCTCATGTGGAAGAAACATTCTGCAGATCTGATATGTGCTGAAGTGGCCAAGCTCCCCCTGAGTTCATGCTGAATCTTCAAACATATTTTTCAATGAAGTACATGACTCTATGACTTTCCTATCACCAATGACTCATACTTACAACAAATATCCAACCAAGTGGATTTACATATGAGACTCAAGTACCCAACCAAGTGGGTTTACAAAATTTGACTCAGCTACCCAACCATGTGGGTTTACAAAAATGACAAGTCCTTACATGACTGAATATTACAATTTTTACATCATGGGTCTCAACAAGACCTTTTCACCAAAATATAAATATGACCATTTATGACCAACACCAGAAAGTCCTCAAGAAAGAGAACATATTTCAGAACCATAATAATGCCAACACTGCATTATACTCAACAAAGCTAATGCTCCCCCTGAATCTGAGCAACCAAGCAATCTTTCCAAATGACTAAGGCTCCCCCTTAGTTTGTGCATCCTAAAAACTTCCACCAACAAATCATCAATGCATCTTCATCAAAACATTAGAAACAGAATTATGAGAACTGGAATACCACCAGAGATACCAAACAGTATCAGAGATACCAATCAGCACTGCAGCTGTGCTGAAGTGAGCTGACTCCAAGAAAAAATTGTTAGCAATCATGCATACGCAGTTTTCTGTGCATTAACTCGCGTACATATGCGACTGTGTTTCAGGAAACCCGCGTATCCCAAGCCATCTTCTAAAATTTATGCAGATCTGATTCTCTATGAGGAAAAGACAATGTTCAGCTTCTTTCTGAGATATTTGACTGCTTCCCTGGACTACAGATATAATAGAATAGTGTAGTTGTGTCTTCAAGCGTCATCCAATGGTTGTAGCATAAGCCCATTAGTAATCAAGCCTTCAGATCCTTTGCAGCATCAATACATTCTTTCCAAAAGAGATTATCATACCAGAACAACATCTTCAGATATGTGTCAAGCAATCATCCATGTGGTCCAAAATCACCATGATCTTCAAGATGTAACATGAAGTAACATATGTAGGCAAAAGATCTCAACCATAGCAACCAAACTCTATATGATCTGAAACAAACGATATCCAACTCATCCACACAAAGATACTTATCGGCAACCAGGGCTCAAAATCTCATCATAATAATCCATGTACCAAATCATCATCATTTGAGCATGAGTATCACCAAGACCAAAGAATAAGCAATCATATTGCCAACAATGCAACCATTAGAATTCAACCTGCTACTCCCCCTAAACCAGTGCTTCTTTCTTAACTTGTGCAATCTGAGACACCTTCAACAGCAAGTCATCAACAACAATCTCTGCATGATCTGTCCTCATCTCTGAACTATAAGACTTTCATCTCAACAATGAATGCTCTTCATCATAAAGCAACCAGGCTTCATCCATAATATTCAACACAAGAACCCATGCATCATTTCATTATCATGAGTATAACTAGAATGATGCTAACAGTGCAATCATCAGCAGTCAGACTGATGCTCCCCCTGGACCTCTGCTTCAGATCTTCAGCTATCAGATAAATTTTCTTATCATCAATGCATACGCGACTGCGTCTTCTGGAACTCGCGTCTATACGCGACTTTAGTTAATGGAACCTGCGTATGGAAAGTGAAGCATAGAAAATTTCCATCTTCCTTCATTTCTTCCTGAGCTTGTACCTCCTGTACCTGTCCTTTCCACATCAGATGCGCTGTCAGAAGTAAACATAGTATAATCAAATCAACCATGAGAGTCATCATGCATTGCTCCCCTTGTGACGATACATTACTAGATCTCCTAATGTATCCCACATCATTCCTGCAGTCAATCAGAGAAGTAAGCTTCCAGAAGCGGATGACTGCAGTAGGGTCTGAATTCCCTACGTTTCTGATCGGTCCTCCTTCTTTTTCCAAATTTGCTTGAACTTTCTATTTGAGTGCTGGAAGTTATCCACTTTCCCAGATCTGTTCATCCTGCATTCCTTTTCTACATGTCCATACTTATTACAAGCATAACATCTCATGTGGCCAGAGAAATAAACATAAGAATCATAATGAGTATTTCTATTCTTCCTCCTTTTACAATCAGCTGCCTTATGTCCATACTTGTTACATGAAAAACAATATCCCCTGAAGAAGCTAGAGTACCTTTCTGAGTAGAACTTGTTTGTTTGTGGCTGAAATGATCTGCTCTTGCAATTTGCTGCAACATGCCCATAATTATGACATTCAAAACATTCAACGTTCTTGAATGAATTCTTTTGAGAATTCATGATTGTTGGTTGATCTTTTGTTTCTTTCAACACATCAGGTTTTGCATTGAGATCTTCTGAATTTTTGGCACTTCCTTGTGAGCTAGATTCTCCTTTAACAGTTTCATGGAAACCAAGACCATGTTTGATAGCAGGAGACCTTTGATTATTCAGAATATTGTCCAGAATATTAGTACTATCATGAAACCTCAACAGTTTTACCTTTTCTTCTAATTTACCTTTGAGAATGTTTACCTCAACCTCCAAGGCTTGACATTGCTTTGTCATGCTTTCTTCTTTTCTTCTTCCATCTTCAACTTGATCCTTCAGATTTAGGATCTCTTCTTTCAGCCAATTTTCGTTTTCTTCACATGTTTGTTCCAACTCTTCATTCTTCTTATTTGATTTTTCCAGATCTTCTTTGAGAGAGATAATTTCTGCTTCAAGGCCTTCCTTTTCAAAGGATTGTAGAGGTTCCTCATTTTCCTTACTTGATGCTTCTAGCTCTGCTTGCAGAAAGATGATAGCAGCTTCAAGTCCTTCATTCTTCTTGCTTGATTTTTCAAGATCTGCTTCTAGATATTTAATTCGATTGGATGCATAAGTATGAAACCTTTGATACTTGTCCACCTGTCCACTCAGCATTTCTATTTGATCTTTCATTTGTGAGATCATCTCTTTGTAGATGGTTTCTTGCTTATTGTATGAACTTTGTAGTTCTTCAACTTTAATCTTGAGAGCTTCTTCTAGATCCACAACTTTACTTACACTATCTTTACTATTGTTTGCACAAAGAAGAGTATTACAAGTGGCCTTCTCCTTTTTCTTCTTTGCCATGAGTGCTTGTAGATCTTCGTCGGAATCTGTTTCATCTTCTTCAATTTTTGCTATACATGATTTCTGAGGTATCTCCTTTCCTCGAGTAACCTTCTTCTTTTGCTTCTTAGCCATGAGCACTTTCAGATCTTGATCAGAATCTTCTTCATCTTCACTAGACACTTCATCATCATCTTCTTTTGCATAATAACTCTTTCTCTTCTCAAATTGTTTCCCTTTACCATGCTTTTCTCTATAAGGACATTTAGCAGCATAATGACCAACTTTTCCACACTCAAAACATTTGAAGGCAAGCTTACCTTTGAATCTTCCAGTACCTAGTTGGAGCTTTCTCACGAAATTCGCTTCTTCTTCATCGGATATATAGCTGGATTCTTTGACAACTTCCTTTTCCTTTCCTCTTGTAGATGCTTTAAAAGCAGCTTCTCTTATTTGAGAAGGACCTCCTTGTCTCATTTCAAAAGCAGTCAGAGTACCATGTAATTGAACAATAGTAAGAGTTTGCAAATCTTGCCTTTCTTCAATAGCTGAAACTTTAGAGTCAAATTTTGAAGTCAAGGATCTTAAGACCTTTTCCACCAGAGTAGTATCAGTTATGGTTTCTCCCAAATTTCTCATCCGATTTACAATATCATCCAGACGAAGAAAGAAACTGGCAACACTCTCATCACTATGCATCTTCAAATTTTCATATTCAATTCTAAGAGTTTGGAGTTTTGCACTTTTTACCTTTGTGTCTCCTTCATAGCTTAGAATGATTTTGTCCCATATTTCTTTTGCTGAATGTAGTTGCATCACTTTAGCAAATTCTGATTCAGACATGCTTCCTAACAAGACATTTACTGCTTTGGCATTGATTTCATACTTCTTCCTTTCTGCTGCATCAGTAGGAATACTTGCTGGGTATTGATAACCTTCTTCCACGATTGCCCATACATCTGCACCAAGATTTTGCAGATATGCTTTTGTTCGTACCTTCCAGAATATCAGATTGCTTCCATTGAATAGAGGTGGCTTTATAGACATTACTCCTTCTTGACTTCCCATTGCGACGGATCTCCTTTAAGCGATCAAGCTTCTCCACAAGGACCTCCTCTGATACCAATTGTTGGGAAAAATACTGAGAGGGGGGGGTGAATCAGTATTTACTGCATATTCAAAACTTTCACTTTTTCTTGCTTTTAAAATGCATACGCTACTTTCCTGAACCAGACTTGCGTATATACGCGGATACCCTTTACGAAACTCGCGTATACACAGATATCTATTTATGTCATTAATTCTTCACTTAAATCATTCCTTCATTTATTCATCGGATATTCAATAAGCAGTAAACATGTGCAGTAAGAATAGAATAAAGCATCACACATGAACAACCAGGATTTTTAGGTGGAAACCCAAGTCGGGAGAAAACCACCGCTGCAGTTGCTCAGCCTTCAATATTTTATTATAGAGAAAACATGTTACAACATATGTGTTGGCGCAGACTTGACCAGCACGCAGGCACCCACCTGCGCTCGTTTACCAGCCTCTCCTGGAAGGGAGCTCCAACCCCCTGACTCGTTTACCGGCCTCTCCTGGAAGGGAGCTACGACCCCCCGATCTCGTTTACCAGCCTCACCTGGAAGGGAGCTACGACCCCCTGACTGAAGGCTACAACCTTCAGCACCACCTTGGACCACGTTTCATCAATTTTCACACTGGATCCAACCACTTCAATAGAACACAACTTGCTGGCTACAATTCATCATATTTCTGGACCGAACCCTTTTCATACTTTTTAAGTACAAACATACGTCATCAACAGATACATATCAACACAGATCAGACAACAGAACAGATCAGATATTTCATACCCCTTGCTTCAGCAAACCCTAGTTTTCATACGCGCTTTTACTTCACTGATGTCGCGTATATACGCGCTTCCGTCCACACAAACCAGCGTATACCTCAGTGTATATTTTATTGCGCATACGCGCTTTCTCTTCAGCGAAGCCGCGTACATACGCGCTTCCTCCGCGGCAAAGTAGCGTATAGATCTTCAATCATTACAGAGCAGCATACTTCTTCAGATCAGATATTCAGTTCAGATTTACCCTTTTGCTTCAGACAGATGTTCGCCTAGATGCTCGCCTCATCACGGATCTAAGCCTTCCATAATCATATCTAGCAAATACAAGAGCAATTCAGATCTAGATCCCCTTCTTCATCATTGGTGCATCATACATTCAGATTTATCATTCAAGTGTAACCCTTTCCATTCAGATATACTTCAGAGAGAAGTATTCATTCAAGCTCAGACATCTTGCACCCACACACATGATTTGCACAATGAATTTCTTCTCCTTATATAGGTTTCTCCTTTTTCAATACCACGGGTCAAAGCAATACCATGAGCCTTCAATACCACGGGCCAAAGCAATACCATGAGCCTTCAATACCACGAGCCAAATCAATACCATGAGCCTTCAATACCACGAGCCAAATCAATACCATGAGTCTTCAATACCACGGGCCCACGTTTTTGCATTTTTGAGGGCTTTTTTCCCATACGCAACTTGGAACGTTCTTTTCCGCGTGCATACGCGACTTTCCTTAGACAGATCCGCGTATACATAGAGATATACTCTTTTCATCATACTTTGAGTACATTCTGAATTCTTTTCTTCATTGCCTTTTGTACACACTGTAGATACATCATATTTCTTTCATCAGGAACATATTCTTTCAAGCATAACTTCATCAAGTTGATTGCCATCAAGGACAACACATGTCAACAGTCGCATGTCTTCATCTTCCTTCAGTGGGTTGCCATCAAGGACAACACTCTGCATCATATTTCCAAAAAAGGTAACATTTCAATTGCTTTCAAATGATAGAGATCTAGAAATAGATAATAAAATAAATTACACATGTTAATTTTAAAGTTAATTTTTCATGTTAATTATGATCTAAATTTATGTAAGTTTTTTTTATTGTGCAAGAGATTTTTTTGTTGTATCTGCACCTACTACCAATGCAAAAAATGTGAAGTATTATTTGATGTGTTGCACTGAACAAAAGATGAAATCATTGGAAAACTATGATGATAACGATTTTATATATGACAGAGGGTCTATTATACTGAAAGGTTATTTTTTCCAACAAAAGCATCAAAGTCGAGATTTTTTTTACTTTCAAGACTATGAACCTGATGTCATAAGTTGTCAATATAGTCACTTGGTGTGTTCAACATACATAAAGTTGATAGAATTTCAATCAAAGAAAAAATTGAAAATTAAGAAATGGAAAATGTCAAAATCCGATCATGAACGGATCATTGAAGATGGCATTCCATTAGATTTTTTTAATTGAACTACCCAATAATTTCTTCTCCTTGGATTCATCTTTTAGAACTTACAGAACTCAACTAGAAATTGTTAGCCTTTTTTTGTGCATTCTTAAGTTTTACAATTATTATAATATGTATATTTTATGTTATATGTACAATTGTTTGCACATGTACATTTCTTTGGCACATGCACATGAGTAATTTATACACATGTATATTATCTACTCTTAAACCATTTCATACATTCTCTGGTACGATTTATGTCATAATGTCATTATTGAAAAATGCACATGTGTATCTAGCATAGTTGATATAATGAAAATTTTAAGTTGTGATTTTTTTACACATATATTAAGAAAACTATAGTATTCATCCTTGAATGCACAATGTGTGGTACGTGTTTTATAATTTTTAGTTTACTATCAACTGATATCCATAGTGGCTTTTCTATGTACATTAATGAAAAATTTTGTGTACTGGGTATGTTTTAATGCAATTTTAAAATTTTATGATTGTTTGCAACACCTATGAACACCTATAATGTTATAATTGTTTTTAGATATATACATCGATATGTATTGTAATTCAATCATTTTACATATATTCAAATGTACCTCAATCATTTTTACATATATGAACTTAAATATGTAAAACCATATATGATTGTTTTAAATGACATGTATGATCATGCAAAATGTACCTAAATCTCACCTTTAATAGACATCCCAATTATATAACATTCACATATGTTCAAATGCATAACATGTACTACATGTTTTGTAATTTGAAATTTCCATCTAGATTCATTTATATTTAACAAATAATAAAACAACTTGAGTTTAAAAACAAAACATTATATCACAACATGTGATCACATGCCAATTGTAACAACTATTCAAAATTTAAAATCATTCTTGATAAAAGTAAATGTAGTTCAACTATCCAAAATGTAAAATATGTCCAAAATTATATCATGAACAATAAAAGTAAATATATATAACAATTTATAGTGTTATTTTTTTTAGATATATACATTGATATGTATTGTACTTCAATCATTTTTACATATATTAATGAACTTAAATATGTAAAACCATCTATGATTGTTTTAAATGACACATGTGATCATGCAAAATGTACCTAAATATAACCTTTAATAGACATCCTAACTATATAACATTCACACATGTTCAAATGCATAACATGTACCACATGTTTTTTGTGATTTGAAATTTCCGTCTAAATTCATTTTATACTTAACAAATAACAAAACAACTTGAGTTTTAAAACAAAACATTATATCACAAAATGTGATCACATGCCAAATGTAACAACTATCCAAAATTTAAAATCATTCTTGATAAAATTAAATGTAGTTCAACTATATTCAAAATGTAAAATATGTCTGAAATTTATATCATGAACAATGAAAGTAAATATATATAACAATGTATAGTGTTACAAGTATCAAGTTATATAGAAAAGTAAGTATGACTACATAAATAAGGCTATATATCAAATAAAATGTTGCATGTGCATCATCAATCCAATAGAGATGGATGCATTGTCTTTTCCATCAGTGTCCTGAGCCTCCTTGTGCTATCATCTGAAGAATTGGGAACTTGTACACAAAGTGTAAACGTTAAATTTTAATGTTTTAAAATTGAATGAGAATGTAAAACCTCATACAAAAAAAAAGAAAAAAAAAATCATGCAATACCTCATGGAGTTCCCTATCCATTGTCCCATGTTGGTTGTCCACCAATACATCCTCCACGGTAAACTATACAATATACATGTACAAGTATATATATATATATAGTAATTTTTTTCAAATGAAAATGCATAAACCAATTTTCAATAATATTAAAAAAAAAATACACTTCTTGTTCAAATTATTTGGATGTTCCTATCTCCATCATACAATCCATCGCTCGAGTCCTTAGAGAACAAAAATGATCTCCACAAAACTAATATTAAAACATTTTAAAACTGTAAAATAACTCAAGATCTAAATCTCATTTTTTAATGAAACTTTCATTTCAATTTATAACTTAAACATGAGTGAAAAATTGAATAATTGTGATGGTGGATTTGGCACATCTCCTAACAAGGAAGAAGGGGGTGGTTCCAAACGAAAATAATCTCCACAAACCTAAAATTCAAAAATTAAAAACTATAAAATAACTCAAGATCTAGATCTCATTTTTTAATGAAACTTTCACTTCAATTTATAACTTAAAAACATAAGTGAAAAATTGAATAATTTTGATGGCGGATTTGGCACATCTCCTAATAGGGAAGAAGAGGGTGGCTCTAAACGAAAATTATCTCCACAAACCTAAAATTCAAAAATTTTAAAACTGTAAAATAACTCAAGATCTAGATCTCATTTTTTAATGAAAATTTCACTTCAATTTATAACTTAAAAACATAAGCGAAAATTTGAATACTTGTGACAGTGGATTTGGCACATCTCCTAACAGGGAAGAAGAGGGTGGCTCTGAACGAAAATCATCTCTGCAAACCTAAAATTCAAAAAACTGTAAAATAACTCAATATCTAGATCTCATTTTTTAATTAAACTTTCACTTCAATTTATAACTTAAAAACATATTTAAGTGAAAATTTTTTCATACTTGTGATGGTGTATTTGGCGCATCTCCTAACATGGAAGAACAGGGTGGCTTCACTATGAAAACATCAGACAGAATCATAATATGTTAACATTTAATTATCTACATACATGTGTACACAATTATTTATTTTAAAAATATGTCATCATGATACCGATATAATAATAGATTAATAATTGTACATCAACATCATGAACACTTAAAAAACACTAACATTTGCCAACATATCATCTTGATTGTGAGAACCCGAAGTTTCAAGTGTGATATTATCAAAATATTCATTCATCAAGCATGTTAACTACAAATGGTGTTCACATATGATACATTTTTGTTAGATTAAGATATAAAAATAAACATGTATATGTATTTATTACAGATTGTACGTTAAAATCTTTACCCTAACCATTAACACATATTGATCCCATGCCCTCTCTCATGAATAATTAAGTCTTGCCAACCATTGCGACAATTCTTTGCATATATTCTAAGCTCTTCAATACTCATTTTGTCTATCTCATAATATGCATGATATACAAAATTACCACGTGCATTCTCTCATGCTCTTTGTGAATTTAGGCAAACATCAATTCCACCAAGTCCACTCTGAACATTGTCTATGATGGCATCTCTTGTTTCTCGACTAATTTGAGAAGTGGCATCCATCTCTGGCCGCAAATTTTCCACACGAAGAGGCCTGATTACCAATGGTGGCTCGGGGCAAGGAAACTCAACATCACACTTAGTGCCCCTATGGTCACATAATCTACATTTCTCAGAACAAAAACATTCAAAGGGAAGTTCATTATAATTGGGTTTCATTATAAAAAATAATTATGCATAAAATAATTCTGAAAAATAAAGAGGAACCTCATCGTTCCATGGTATTCTTCCATAGGAATCAAGGTGCATATCATACAGATGGAAAACTATATCAAGGTGCTTGAAATATTGCACCTTAAGCATCTTTCTTTTCAGCCCTTCTTTGAAATTAAACATAGAGTTTGTCATTTCTTCTGTAATTCTTTGTTTAACATCCTCCCATGTATCGGGACCCATAATTGTTTCATTTATTTTCTTCATCACTTCTACAAAAGTATCAATGGTTGGCCCAAGCTTTTTTTAAACATCTATAAGTGTGCTTAAAGAGTACGTAACTATTTATAAGCTTTCTCGACTCTCAGGACGGAGTTTCAAATATATAAGATATTTCTTCAATTTTGAATAAAGATGTTCACACCTTTGTAATGTGCATTGTTGGATGTTTGTTTAGGTAAATTAGAAATGTTAAAAGGATAAGCCATGGTTGGTGTACAACCTTCTTGAATAACGTGGTCTGGCCTATGTCTTTTTTTAGCAACATTTTCATCCTCTGCATCAATATATAAAATTACATGTATAAATAAAAAAACATGTGAACAAATTTGTAAAAATTTTCTTTTTAACCATAAAAAAATTATATAAATAATTTAAAAAAAATTAATGATTGAATGAAAATAAGATTCATATTGATGGCCACCTCGAGATGGTTGGGCAGCATCATGCCTACCTTGAGATCATTGAGAACCATCATGACCACCCATTGATTGGCCACCACCCATTGGTTGAGAACCAACATGACCACCCATTGATTGGCCACCAAGGGAATGCATACCATCACCCTCACATGATTGGCCACCACCTATTTATTGGCCACTAGGGGAATGTGTACCACCACGACCCTCACATGACGAGAGGGAAGCTTCATAAAAAATATGAATTTATAATCAATTCAAAAATACATACATACATATAAATACATATACATATGATTTATTATATTGCGTGAATCATACCATGATTTCGTGAACCATATCCAGGTTCCATTGCTGGAATAGATAGTATTTTCCTCCAAAATCCTAAAAAATAAAAAATGAAATTTATTAAAAACTAATTTAAGTCACAAAATTGGTAAAAAATTCAATTCCATATGTATGCATGTATGTACATGGGGATAAAATTATATATGTTCAATAAAAAATCAATTCCACAAGTATACATGTATGTATGAGGATAATATTATATATTCAAATTTAATTTAAAAACATGCACATTTAGTATAAATATCATGAACATCCCTCGATCCATGATCCTCGTCTCTCGTAGAGGCATGGGATTCTATTGATGTTCGCATTTCATCCTCCATGATATATATTTATGGATATCTACAATTGACATTTACAATTATTTTTAAAATTACTATTTAAAATACATTCAAAACAATTCACAAAATTGATGTAATTTAATACAAAAATGTTGAGCACAAACACAAATTATGTAAAACACAAAATTTTCAAAGCACAAATTGATCTGTAAAACTCACTTTAAACAATTTTTTTTTAAGTCCTGCACATTTTAATTATATAAAACATGAAGTTCACCAAGTTGTGCTTACATGGTGGGAGCACACTTGGTATATAATTGGAAAAAACTCATGGTCATTACAAATGACGCATTTATAAGTAAAAAACACACATATATCAAATATATGTTACAATTTCCATTAATAAATTTTGAAGGAGAGCGTCTCAACACTAATTCATCTTTGATAGATGAATCTTGAATTAGAATTTCCCCATACAATACTAATTCATATTTGACATATGAATCTTGAATTGGCATTTCCCCACACAATAGATCACCAGACATCTTATTAACATTTGCATAATGTCTTATACTAAAAAATTGAAATTGTCTAACAATATTGTTTTATTTTCCATACAGTTGTTTTAGTCTCTCCTCCTTAACTTCGTACATGCCTTTCATCTAGTTGCACACACGTTCAGAATTGGTGAAAACTATAATTCCATTTGATCGATACTCCCTAGCTATTCCCAAGCCTTCTATCAATTCAATATAATATGGTTCATTGTTTGTTGTTCTTCCCATTATATTCATTTTCCTTTAGATGACCTTTTTAGTCGCAATATTGCAAAGCACATATGTAATCACTAATTTCTCTGTTTTGGGATATCAAGAAAAATCTATGAATAATGTCCATTTTTCAACCATGTTTAGTGGGATTTTTTATCCCTGAAAAAAATTTAATAAAATATGTTAAATTAACATTTATTGCAAATAACTTAAATTTTATTTCAAATGCCTTAAAGTCTATGGGAGAAATGACACATACATGGTTTCCAAAAACACTATCATTTTCCTTAAAAATATATTAAAAGAACATTTATTGCAAATGCCTTAAATTTTATTGCAAATGCCTTAAACGTTATGGGAGAAAAGACATGTGCATGGTTTTCCTTAAATTTTATGGGAGAAATGACTTGTACATGGTTCTCAAAAACACTAGAAAATGCCTTAAAGTTTATGGGAGAAATTACATGTACATAGTTTCCAAAAACAATAGCATTTTCCTTAAATTTTATGGGAGAAATGACATGTACATGGTTTCTAAAAACACTAGCATTTTCATTAAAGCTTATGGGAGAAATGACATGTACATGGTTAAAGTTTATGGGATAAATGACATGTACATGGTTTCCAAAAACACTAGAGAATGCCTTAAATTTTATGGGAGAAATGACACATGTACATGGTTAAGTTTATGGGAGAAATGAAATGTACATGGGACCATGTACATGGTTTCAAAAAACACTAGCGAATGCCTTAAATATATGGGAAAAATGAAACATGTACATGGTTAAGTTTATGGGAGAAATGACATGTACAAGGTTTGAATTAAATTTTATGGGAGAAATGACATGTACATGGTTCCAAAAAACACTATAAAATGCCTTAAATTTTATGGGAGAAATGACATGTACATGGTTTCCAAAAACACTAGTATTTTCCTTTATGGGAAAAATTTCATGTACATGGTTTCCAAAAACACTAGAATTTTCCTTAAATTTTATGAGAGAAATGACATATACATGGTTAAATTTTATGGGAGAAATGACATGTACACGGTTTCCAAAAACACTAGAGAAAGCCTTAAATTTTATGGGAGAAATGACACATGTACATGGTTATTTTATGGGAGAAATGACATGTACATGGTTTCCAAAAACACTAGCGAATGCCTTAAAGTTTATGGGAGAAATGACACATGTACATGGTTAAGTTTATGGAGAAAATGACATGTACATGGTTAAGTTTATGGGAGAAATGACATGCACATGGTTTCCAAAAACACTAGTATTTTCAAAAATGCGTTAAATTTTATTACAAATGCATTAAGTTTATGGGAGAAATTGCATGTACATGGTTTTCCTTAAATTTTATGGGAGAAATGACATGTACATGGTTCCCAAAAACACTAGAAAATTCCTTAAATTTTATGGGAGAAATGACATGTACATGGTTTCCAAAAACACTAGCATTTTCCTTAAAGTTTATGGGAGAAATGACATGTACATGGTTTCCAAAAACACTATCATTTTCCTTAAAGTTCAGATTCTCCTTTAATAAATTTTTTGTCATACTCTAACAAGTTAATATACCAACATAGAGTTACTATAATTCAGAAAACAGATGCTAGAATGTTGATGTTAAATAAATTTTACTTCGATAAATTTAGTTTTAAATAAAGTTTACTTAGATATTAAGAAACAAAGAAACAATATTTTCTTCTAGAATGGCATAGTATTGGGTACAATGGGATATTATTTTCTAGCTGGCTTATAATGTTGTTGGTTTTATACTGGTAGATCCTCTAGCTTTAATTTGAGGAAAGGCCGAAATCTTAATTTGGGGACAGGCCCAAGCTTCAAATAATTATTATATATAGAGACATCCAGTTACTATAATTGGGAAAATAGATGTCAAAATGTTGGATATTGAATATTGATAGAGAAAGAAACAATATATTCTCATGGAATGATCTAATGGTTGATATAGTGTGATATTATCCTCTAATGGTTGATACAGTGCGATGTTATCCTCTAATGGTTGATACAGTTCGATGTTATCCTCTAATGGTTGATATAGTGTGATGTTATCCTCTATCAAACTTCAAATGTTTTGGTATTATATTAGACGTCTCTAGATTTAATTTGAAAAATTCAGAATGATTCTTGGGCTCACAAATTCCCCTTTGGATTAATTGGGCTAATGTTGGACATAATCCTTTAATATTTTTGTCCAGGCTATAAATAAAATTGTAAATAATTAGGAGAATAAAAATATGAAATGGCTCTTGGATAAAGAAATGAAGAGTCATGTAATTTTATAAATCTGATTTACCATTAATAGAAATAACATCTAATGGAGTTATGCATTCTGGCCTGACAAAATCAAATTCCACTAGAAGACAAAAGATAATTTCTCAAAGAAGCTAGAAATATAGTATCTAGAGACTTGGTGCAAGAAAAAATAAATCAAAATAAATTTAATATACACTTTAACAAACTATAAAATCAATTGAAAACTGGAATAACTACATATAGTACTCATAAAATATTAATTAGTGATTTAAAGTATAAATTAATTGTTAAATGTCTCAATATTCAAAGGATAAACTATAATTTCCTATGCTTAAAGAAAAGGATAAAGAAATCAAAATTCTTAGATAAAAAATTAAGTTTCCTATCGGAGAAAAATGTGAAGTTGGAAAATCCATTCATAAATTCAATGAAGAGATAGAATTTTCTTTGTTAGCAAGCCTACCCTCTAAAGCATTAATTATTGATTTAGAAATAATCAAAGGATTAGATGTAGAGAATATTCAAAATTTTAGAGCATAATTAGTAATAATTCAAAAAGAATTTAAATTTGTTGAAATAAATGTCAAATGCAAGACCTCATAGATGGTAAAGCTAGAAGCACAAACTCAAAAAATAAATGCACTACTAGAAAATTCCCATTCAATCTTGGATTTGAAAGATAAAACCATAGAAAAAGATAATCATAAATTAAGCTCGAAGAGATTGAAAAGAACCTTTATTAAAAAACCTTTACAAAGAAATATTTGGCTGTAGTTGAACACTACATTGGAAATGAATTATGGCGGCTACACAAAAAATAAAATTCCATTTCAATGTGTGTCAGGACCAATATGTACCATAGATATCAAATTTAAAAGATACCAATACGAAAGAACATCTAATAGAGTTATGAATTTTGGCATGATAAAATCAAATTCCACTAGAAGCTAAAAGAGAATTTCTCAAAGAAGCTAGAAATATAGTATCTAGAGACTTGGTGCAAGAAACAATAAATCTAAATTTATTGAATATACAGTTTAAAAACGTAGAAAATCAATTGAAAACTGAAATAAATGTATATAGTGCTCATAAAATATTAATTAGTTATTTAAAGTATAAATTAATTGTTAAATGTCTCAATATTCAAAGGATAAAACTATAATGTCATCTTTGCTTAAAGAAAAGGATAAAGAAATCAAAATGCTTAGATAAAAATTCAAGTTTCATATCAAAGAAAATATTAAATTGGACAATTCATTCATAAATTCAATGAAGAGATAGAATTTTCTTTGTTAGCAAGTTGAGCCTCTAAAGAATTAATTATTGATTTAGAAATAATCAAATAAGGATTAGATGTAGAGAATATTAAGAAGTTTAGAGCATAATTAGTAATAATTCAAAAATAATTTAAATTTTTTGAAATAAATGTCAAATGGAAGACCTCATAGATGGTAAAGCCAGAAGCACAAACTCAAAAAAGAAATGCACTACTAGAAAATTCCCATTCAAGCTTGGATTTGAAAGATAAAATCATAGCAAAAGCTAATCATAAAATAATCTTGAAGAGATTAAGGAGAAACTTGACCAGAAAACCTTTGCAAAGAAATATTTGATTGGAGTTTAACACTAAATTGGGAACGAATTATGGTGGTTACTCAAAAAATCAAATTCCATTTCAATGTATGTTAAGACCAATATGTACCAAAGATATCAGAAACCATTTAAAAGAAAATTCCAAAAACGATGCATGTATGAGCTTATATTGTTCAATAGTCGGGAAGTGTCCTTTTTTCCACACTAATACGTTCTAAGGGTAATTGTAGCAATATGTTATAACATTGTATATATCAACAATAATTTGAATAGTAACAACAATGATTTAAGAAAACATTTTTAGCGTACTAATCCAAATTAGGTTCAACAATAGAAACAACAACTAAAAGAAAGATATTTTAGAAAAAAAAAAATACTAATAAACACAAATTAAGAACATTCAACATACATAATCCTAGTAGAAAATCTGGATGTCGTTGTATACCATATAACTCTAAAATCAACACAGAAAAAATTCCTCAAAAGGGTATGGACATAGACCTTGGTCCAAAGTTTCTTTAAGACATTAAAGACACCACACTTGGCCAAAGAATCAATTCATGAAGGCTTAGAAACATTCTCTAAGGTTGTTCTCGGTTCTGGGGTAAAATAGCCAACATATGTTGGTGAAAGTATCTATGACTGCAAAATTTGGGTAATTTCTAGTTGCTGATGAAGCTAAATACATATTTCCTAAAGCTTGATATTATTAATAACTAGAATTAACTTGAATAGAAGCATGCCCATGTATGATGTTGTGGTCCAAACCATTATGAACCTAAGGACCGCACTAATGACTAATTCGATGCATCTCACCATAGCAAAATGCCTAGTACAATCAAGTCACATCATTACTATATATCAATAGCTAATGGCTGAACTAATGAATAATATGATCCATATCACTGTAGCAATAGGGCTAATACAATGAAGTTGCGACATTGATATATATCAATAGTAATTTGAATAGTAACAACAATGACTTAAACAAACATGTTTAGCGTACTAATCCAAATTAGATTTAGCATTAGAAACAAGAACTAAAAGAAAGATATTTCAGCAAAAAAAATTTTACTAATAAACACAAACTAAGAACATTCAACATACATAATCCTAGCACAAAATTAGGTTGTAATTGTATACCATATAACTCTAAAATCAACATAGAAAACATTCCTCAAAAGGGTATGGACACAGACCCAGGTCCAAAGTTTCATGAAGACATTAAAGACACCACACTTGGCCAAAGAATAAATTTCTGAAGGCTTAGAAACATTCTCTAATGTTGTTCTCAATTATGGGGTAAACTAGCTTGCATATGCCGGTGAAAGTCTCTATGACAACAAAATCTGGGTAATTCCTGGTTGTTGATGTAGCTAAATAATTATGTCCTAAAGCTTCATATTATTCATAAATGGAAGTAACTTGAACATAATCATGCCCACGTATGATGATGTGGTCCAAACCGTCATGGACCTAAGGACTGCACTAATGACTAATTTGACTCATCTCACTATAAAAATAGGCCTAGGACAATCAAGTCACATCATTACTATATATCAACAGCCAATGGCTACACTAATGATTAATATGATCCATATCACTATAACAACATGGCTAATACAATCAAGGCACGACATTGGTACATATCAATAGTATTTTGAATAGTAACAACAATGTCTTAATCAAACATGTTTAACATACTAATCCAAAGTAGGTTCTGCAGTAGAAACAAAAACTAAAAGAAAGAGATTTCAACAATTTTTTTTTTACTAATAAACACAAATTAAGAACATTCAACAGACATAATCCTATCACAAAATCAGGTTGTAGCTGTATACCATATAAATCTAAAATCAACATAGAAAACATTCCTCAAAAGGGAATGGACACAGACCTAGGTCCAAATTTTCCTAAAGATATTAAAGACACCACACTTGGCCAAAGAATCATTTTCTAAAGGCTTATAAATATTCTTTGAGTTTATTCTCAGTTCTGGGGTAAACTAGCCTGTATATGCTGGTGAAAGTCTCTATGACTGCAAAATTTGGGTAATTTCTGGTTGCTGATGCAGCTAAATAATTATGTCCTAAAGCTTGATATTATTCATAATTGGAAGTAACTTGAACATAAGCATGCCCACTTATGATGTTGTGGTCCAAACCGTCATGGACCTAAGGACTGTAATAATGACTAATTTGACTCATCTCACTGTAACAACATGCCTAGTACAATCAAGTCACATCATTACTATATATCAACAGCTAATGATTGCACTAATGACTAATATGATCCATATCACTATAACAACAGGGCTAATACAATCAAGTCATGAAATTGGTATATATCAAAAATAATTTTAATAATAACAACAATGACTTAAGAAAACATATTTAGCATACTAATCCAAAGTAGGTTCAACAATAGAAACAACAACTAAAAGAAAGAGATAATTCCATCAATTTTTTTTTTACTAATAAATACAAATTAAGAACATTAAGCAGACATAATCCTAGCACAATATCAGGTTGTAGTTGTACACCATATAACTCTAAAATCAACATAGAAAACATTGCTTAAAAGGGTATCGACACAGACCTAGGTCCAAAGTTTCCTGAAGACATTAAAGACACCACACTTGGCCAAAGAATCAGTTTCTGAGGTGCAGATCCTCATCAGCATTCAATAGTCAGTATTAGCATTCCAAATATAGGTGGATCTAGCTCTATTGGATTGATTCTCAAAGTCCAAAACCCTTTATCGGAATCAAAGGAAGGAATTAATGAATATTGGTCGGAACAATGGTTATATTATATATAGATAGGGCTCTGGCTAGCTTGCTGGTTAGAATCGACTCTCCCTTTTCTTCCCCTCAAAGCCTAAGCTGAGTTCAGATATGAATTTCAACTAATATGTTGGTGAAAAGGGCTTTATTTCACAAAAAATGGCTAAAAATAAAAGTTTTCATCTTTGTACCTAAAATAGACTTTTTGGTGATTGATCCTCATCCCCCCATGCAAGTTAACCTTCGCCCATGCATTCAAGGCATAAAAAAATACTAGACTTCCTTTACGATGATCCCCCATCGGTTTCAATTTTCCCAGTTAAATCGAATTAGATTGAAAACTAAAGGATATGTTGAGTGAGGTGGTTTTTCTAAAAAGGGTGATGGTGAAACCGGGTCAATAGGGTGTGACAGATGACGTAGGGTTAGGTGTGCATGCTAAAGTTGGTCGTGCATGATAAATTGTTCAATCTGCCTTCTTAATAAATTACAGAGTTAAAGCCTTAATAGTTCAAGTTGTAGTTAAGATCTCTGATGTAGTGACACTGTTTGGATTCAATTAGTGCAATAATGATAGGACTCAATTTGATCGATGCCCAGTTGAGTGTAGTCCCATAGATAGATGGGAAGGGGCCAAAAGAGATAACTCTGACGACACAGCTGCACAAATAGCTACTCACCCATACAATGATAGTTGGGAATCGATAGAAGGTGGTGCCTCTACAAATAGTAGGATGCGCTGAAAAGAAAGGTATTAGTAGAGAGAGAATTTAGCACAGAGATAATTTAGTACATAGAGGGAGAATTTAGTAGGCAATCCAACGAACAAAATTTGGGTAATTTCTGGTTGTTGAGCAATTAGTTCAATTTCTTTTTAACATAAAGAATTTAGCAGGCAAGCCAAGTAGCCAAGCATACCTACAACCGAGAAAGCAGATAAATAAGATGAACAAGCACACCGCTGCCACAAGGAGACGCAGAAGAGAGCAGACACGTAGGCACTAAAACCTACAAACACTGCAAAAAAAGAGATTAGAAATTATGCTAAAAAAACATAAAGAAACTGCCACACAGCAAAAAACACACCTCTCCAATGGTCACTGCCAACAAATAGACAAACACACCACCACAAGTGCAATAGAGTACTCCCGAAGCTCTCCAACAGTCACCGCCAACAAGTAGATAAGCAGATAATATGAGTCAAAAACTTGTTGCGGCGTGCAGACCGCTATATTTATAAAAACGAATTTTGGCTGAAATTTTATTGCTGGTTTTTGTGCCTTCAGCCAAAAATTCGCTTATCTTTGTCATCAACGTAAACGGCGGAATAAGTTCGACTAATGAAAAAAAAAACAAAAAAAAATCCAATCAAATTTTTGAAAATTTCGGCCAAAATTGTGGGAGATTGAAATTTCCAGGCGCGTTTCTCATGAATGTGTAACCTAGCTTCACATTTTTACCCATATGTAATTTATTTAATTTTTAATATCAAATTAAAATTCAACATTTAAAAACATGTAATTAATAATAAACTATTCAATGTGACTCATAAATAAAATATTTTAATATGGCAGGTTAATTAATATTGAAATGTATTAAAAATATATATTAATAACATTAAAATAATTTTAATGTGGAGAGTATAATCTGTAGAAAAAATATTTCAAGGAAAACATTTAAATTTGTATATATTTATGTGATGGTTTTCAAGCTTCTTTGGTCGTTTGTTGAAGAATGACAATTCAGATTTTCTATAGTATTAACAAAACTTCGCCGACATATTAAAAGAAACTATATATACATTACATAAAGCAATTGAAAAAAAAAATTTGATAAATCAATTTAAGTAGCCTCCTTGTGGCCCTTTTTTAAGAATATGTTTTAGTTAATTTTTTTTGAAATCAAGCAAAGATGTGTTCGAATTGCAAGTTTAAACTATGTAGTTTAAAAAATCCAAGTTCTCAAGCAAATTTTGATGAAATTGAATCCATTTTTACATTGAAAAATATAGTTTAAACAATGAAAAAAATATGTTTGGTGTGTATATATATATATTACAAATGTATTAGGTTTCCAGAGGGATTAAATTTGTTGTGTGCAAATTTTTTAGTCAAAATTTTCACTGTAAATGAGGTTTTCCTCGGAGTTAAAAGTCTTGGTACTTGGAGCTACAAGACTCTCTTGCTCCCTCCACAAGAAAATCCTTGGAGCTACAATATTTTCTTTCTCCCTCCAAAAAATCTTATATACTCCCTCTTCCAGATTTAAATCCAATATAAACCAATAAAAACATGTACATGCACATCAATTTGATCAGGTGTGCACAAATTTGTTGTTAGCGCCAAGTATTGTAGTTAGGTTTCTAATTAAAGAGTTGATACTCATATCCCACAAATGAAAACATACATTAAATAAAAAAGAGTATCATGATTGCTCTAAATAATAATTTGAGGTGTTGTAGATATGGAATTTTATCAAAATGTTCAAGAAGCACTTCCATAAAGCAAAATCTTCATGGATAACCTAATTTTCAAAATCATGGGGCATAGAGGAACTATGTCTTTTGGAATTTTCCCTTATAAAATTATATTTTGTATCTAAATTTTTGTTAAATTAATTTTAATCAAAAAATTTATTGTTTATGGTCTATATTTATTTTACCTCTATATTTATTTTACCTCTAGTTTGGTGCATAATAAGTGATTTATTATTTTAATAAAAAAATATTACAAGGTGAACGAGTATGATTAAGTAGACATGGCATAATATATAGCTCCAGTTTCCTGCATACCATTAGCAAAGAAAGCATATGTTCCATCCAAAGTTCATTATTCCCTAATGGTATCCTATAACCGTAATATTGATTCACATAGCATGTTCATCACAAGCTATAACACTATAGATGTTTACTTGCACACTCACATCCAAAAATAAATAGAGATAACGATACTTAGTAAAAATGTTGTAGCATCATATAAAATCATATTTAGAAGAATTAAATTGGAACATATAACATTGATTTACCATTATGAAGAAATAGTAAACTTGTCGCAATATTCATCATTGAAATAGTAAAATACTCTGGAAAAGTGCATCATGTATAAGCAAGCTAAAGGAAGAAGTTATTTATCTAAAAGTTGAAGGCCAACATTAACTTAGGTAGAGAAATGTTCCACCCAACCATATACTCTATTGCACTTATTATTTTCTGTAATAGGCCACCCCAATTGAGACTTTGATATTGTTAAGGAAATTTAGAACATTTTTATGGAAATAATTATATCTTAAGACAAAAAATTACCTAACCTATTGTCTAACCGCTAATTTTTTTCTCAGAATAAAACAACTATTTTCATGACGCACATTTATTTTCTTACATAGAACAAGGAGAATACCTTCCTTGTCTACTCAATATCCCTCAAAATTCTCTAAGCTCTCCTTCTATGTGTGCATAGAAGGTCTAGATAATATCGATTAACTTAGTTGTTGAACTTTTTCATGTTTTAAAGGCTTCCTTACTTGGTCGTTCAACCCACACTATGGTCTCTTCCTTAGCTTCTATCCATATATTCTCCATCACATAGCTTGATATATTTCGTGGATCCCTTTCCAACCTAATTTTTGAATCTCACCATGTTCTCCCTCTCTAGAATTCACTTATTTTCAAAGAAATTAGATTTTAACCTTTTGAAGCTCTTCCTTATCTATTTTCACAATATATACATAATTTCGTAGTTCTCATCACATGAATTCAAAATGGTCTCTATCATTCCTTGATCACCCTCCTAGTAGGAATCAATAACTGTACAACTAATTTCATGGATGCTAGCATCAACCAATAGAGAATGAATTTACCTCTCCCTCTACTTCTTTTTCTCTTATAAATTACTTCTCTTCCATTTGATTTTCCTTCTCTATTATGTATAGCCCCATGCATCTCTCTTTAATGTTCTTTGCATGAGTTCATAATGGTCACACACCATTGATGGAAATGTTTAGGTGAGCATTATATTGGACTATGTTCTTGTCTTAGTCAATAATGACCAATAATGAATCATTCCTTCTTCCCTTCAACTACTGATAACATACATGCCTTTAATACTACATGAATCATTTCCTCTCTACAGTCATTTTCCTACATCCAATCATGATTTTGTTCCCTCCCCAGCAACCGCATGTGTGGGGGGTATAATGATGAATGAATGAATAAAAAAATCACCCTATCCCCAACACCCAAAGAGACTTCATTTTCCCCCTTATTGTGGGGACATGATTTTTTTTGAAGAAAATGTGAGAAAATCTAGGTTTTACCACTCCTCTCACAATTCCCATGATTAAGGTACTTATCCACTTGATTTCATATTGTAGAAGGTCTACATCTCCACAACCACCACATGCATTCAGTGCTTTGTAGTTAAGGTTTCTAGATTTTTAATAAGAAACATGGTGACGTAGGAAACAAAGTAAATTTTGGAAAAATGGAAAACTAAGGATTATTTTGCATGTAGAACCCCCTAGTAACCTCTCACCTTTCCCATCTCCTGCTATCATAAGCTCATTTTTATGTGCTCCTACATCATGTATCTCTAATATTTTATTAAATTTAAGAAAGATAATATTTAGATTATTCAAATCACCATGAATTTTCTTCCTCATGGTATAAATAAAGCATGGTAATTAAAATATCCATGCAAAAAATAATCAAACATTTAATCATAATTAAGTATAGTTAATTAATGTATTCAATACTAGGACATTGTATCATATCCCCCTTCGAAGAACACAATCATCAATGTTTTATTCTCATTAAAAAAAACTTATTTTCCTCATTCTTCAGATGTATTTGCAGTTCCATCATATTCACTATCTTGGTATACCACCATATTTTAACATTCCAACATATGCCTATGTTAGTAATCATGTAAGCATACATATTATAACAATTACTAGGAAACACTTATCTTATGCACAAGATTTCTTATTTCCATGATGTAAGTATCTATTCAAATATATGTATGAATTTTTTTATTTAATACTTATATGTATGGATATTGATCCGAATCTTGGGGGTAGGTCGCCGAGATCTAAAAAATTGAAATGGATCTCCCAAGATCTGCAAAATTAGAATGCGAGGAAAAAAAAGAGAGAACAAAAATAAAATATAACCACAAAGAAACTTGTTTTATTAAAACATGGAATAACTGTAGAAGCTACATTGTTGTGGACAATCTGCCCTTTTACAAAGTGAGGCTTGTTATTTGTAGCCTTTTTTTAAGTTACAATTCCATGGGTAGATACCATAGGTGGATACTATGGATCAATACCATGGGTAAATTGCATGTGTGGATGAATACCATGGGTGGATACATACCATGGGTGAATGAATATCATGGATAGATGTCACTTACAATACCATGGGCAAATAAATACCATGGCTGGATGAATACCATGGGTGTCGGCCACTTTTCATGCGGATCATTGCTCCCTCCTTAAGAAGAAATGGTCTCCATTGCGTTAAGTTCCCTCCCGAAGATCCCTTGTTAGATATGAAGATCCATTGAAGAGTAGGGTTTTGTGTGGTTAACCCATAACCGTGATGAAGCTCCGAGGATAGAGATACCTTGTAATGCTTGTGACCAACTGTGATATTAACAATGTACGGCCTAGAAAATGGACTTCAATGAAGTGTGGGTTTGTCGATGACCCAGAACCATGACAAACAAAGATCCGAGGATAGAGATACCCTATAATTCTTGTGAACAACTGTGATACTAACATTACCTAGCAAATGGACTTCAATGAGAAGGATTTTGTGCGATTGACCCATAACCGTAATGTTGATTGTTGATGAAGTGGCAGGTGCCTACATAGCTTGGGGTGGGACGAAACGTCTCCAAATAACCCAAGTCAAACACTGCTATGCTGAAACTAATGAATTTGAAGTAGGTGCCTACTAAAACGTGGTGGGAGGGCACATCTCCAAAGGGAACCTGCTCCGAATGTTGCTCCAGATTTAAAATGGGAATAATGTGGTCAATATAACTCTGAATATTTATTATAACCAGTTTTTGGAAATGTAAAGATCATTCTGCACCTTCTTGTGTATTTGAAATCGCTATCTAGAGACTCTAGACTCTCATATTCATGCAGGAACTGTCCTGCTGTGACAAAATTTCTGAAACAATAACTGATTTTAAATCAGTGATAACTCCCTCGTCCGGACTCCGATTCGACCTATTTTTTTTTTGAAATTGGGTGTTTTTTCAAAGGTAGCTCAGATATTTAACCATTTATCTTAAATGTCACAATTAAAAATTAAATAAATGATAGGAGAACCATCATCCATGAATTGTCGTTAGAAAATTGCTGCAACATTGTTGATTTTGAATGAGCAATATCTACTTCATCCGAACTCCAATTCGGTCGATTTATTTTTTTGAATTTGGGTATTCTTTTGCAAGGAATCTAGATCTGGTCTTTGTTTTTATAAATTTTTCACCAAAAGTTTCAGATCTGATCTGTAAACTTGATGCCCAAAAAATTCATGGAGTTTTCTTAAGATTATTGCAAAACATTGAAACTGAAATATGCTTCAAATCCTCATTCCCATATACTTGTAACCTAAATCTGATACCACTAATATGAATCTTTGGGGCTGTCCCCCAAGATCTAAAAAATTGAAATGGTTCTCACAAGATCTGCAAAATTAGAATGCCAAGAAAAAAAGAGAGAACACAAAGCAAATAAAACCACAAAGAAACTTGTTTTATTAAAACATAGAATAACTATAGAAGCTACATTGTGGTGGAAAATATGCCCTTTTACAAAGTGAGGCTTGTTATTTATAGCCTTTTTTTGAGTTACAATACCATGGGTAAATTCCATGAGTGGATGAATACCATGGGTGGATACATACCATGGGTGAATTAATATCATGTGTATATGTCACTTACAATACCATGGGAAAATAAATACCTTCGGTGGATGAATACCATGGGTGTAGGCCACTTTTCATGCAGATCAGATATCCATCTATCCCATATATTGTCTTCTATAAGAAAGAATTAATTTCATTATCCTTTCTAACACACCCTCAATATTCTAGCCACCATCCCACATGAGCTTCTAAGTTTCCTCCTCCTTGATACACTCACCCTGTAGGATTATTTGTCCCCTTATATACTAAACAATACCTTTTATGATCTATCTTGTCATGGATTTTTCATGTAAGGAGAGCACTAACTTACTACTAAACATCCACTATTAATATATAATGGCAGTCACAGTGTCCCTTTGTCATATCAATGGCCTTCCTTCAAGGATTTCAATCTTCAATAACCATCATCTATCATGTATCATACACATACAATCAGAATAAATATATTCATAATAATAAAACTTATAAATTACAAGTTTAATTCATAAATAATATCACATTTCATAAGTATGATATTCCTTCTCATAGTGTTTGGATCATGCATGTCGTAGCACCTAATTTTTCTTTCTTACAAAATTATAGTCATTTTAATATTTAAGACCATTCTACATACAAACTAAACTTTTCAATGAACAAAATAAAAGTGATTATCTATGCCTATAATGTTTTCGTTCAATATTTACTACCATCCATGACGTTTTCTGAAAATAATATTAACAAACTAATAAGTCAATCATTTTTAGTTGTTAATCATACTCAATGAAATGGAACTATGATTAAATGTACATGTGTTACTTAGCATATATATCATTACAAGATGAAACTAAATATGTATTCGAATAAACTGATGTTCCAATACTCATGATCACATTTACTCAATCCATCCTCGTCGCTTGATTTCAAAATCCTACATTTTTGTATCTTGTATTCCACCATCATTAGTTTGAAGGTCTAGCAAACACCTCAACACATCATCTAGTCACCCCCATCTATACCTCAGACATACTACAAGGAAATTCCCTTCTCTATTATATATTACCTTAGGAACCCTGTCCTTTATAGGTGCTCCTCATTATTTACAAGAAGGTTATAGTATACAATGCCAATATAACCAAGGATACAAGTGGACACTTGTGTAGTACTATATCCTTCCATATCCATCAACAATATGGTATCACACTTAGCTCTATTGGAATTCACTTTCATGTGTTATACAAATTCATAACCTCATTATGTTACCCATTCACTCATTATCAAGTGAATCAATCATGAGATACTAATTCATGGTTGAATCAAAAGCATTATAACAATCTTTTCATATCAAAAGCTTCTTCCTTAATCATATCCCACCTAGGTAGCATTAGCATACATGCATTTAATCATAAAAAATAAATTAATATAAAAAGTATCGCTAACGTAATTCTTACTTCAATAATTTCAATTCATATATATTAGCATGATTAATTTTCATACTTGGATAGTTTCCTTCAATATTCCTGAAATTTATTATTGAAGATGACACAATTAAGCATTTTATTTCACATATTATCTAAAGGTCATCCAATGAAAAATTATCCACATTACATGAAATACCTATATTTTCCTAAAGTATCAAAATTTCCATCCTCACAGCAGTTTATAACAAGTGGTTGGATCTGGGAAAGATATCTAACTCAAGTAGAAAAGGATGATTTAAAACAAAAGATTTCAAATCCTAGGTTTTTGTCAATTTCTCTAGATGAGGTTACAACTATTGATAATAATTCATGGATATGCATGAGTATCTATATGGTTAATTACCATATTAGGCATTCACATCGACTTGGTATTCATAAAATGAGGGAGAATTATATAGCTGAAAATATTTATGAACTTGTTTCTAATAGTTCATAAATATATAATGGTTGCAAAAAAAGGTATATGTTCGAGTAGATGGAGCATCACTAATGCAAGGATAGAGAAGTGGAATTTGTGTTATACTACAACTATCAACTTCGCCATATATTCTAAGTATTCATTGTATGGCTCATAGGATGAATCTTGAATTTAAAATATTAAGTTTTCATTGATTTCAAAAGTTGAATATCTTGTATGAGAAGCTTATGCATACTTTTGTCATATTCTGAAACTATTTACAAAGTTTAAAAAATTTGCAAATAGTATAACAAATGGAAACAAACTATTAAAATATGTTGATACAAGATGGAACTCATTGAATGGACCAGCTAAAAGACTATGCAATGAGTACCAATCATTGGTAGGGGTGATGTATGAACATCACTTCAATGTAGACAAAGCTCAAGATATTCTCTTTCGATTAAATGACATAGATACATTATTAACATTGAATGGAATTCTTCTTTTGTTAGATGAAATTAATGTTGTGAAAATCTCTCAAAGTTTCACAATGTATATTGAAAAGTAAAAAATTGCAAGAAAATTAACATATATTTCATTGGATAATTTGTATATGATGCCAGAGTCTTTTACAGGCCCACTATTTTCAAATTGGAATACAATCATTAATATTAAAATACTAAAAAAATTGAAATTTGCTGAAAAAGGGATATTATGTATGGTGGTGTGTGGATATATAGTTCCCTTTCATTACATTGATAATACAAGACAATTCACCATAGAGTGCCCCATGTCAAGAGACGTATTCAATAATGTTGTCATTCTAGTAAAACACAACTTGATAGAAATTGCACAATCACTAGCATCATAAATAAGAGAATGATCTCCTCTAGTTGAATTGTTAGAGGCCATATATGTGGTGTATCCATATATGTGGTGTATCCCAAATATTGGAATAATCGATAGTGTCAAAAAAATTTAAAAGATGACTTCATGAATAAATTAAAATCTTTGGTGTGCCATTTTTTCTATAAAGTAAAAATACATGGGGAACATATTCAAGGTATTTGGATTCATCAAAATTGTTTCAACAAGCCATGCACTTTGCTGAACAATGTGGAAACAATTTTATGTTTTGGAGAATCCTATAAAATATGGTGTGATAACAACATTATGGAATATTTTAGGTGATAGCTAATACTTACAAGAAAAGATATCATAATATTAAAAATTATAAGAACCATGTCAAATCATGATTTTGGGATCAATAGAGAATGAGAGGATGTTTAGTGCACTATCATTTTTGAAGTCAAATTTGAGGAACAAACTTTATGAAAATATGTATATATGTCTAATATTATATGTAACAAAGTATGACATTAAAAATTTTCCATATGAAAGAGCACTAGCTCTTTAGCGATTAGATTGTGATAGAAGGGGTGAGGAAAATATAACAAGGCTCTCTAATGAAATTGATATGGAACATGATATTTTGGAGGATCAAAATTGCAGTTCGTAGAGAAAAGATTGTGTTCATAATGAAGCAAATGAGGACCAACTTGAGAACTGGGAAATTGATATACCACAAGATTTTGTTTATTCCAATATATACAAGGGCCTAAATGGAACTTATTTTTGTATACATGTTCCATAGGTAGTGTAAGAAAAATTGAATGGATAGTAAAAATGAGGTGATACCTTTTATTTGATTAAATTTAATGTTCCTCTAGTTTTGGTGCAGGCTCTAAATTATTTATCACAACAACATTACTAATACTAAATGCCAATTTGACATTGCATTTGAGGTATGAACATGTTCTATAATTTTTGTTCTATATTGTAACATTGAAGCCACCTTTCCTTGCTACAAATGATTTAATATTGATGTCTTGATAGTTAACTATTACTCTATCCCTTACATGTTTGTGATAGAAAATGAAGCAATAATTTGAGGAGGTGAGGATTTGTCTTTTAACATAGGTAGTGTCCTTGTATTAAAGGATAAATAAGTACTTTAACAAGGCTTTTACTAAGAAAGGGTGGGTTCATTTCACTTATATGAGGTTTATGTTTAGTGTGTAGCTCTAATATCTTGGTCACTCCTAATGGTTTGTTTGTTTGTTGCATTTGGATCATTTTCCAAGTTTGAAAGTTTTGGGTCTGTTTTGGTTAAAAATTATGATCTCCTAAATGATTCTACTTTTTATTTTATGTTTAATAATTGAACCTTTTATTAAGGCATGATTTGTTTCATCGCATTTTATTGATTTAATGGATTTAGTTAAAGTTAAATACCTTTGTTGAGTAAAAATGTTTTTTTTTTCATGTTCATTTGAGAATGATATGGTATTATGATTGATATATGACTTCATTTATTATCTCAACATTCAATGTGTTGTCCATAATAGTTATTATTTTATTTATATATTTTATTATTGAAGGAAATATTTTATTTTATTTTTATTTTTATTCCTTCCACTTTGTGGTGTCACAAAAGAATCTTCACCATTTAGAAACTACTAGTTTATTTTATATTTTCTTTGAAAATACTTATTGTTCGTTAAGAAAGGAAAATCAACTCTTCTTAGTTAAGCGAAGAGAAAAATGGTTTATGCACTAGGATCCTATGTTTTCATCATATAAGTCCTATTACCATGAGGATGACATTCATTTAATGTAATTATACTTTGATACCAATACATAAAAGTGTCCCATGTGATTAGTTGAGAACGATAGATTGTTTAGTGTAGTAGCATTCTTGAACTGAAAAATCCCTTGATCGTCATTATATTGTGACATATTTTTCCAAGTAATGAACATGCATAGACTATTGTTTATATTTTTTCTATTTTTTTAACTCACCAATTGTAGCGTTTTAATGAGTTTGCGTTATTACCCTTTTTTTAATCATGTAGGAAATTGAGTTTCAATGCATATTTATCTTCCATTCATTCCCATGTTTTATTTTGTGCAATTTCAAATAATGTTTTACCAATTCAACACAATTAGATTTGTTAACTATAGAATAAAGTGAAACAATGAATACAATATTTATGATCCAAAAAGAAGGTGAAAAACCTACATATTATGATGAAACACCATATTTTAAAGTTGTTGGTTTATTTGAACCCGAGGAATCAGAGAAGTATCTACCTTTTAGAAAAGCGATGTATACGAAAACAAAATAATTTGATGTAAATATTCATGATTTTGATATAGATATTCATAGACCTTATTTTCATGTGAAGCCTATAGAATATGAATTACATAGAATATGAGAGGGTTATCTAGATGCATAAAGACCAAGTTTGAGCAGAATAATTTATTTGGTTCAACATTGCATGCCTTTGTGGGTGCCTTTCAAATTAGTTTACCCTTGGGATTTGATAAGACCTATGTGGTAAATCATGATAAAAACATGAAAAATGATTTGCAATAGTGCATAATAAGAAGCTAGAGAAACATTACCTGTGATTTTTATTTTCCAAAAGAGGGAAAATTAGTATATATCATAGTTTAAAAAAATATTGTTCTTATTATTATATATGCTTCTATACATTGTTAATGAATCAATAATATTTACAATTTTTTCTAATTTTTTAGAAGATTAACCAAGAATTTGCAATACTTTATAACCTAGTGAAAATTTCACCAATATTTTTTTTTTAATAATTTAGCAAAAGATTCGTAAAAAAATTATATATGTATATTGTATAAATGAAAAAATAGCCTATGCATTTTTGTATATAAAATGGGGATTTTCCCATTTATTATACAAATAAATTTGGGGGGTTTATTAAAATTTTCCCTACTAGGAACAAATCCTATGAATTGGTATCTTGAGACAGAGTTGTGACATGGAACTGCGAATTTGACATATTTGGTTGAAGGTTTCATACTAACATTTGGTTTTGAATATGACTGTCCATGCATAGATTCACCCCTACAGAAATTCATAGAAAAATATTTTAAGAACACAACTTCTCTAACATGGAAGAAGCCACCTTGGACCGTGTAGGTGGAGCAAGAAATGGAGTTCTATAATGTGATTATAGAAGAAGATGATGAGGATTCACAAAATATTGATATCATAGAATCGGAAGGACACCACAAAGTTTTTGGACCAGAACCTGAAATACTTGATATAGGAAGCCTGCAAAAACGAAGAAGGTGCATATCAAATAATAAGAAGAACAAAAATTTGTAATGATTGGAGAATATTGGGATGAATACCTAGATAGAAAAATTACAAAGCTGCTTCATGAGTATCAAGAGCTCTTCCACATAAAATTTTAATGAATTGAAAGGCATAGTCGGGGATCTAGGAGTTATGAGGATTCCCCTGAAACCTGAAGTGAAGCTAGTAAAGAAAATACAATATAGGTTGAATCTGAAATACAAAGAAAAATTGAAGGAGGAGTTAAATAAAAAGATCAAAGTTTGGATCATCAAACCCGTCGAAGAATTTTAATGGGTAATTCTTATGGTGGTGTAGGAAAAGAAGGCAAAGGATGATATCGGGATTTGTGTAGACATAAGAAAGTTTAAGGATGCATGCTTACATGAATATTTTCCCACACCATTTACAAACGAAGTATTGGAATATGTAGGAGGATAGGAGGCCTATTCTTTCACAGATGGCTTTTCGAGCTACCAAAAGTTCAGAATTGTGCCATAAGATAGAAATAAGACAAACTTTGCTAAAGAATAATGATCTTCCGGCCAGTACATTGCGATGCCTTTTGGTTTGAAGAATGCTCCTGCCATATTTTCTAAAGTTGTAGTTGTATATTTCAAATAATATATACAATTTTTTTTGGATGTTTAATTCTATGACTGAACAGTCTTTGGGCTGTTGAAAAAGCATGTTACAAGCTTGAGGTTGATGCTAGATACATGTAGGAAATATAAAATATCATTAAATTTGAAGAAGTGTATATTTTGCGTACCATTTGGAATTTGTTTGGCGATGTTGTTGGTAAGCAGGGATTAATGGTGGATCACGCAAAGATAAAAATTATTGTAAACTTGGATCCACCTAGGACAATGAGACAATTGGGCATGACACTTGGATATACTAGATATTTTAGAAAGTTTATAAAGGGGTATGCACAGTTAATTGTGCCAATGGAGAAGTTATTGATGAAATATTTCACTTTTCAATGGGATGAAGAATGACAAAAGAGATTCGACATACTAAAGGAGAAAATGGTGACTGCACATATTCTAGTTTTCCTGGACTCAAATAAGGAATTTTATGTACATATCGATGCATCTTGTATAGTGTTGGGTATAATACTGACACAACCAGGAACAGGTGTAATTGATCACCCCATAGATTTTGCAAGTATAAAATTATCCACAACAGAAAATAACTATACTATGACAGAAAGAGAAGGGTAATCTATGGTCTATGCATTATAGAAATTCAGGCACTACTTGTTGGGAGCTCATTTCAAGATGTTCATTGATCACTCTGCACTGAAATTTTTAATGAATAAGCCTATTTTAGGAGGAATTTTTTTTCGATGATTTTTTTTGTTCTTGGAGTACGACTTTGAGGTTGTAGTCAAACCAATAATATTGAATGTTGGGCCTAATCATATGTCCAGGTTGGAGACAGAAAAAAAAACCTCAAGTATCGACGATACCCTTCTCGATGTGCACTTATTCACAATCAGGGTTGTAGATGATCACTTGACAAATATTATTCAATTTTTGGCCACAAGAATGGCGCCCACGAAGTACACTTTGTAGAAAAACAAGGATTTCGTAGTCAAAGAAATTGATTTCTCGTTGATTGCAATACATTTGTAGAAAATGGGATCAGATAAAATACTGCACATATATGTCCCTGAACATGAAAGACAAAGTATTCTGGAGTAAAACTCATGAAGGAGTCGCAGGTGGACATTATGCAGGAAAGGCCACTATGCAAAAAATATTGACAGTTGGGTTATGGTGGCCCATAGTACATAAGGATGAAAAATAATTTTGTTGAGCATGTGATGTATGCCAAAGAATAGGAAATACATCCAGAAGAGATCAAATTCCATTAAATCCACAAGTCACATTGCCAGCATTTGAAAAATGGGCTATTGAATTTTTTCGGCCTATTAATCCACCAGGAAAGAAGACTGACGCAAGATACATAATCACTACAACTGATTATTTGACGAGGTGGGAAAAGCCACAACCAATAAAGGATTAGATCACAAACAGCGCTGCGAATTTCATCTTTGAATATATTTTGTCTAGATTTGGGTGTCCAAAGATATTGATGAGTGACTAGGGTTCACATTTCTTGCATAAGACTATTGAGGTGCTGATTGAAGAATTACAACTATACCATTAGAAAGGTATGCGATATCATCCACAAGAAAATGGGACAGTTTAAGCCTTCAATAAGATTCTTGAGAGTGCACTCACAAAAGTGTGCAATGTGAACAAAAATGACTCAGATCTAAGAATACCAGTGGTGTTATAGGCATATAAGACAACATGCAAAAAAATAATAGGCTCGACACCTTTTAGGTTGGTATATGGACAAGAAGCAATCATGCCTATGGAGTACATTGTGCCAAGTTTTAGAATTGTAGCCTTCACAAATTTGGTAGACTCTGATATAATGGAGGAAAGGATGGCACAATTTCTTTCTTTAGAAGAAGATAATTTTATAGCAGGTTTTCATTAGTAAGTGCAGAAAGGAAATGATAAATCCTGGCATCATAGGCACATCAAGAAGAAGACATTCTGGGAAGGAGATATTGTACTTTTATATGATAGAAAATTTGCAAATTGTTCAAGAAATTTTAAAACAAATTGGTTGGGACCGTATATCATGAAAAATAGGAGTATATCGAAGTTTAGAAGAACCACATAGAAGGAATGATTTTTTTGACACAGAAAGGGACGTGTCAAAGATAACCAGAAATATGACTGTTGAAAGGAAAAAAAATTTGATTAAAGAAAGTTTATGTTAAGAGGCACGAGAGAAACGCATTTATGAAGCACAACTGGTCGGATCTAGCTCCATATCTAAATTCAATGAACAATATCTAAGTTATCACGAAGGTCAAAATTCAAATTCACTATAAAATATATGTCCCGCTCCACATTTTACACTTTTCCATCTTGAGAATTTCGTTTGAGAATTTGCGAAGAAGTGTGAGACAGGTGTGCTATTGTATGTCTAAGAGAAATTTTGAGAAGATTTCAAGAGATTTTGTGAAGAAAGGGCTAATAAGCATCATGGAAGCCTAGGATGGAAAATATACAGCACCAAGTGTGCCTGTGTTCCCAATGCATGTGAGGTTGCCGTAAAAATAAATAGCCACGAAAGAATAGGCAAAGAAAAAAAAAAAAGAGACCATTTGAAGCCTCTGAAGTAATAAAATCCCTAAGAAATAAGGTATCAAAGGAACAATTGAAAAAGAATAGGCAGGATAAGAGACTCGTGGAGAAGGAGAAGAAACTAGTGAAGAAGAAAGAACCAAAACAAATCCACGACAATGAGGAGGAAGTTGAGATGCAACAGATGCAAGCAAAGGGTGTAGAAATTCCCTTTGTACTTCCACCATATTTTCCACCAAGAAAACTGGATGTCAAGCCGGTTAAAGACGCCAAAAATGTGAAGTTCGACATTTTCACACCACTACTACCAAAAAAAGTGTGATTTGAAGGAGAACCATTGGGGAAAATCCCACAATTGAAGATGGAGGATCATGACTTCAATGGCTGAAGAAAGTACCTGTAATTCAAGCCAAGAAGGTACCTACATTAGGTATACTATCAAGAAATTGAATTTACATGGTTGGAGCCACACCAGTGGGCTAAGGGATTGGAGAGAGTAGGTACCTACATCAGGTATAATATCCAGATAGTGAAGTTACAAGGTTGGAGCCACACCAGTGGGCTAAGGGATTGTAGAGAGCAAGCTTGATGAACATGATAAATGTCCCACACTTCGATAGAAGTACCATCAACACGGTCTGTGTTCGAAATATACCTGTATTACTGCATGATGGATGCCTCTTGCTATGGAAAAGGATCCTGATTGATGAGATTTTGATAAGGAGGAGTACTAGACTACCCTACCAAGGAAAGCACCCCGCAAGAGAATTTGTTGGAAAAAACCAAGTCAAGGCAATAGCTCAAGATATGAAGGACAAGTTCGGGCTCATCAAGAAGTTGTGAGGTTATGACAATAATTCCATCAGTGACCAGTGAGTGTTTTTTGATGCACACATCTTAGCCAGAAAAATAATGCGGAAGTGTAGAGCAAACGAAGTCTTTGTGGATGTGGTTTCCTTAGCCGCGTAGTGAAAACGCGGGGTTGAGTTAAACTGGGTCAGATATTTATGCAAGGAGTTTTTTATGGACAATCGCAAGGCACAAGAAGAGGGAAAGACATTTAATTACTTGTGGTTGATCTCGATCATCGCCCTGTTAGCATGGAAGGAACCAGTGGACTCACAATTTCCCACAGTCGAAGCATATTTATGCGAAGCGGCGCTGTGCCTCACTCTCGAAAACCAAGGATCCATCGTGTGAAAAAGAGAATAATATTTTCTTTGTACTAGTGGAAATTAACTTGCGCATGGTGCTGAAACAACGTCCCAAGTTGACACCAAGTTTGTTCGACCAATATCACAATATATCAGACTTCAAGGTAGACTTTCACAGGATATACATGAAGGTTCAGAAGGATCTAATGGAAAAATGGCATCCTCTTCCATATTTGGTCACCGAATATGACCTTCTCGAGATAGTACAACATTGTTCAATAGAGTGGATGACTCCAACCATAGGAGACAACGACGCAGAGGAGGACACCGCACAACATGCAGGCCCAAGTGGAAAGGAAAAAGGGATAGATGCGGAAGAGACAGAGACAAAGCAGGACTAGGGTGGCCAAGACCCTCTCAGCGACATAGAGGTAATATTTTAATCTTCGTTCATCATCAAAAGTAAGACAACTACAACAACTATGGTGAGCACAGGGAAGAAACAGAAGGAAAACAAATCCAAGGATACAATACCACTTTTCCTTACTGATGGAGACATTGAAGAAATTGGAGAAAATGTCCAGGAAATAACAATAGAGACATGGAGCAAGGTTTATTATCACCATATAACACTCCTGACAAGATGTTCAGAAAAGTATTGTAGAGTAAAAGGTATTGGCACAAATAGCCAGACAACCGGAACAAATGGGTCAACTAGTACAGCCAGAGCGACAGATAGAAACAACAATTGGATTAAGGAGTATGAAGATACCAACTAGAGCATTACTGCGAATCCCTTGAAGACAAAGAGTGAGAAAAAATATGAGATCGTGTCAATATGAAATTCATTTCCTTACCAACTTAGATATTTCATGATTTCCATGAGGGTATAACAATTGAATTAAAGAATCGATAACAATGTGCTTCGTTGTTAAGTATTCAAGTGGAGAAGGAAAGAGATTCATTGAAGCAGGAGCTTGACTAGATGATCAAAGAAAGGGATGAAGCACACTAGAAATACTAACAACTAGAGAAATCCATCATAAAAAATTGTAGTGAAGTTCCATACGTAAAGGTTCACGAAGAAGATCCACTAGTAGAGAAGGTCACGAAGCTCGACCTTGCAATTAAGGATTCAAAGAATAAGCTTGCAGAGAAGAATTCTATGTATGAAGTGAAGATTGCTAAGTTGAAAAATTGGTTGCAGCCATTCACTTCACTAGAAGTACGTGAGTAGAGGGAGATGGATATAAAAGCTACAGTGCAAGGCATCTCCGACACAGTAGCATATTGTGGCAAACTACTTGATGAAACTATGGATATTTGCGCCTCACTGTAGGAGGATCAAAATAAGCAGAGAATTGAAAAGGAGCTCTAGGTGAAGAAAAAATAGTTGGAATAAATCTGAGAAACTATGAAGACCTTACCGATCTCGCAGAGGCTTTCCAGAATCACTGAAAGGAAGACTCTACAAAAGCATATTGAATACCTTTTCCAAAAAGAGCATATTTTAACAGCAAGGACTTAGCTATGGCAAGATGAGGCCCTCAAGATTTCATAGGAAGTGGATGATAAGCTCAAGGAGCTATGACAGAGGAAAAAATAAGTGTTCCAGAAGAGTGCCAGATGACAAACAGAAGCACTAATGGAAGAAGTGTGCAGAGAGGAAAATCAAGTAGTAGAAATACTTCAGCCATATAATGTCACCTACATGAGCACTACAGCAAAGATTCTGAGCATAACAACTGATTCACTTGGGACAAGTCACATGTGAGTGTTGGGGGCCTATTGGGTGCAACCCAACTTGGTCCAATTTTTTTCAAACACTCTACATTTTGAGGAGCGGATTGCGCGGTACTGTGAAGTTATATCTACCATGAGGGGTGTCTAGGGGCTTCGGGGTGGGTCAAAGCCCCTCATTTTGTAACGGGTATTGGGGTTTTAGTTGATTTTTTTATCGAGCCTATGGTATGTGGACTATGTTTTTGTAGCGAAGTAATTTTATATAAATATTTGTAATGATATGTCGAAGAAAAAATATTATATCATGACATGAAGGAAAGGAATTGATTGAGTCTGTTGTTCTGTGTTTTGGGTCTTAAGGAAAGGCTCCACAGCTGAGTACAAGGAGACCTGGGAAGAGTCTACAACTTAGTGCATAGACCACTTGCAGCTGTGTGTGCAAGTCGAAAGCTTAATATACTGAAAAATATTCATCTTAATAAAGAAGAATAAGTTTTGGGAAATATCCTATGTTTATGTGTATTGTTATGTTTTCTTTCTATATGTGGATACGACGTACTAATTATGTTATGATATCACAATTTATATTTTTTTGTAATATGATTATGTTAAATTGAATGTGATGAAGTAAGTAGTTAAGTTATGCAACGCAATAGTGATAGCTATAGCAGAAGAATAAGTATAATACAGAAAAAAAAAGTAAATGCCACCTCACACAATCCCTCAAGGTAGCAGAAACCTAGTTTTGCAACCACCCATAACCACCTCAGGTGAGGCTGCAATATGCTTGCAGGTTGTTGCCAAAAAGGCCAGTGTTTGGGGGTCTTTTTGGTGAGAAGTACAAGCTGAACTTGGGTCAAGCCCTAAAAAACCAACATTAACTCAGATTATATTCTTTGATATTTCTTTTCTTTTTCAAGATACTTCTTCCTCATACCTTCTTCAAATCTTCTTCGTTCTTCTACTTGCTCCTTTAATTTGAGAATCTCTTCTTTCAACCCATTTTATCATTCTTCAAATGCTTGAAGTAGTTCTTCATTCTGATTATCTGATTTTTCAAGATTTTCCTTTAGAGAGTCGATATCACCTTCAATACCTTCACAATATTAGTTAGATTCCACAAGAGTATTTAATGATTTAATATGATCCTTGTTATCATATGTCTGTAACTTATCTTTAAGATTAACAATATTTTTCAAAACAAGATCAAGTTTTGTTCTAAGATCATAATTTTTTTCTAACCTGTCATCTTCTGAATCAATAACTTCATCTAACATCATATGAGTTTTTTTATCATCATGTTTATTCTTTAACACATAATAGGATTACCTCGTAGTTTCCCTGACACAAAATATTCCTTTGGATTTTCTTCATGGATTGCTTGTAGCTTATCCCACACTTACTTTGAAGTTGTATAATGCATAACCTTATTCAACACTAAGTCAGCTATGCTAAAAAATATGTCACTCAATGCCTTACTGTTCTTTTTCACTTCCTCATATGATAGGGGAATATTGGTGTATCCATTGCATACTAGATACCAAATATAAAGGTTCATTAGATTAGACTTCATTTTTTTTCGAGTGTTGATAATTACCATTTCTTAGCATAGGAACATCTGCATTAACCATTGTTTCTGACTTTCCTTGATCTTATGCTTCTAGAGGAATTATTTCTAAATCTAATTGCTCTTTAGAGTGCTTATTTCACTTTTACCCATGAGTGCAAGTTCATTTGATTCACTGTCATCATCTCTATCATCAATATTGCATAGATAAGGAAATGGATCCATACTTGATAATTATTTGTTACTTTATTATTCATTCCTGATCAATAGAAAGTGGGGTGCTCCCAAACTTGAATATTTTCTGACATTTGTAATTTTTACTGCATCTGATATATTAATGTCACAATTTCTCCATCCTTTCTTTGAGCTATCTTCTTTTTTTCTAATCACCTTGATGGATCTCCTTCGATTGTTCAAGCTTCTTCTAAAGGACCTACACTGATACCAATTGTTGGAAAAAATACTAAGAGGGGGGGGGGTTTGCTGAATCAGTATTTAAAACTAAATTAAACTTTTCTTTTCTTATTCATATTTATTTATGTGAATTTACATAAATAAACCTACGTATATACATGGTTGTTATGTAGGTAGCTAACGTATATCCAGTCAACTTACTTTTTAGTTAATTCATCATCTATCTAACTTGAGCTAGTGTATCATTACTTTATGAAGCATTAATTAAATAGTAATCATATGTAGTAAGAACAAAATAAACCATCAAAGATAACCAACACACATGAAGAATGGGATTTTTAGGTGGAAAACCAATGTGGGAGAAAACCATTGTCGTTGTTGTCTCTATCTTCTTTTTATTATAAAGAAACACTTCTTAGAATATTTTACCTGCACAGACTCATACCAGCATGCAGAAACCCACCTGCAAAGGCTATAACCTTCTCTTGTTTTCCAGCACCCACTGGAAGGGAGCTCCAAGCTCCTGATCTTGTTTACCGACACCCACCGAAAGAGATCTCCTACCCTCTAATATGATTTACCAGCTACCACTGGAAGGAAGCTTCGACTCCCTCACTGAAGGCTCCAACCCTCAACACCACCATGGGCCACGTTTAATTAATTTTCACACTGGATCCACCTTATACAAAACATCACAACTTGCATGCCACTTTTTATCAAGTTTTTAGACTGGACCCATTACCATCAATTAATCCCAATACTAATTATCAAAATTCAAACCAATCGATGTAAAAAATCACTCAATAATTTAACCAATTGAACCATCCAATCACTGAACCAACTAAGACCAAATTAATGAACCTATTCTCAAACAACCAAAGCAGTTAGATAATTGTAACTGGAATACGAGTACTAAGCCAAAACACTACATCAACTCACTGAACCAACTGAAAAACCCTGATCAATAAAATCTTAGAATATATACACTACTTTAATTTATCAAATATGTGTTTATATGTAACCTCCTTGAAGCATACTTGCATACAGATCTCAAAACATTGAACCCTGAAACTGAATCATTGTCATTCTAAAATAAATTGTGAGTCACACACAGAACCACTAAATCATTTCAAAATAACCATAGTACCATCAATGATCTTCAATCATATACATATAATATCAATCCTCAATCAATTCAAATTCAAACATCACTATTAAACCCAGATCAACATGAAGACTTCATTGATAGACAATGAAACACAACAAGACTAGTTAGATTGATTTGACATCATATTTATTAAAACCCTATTTTATTTACATGTTTTCCACAAAACACTTTTGTGTGTATATGCTCTCTTCAGGAATCAAACCCACATACAGATCTGTCCAAAGTGCATAATCGACACTCGAATTACCAGCATGAAACCTATGTATGTATGCACCTTTCAGGTTATCAAAACCACATATGCGTGCACCTTTCAGGTTATCAAACTCGTGTACAGATCTACAATTATTGAATTATACCTTCGATGCACATCAGACCTTCATAACAAACCCATCTCTTGGAATACATAATAAAACATGGGTGAGACATATATATCATAGATCAAACCAATCCATTAGCAATATAGTCATTTCAGATCAATTGGATCTGATCCATCATCAAATTCTTGAGTGCATACTTAGTTTAAAAACAAACAATTCATCAATAGCCCATTACATTCCCACTTACTTCAAATCTAAGTATTCATCAAATATCCATCACTTGTACACTCAAAAACACTTTGATATTCACCTACTTATATAGTTTAGGCCTTAGCGAATACCATAAGTAAAAACCACATTTATGCTGATGGTATTCTTTGAAGGGATCAAAATCCATTGATGGGCTCAATACTATGGACCAATACTATGGTAAAGACCCTTGGTATTTAAAATACCACTGTGCGGATACTGTACGTGATTTTTTTTCATAAAACCTACATACATATGTGGCTTTTCTTCACATAACCTATGTATACACAACTTCTTTTCATCATACATGGGTATGTACATGTCTTTTCTTCACAGACCCTATGTATACTTCCTCAAAATTTACCTTCATCATTCCTCTGTCACTGACTGGTATTTCTTTGTCTATCTTTCTAGCCAATATAATTATCCTTCTACCATCATTTTGACATCTTTACCAAGTAGGTTGACATCAAGGACAACACATATTCATCTCGCTAAAACTATGTTTCCATCAAGGACAACACATTAGTCACAATTCCAACAAATGAGTCACATATTTAGCATCCTTTTTTCTTATTAAAACATCCATATTTGCATAAATATCCCTCATTCTCCAAATTCGATCACTTATATCTGTCATTGTTCATAACTACAGGTATACACATGACATGCATTTGTTTGAGTACTTTATTTCTTTCACTTTGATTAAAATTAAATCATTTTTAAGAAGGTATTTCAATGTGTGTTGCTTAATATAAATACGTAATATATATATATATATATATATATATATATATATATATGGTTTGCAATAAAATAATATCTGGTGAACTAATCAATTTTCGACAATATCTTGTATGTACATGGTGGCTTTTCATTTCCATATCCACCTCAACCAAGTATTGACAAGGAAACCTTGATTATTATACCGATAGCTCTTTTATATTACAAGGGCTCCACCATTTTGATTAAGCTCAAAGGCTTTCTAAAACCCTAGGGGATCCTTTTGTAGTCAATTATAAAAGTAAGGTGTAAACATTATGCATCCATGGGGATCAATTTCATGGCGACACTTAGACAAGGCCAAACTATGCATCAACACCAAGAATCTTAGGCTTGTTGGATGAATTACTTATGAACATGAATTATCCATATGTGAAGACTATTATAACACTAGTGAATCATTGATTTAGTTGCATGTGATGTTTCCTATATCTTGATTGAGTGCTAGTATCTCAGCTATTTTTGTCTATAGCTTGCATCCGAGACTCATTGTTGCACAAACACGCAAGGTTCTATCAGTTCATTGGCTCAATGTGTAGGAAATAGAGGCCACGAATAGAAAACATTATTAAGATGATGTTGGAATCATTAACCAACTGTTAGTTTGATTTCTATTTTCACCTCTATTTAGTTCACCGAGAAGAATCATTTTTATTACCCATTCTAAGTTAACACTTATACTTTTTTATATATATAATAGCACTTTGGAGCACAAAAATAGTTATACATATACTCCGTTATCATTTTTTTATTAATATATTGTTACGCATATTTATTTGCATTGTTACATTTTTTTTTGTTATCTTGTGTGAGCTTAAGGTTTAGTTTTTCGCATGTGTTGAATTCTTAGGTGTATAGAGGCACATGCCAACCATGAGAAAGGGCCCACTTAAGGTACAAGTCTAAGCTAATATTTTCTTTGTTAAATTCATAAGTATGTTTATATTTTCATTCTCCTTTTACACCATTTTGAATATATTTTTAGTTTAGTTGATTTCTATTTCAAGCAAGTGTGGTATTTTCTATTTCAAGTAAGTAAGGTTGTGCGTGATTTATGGTTTTCTTAAACATAGTGGTTTGAGGAATTTATTAACCTGCTCTATGAGAAGAATCTGCAAAATTAAGTCATTTCAGAATGGCTTGAAATATGAATTACACCTACTGACACTCAGCTATTTACCCCTAGAGAAAGTTTTGGTTCTTGAGGCACCATGAAACCATGCCATGTATCATCCATAGGTAGATTCTCTCATTCAATTACAAAATCGCATGAATTTCCTTGCCTAAGTCCTTCGAATAATTGTGAGGGTTTATATACTGTGTATAAAACACGAAGAGCCTTGCAAGTCTACCAACCCTTGTTTGAAAATTAAAATGGACAGTTTATCATAAATCTTTCCCAAAATAATCAACCATATAAATACACCATCATCCACCAAAAATATAGAAATTCTATCTATGAGTCCTAGAACTTTAGAAAGATAATTAAGTACAACGTTTTTTGTCATAGACACGAATTTAAACATAACCAAAATATTATCATTCGCCTTTCTCAAGGGTTATAATTCCTCATAAACTAATAAAGGAAAACATAAAACTTGGAAAACATTATAAATGCTAAATTTGTTATCGAAAAATCGTAAACGATTTAGCAACCTTAAAAAATGATCTAAAATAAACTATTGAATTAAGAAAAAGCTAAAAAATACCAAAATCCCAATGATCATAATGAAATCAAGGAAACATGTGCAAACAAAATCTTAACATCCCATAAGAAAAACAAAAAAGGGAGGAACTAGATTATAAGAAAAATCCCTTATCTCTATGAATATTGGATCATCCAACTCTTTTGATTAAGTCATTTCTTTACAAATTTTAATTTATATTGTGGTAATTAAAATTATGTTTACCAAAACATAAAATTTTTAACTAATTACAAATTTTTAATTAAAAACAGACAAAATAAATCTAAAAGGAAACTAGTCAAAATTGAAAAAAAATTGTAAACTAATTTTATAGCCATGATATCAATTTTAAAATCATGAGAACCTCATTAATTGGTTGTACACTAAAATAGTGTTTGAAAAATATAATAGTGAAGTGTAACCACAATTTTATATCATTTTACTCTATTAAGCTATTATTTCTTCCATTTTTCGCAAAATATTAATTATACCAAACATTTCAAAACCAAATACTTAAATAGTGTCAACTAAAAATTAGAAGGCTAAGTTTGGACTACAAATAAAATGTTTAACCAATTTGTTGTGAGAAATACAATTAGTAACCAAGAGAGAATAAGGATAAAGAGAATCTTCCTTGAATATATTTCAACGAAGGTTCATGTTACACTTGAAATTGATGTAGAATTTCATAACTACTTTATTATTTAAAAAAATAAAAAGTACAAAATAAAATAATAAAATTGTACAAGAAATAAAATAAACAATGGAAACAAAACTAAGTAATCTACTCCTAAACCTCTACTATATTATATGACAATGAACTAAGCGAAATCATAATGCTAGTATAACCATTCATGTAACTCCAACTTATAATTATAAGTTCATCAGACATCATCAATAAAAAATGGAGGAATAATAAACTAAAGGTAGAAAAACCAAGACTATATAAACCTATATCCATCATGTGAAAGAAAAAAACATTATTATTATTTAGCTACATCAATGCTTCCAAAAGAATACTTGAAATATTATTTGTTGAAAAAATGAAAAACAAGGTATATTCTTAGGTGTAAAATTATTTTAAAAGTAGTCAACTTATTGTTCCAAAGGAATTTATGCAGCTTGAAACTCTCCGCGCTCTTGAAATCGATGTAGTTAAATTTATTTGAAGAGGTCAAGTCATTGAGAGGCTTTTTATATTGTTGCCTTCCATATTGAATTTGAAGAAAAATTAAAAGAAGCACTCAAGTTATCATAAGATAGGGATATTTTCTATTCAATTTTGTTTACATATGCTTGCAAACATAATGTATGAACTAAACTAGTTGAATAAGAAATTTCAGCAAGAGTATGTTGATGTTATCTCTTTAGAGAAAATTATAGATGTCACTATAAGCACTTTAACATTTTGTTTTTTACGAAGTGACACATTTAAGAAGACATGAGTTAGTTATTTAAATTTTTAGATTCGTCTAAATATCACTATCAAGAGATTTCTATTAAATGGGAAATTTTTCATGGGCACAAATTATGATTTGTAGGCAATTGTACATGCATATGGTGATTATATTGATACGCAAAAACAATGATGGAAAAACCTTGCATGGATAGATTAGTAGGGATTTGAAAGCAACTTGAAAATGAATATGTTCAAGCTCTTGTAGGGAGATTGAATGGAAGATTCTCTGGTCTTGTTTTTCCCAACTCTACAAGGTTGTTTAGCCATTTTCATTATTTATAGGAAATTTGTGGCAAAGAAGAGAATTCAAGCAATTGTCTATGTAAATAAATTTCTCAACACTTTTGACATACTTTATGTCAACAAGAAGACAAGAAAATATTATTTTCTTTTGAATCTTGATTAAAAGATTTGCATGCACTTGTTGATACTCTTCGTGTGAAATGTAAGAGCTCAACTAGTAAACATGGTTGGAGGATTTTTTTGTGTCACAATGTTATACACTAATTTTCCAGACATGTTAAAATTATAGTAGACAACACTTACCATTCATGCGAGTATAGTTGCATGTGACAGAGGATTCTCAAGACAAAATATTATAAAATATGTATAAATAACAAAATTATCATTAACTACATTAGATGCTTGTTTGGCTCCATCACAAGCTTTGATGTGAGTGCCACTACTTAGGCATAAGGTATATGAAATTTTGAAAAGTGAATTGTGTGTGTGTGTGTGTGTGTGTGTGTGTGATGATATTGTATTCTATATAATGTAGGATACATAAAATATTTTGTATAATTTTTTGTGGTTTAATCATAGTAAATGTGATTTCATCCACAGGGTCTTGAATAGATGGTGATTTGGTGATTTTTTAAGGCACTCCTAGATTTGAAGTCATCGGTTCAATTCCCCGCTCCTAAATGTGAAGTCACCAATTCAATTCTCCACCCCGATGGAGGTGATACATGGACATGATGAAGATGTAGTCCTGCCAAGCTTTTTTTTTTAAATAATAAATGTGATTTCATAATATTTTTATGTTTAAACATTATAACCACGCATTTTTTCTCTTGAAACATTATAATAATATAAATGGGTTTTTTCAACATATAATAAATTTAATAATTTAATCTTGTATTCGTAACAAAAAATCAATAGGAATACATAGTAGCTATATGTTGTTTTTTTACCTTTTTCACCATGATATAATTTTAATAATTTTAATTTTGAGTTATTCAAACTATATTTTTTAAAGCATAAATATATTAAATTTCCTAAAAATGTAAAATGCTTATTTTCTATAAATTTAATAATTTAAATATGCAATTTCAATAAAGTTTCAGAAAATTGAGTGGAAAATTTACTAAGAAAACCAAAGTTATAATATTTAGATTATGTTAATAATAAGAGAGTGAAGATTTTCACAGTTGTTCATAATGAGAAGTATTTTAGGAATAGGCTATCTAACATTTATGCTTTCTAGTCCTTAATGATAGGTGGAGTGTCCACTGAAAAAAGTTGAATGAATTATAAATCTATATAAGTTATTGTGAAAAGTATCTTTATATTAATAAATTTAATTATTAAACAAAATAAATATCATTCTTATAAGAAAAGAAGAGTAATTCTTAAAACAAATCATAATAATAATAATAATAATAAATCACATTAATAGTCCATTCAAATTAATGGTAATGAATTTATAGTCCATCCAACATTTATGCTTTCTAGTCCTTAATGATGGGTGGAGTGTCCACAAAAAATTTCGAATGCATTATAAATCTATTACACATGTTATTACAGAAATTGTCCTTATATTAATAAATTTAATTATTAAACAAATATAAATATCATTCTTATAAGAAAAGAAGAGTAATTCCTAAAAAATCATTATAATAATAATAATAAATCAGATTAATAAAGATATATTATTTATATTTAGTTAGAGTAATTGCAAAAAATGTCGGCAACTATCTTTATCTAAGTTTTATTTCTATAAAGTTACACATTTATTAGTTAAAAAATGGAGATGACATTCTCAAAAAAATATGACAAGATGGCTTGAATATTGTTTTCGATGGTGGAAATGGATTTAGTACCATAAAAAACGAAAACCCAAAATTTTAAAACTTAACAGCTGTAACATATATTTCTCAAAGTTTCTACTGGATTTTATCAAAATCTTGCCAAAATTCCATTGTTTATCAAGAAAAATTAAAACATCATAAAATCTATCGTAAAGTGAAACACCCTATCCCATAAGTGGAAAATTGTTTATAATATTCTCCGCCCAAATTCTAATTCTATTCATTAGGGTAGCATACCCTATCTTTAAATTTTAAGCCTGCTTGGAAGCCAATTTCCTTGCCTTACAACAAGTGAAGTTTTGGCTGTGAGGGAATTCCCCTCGTGTGTCAATGTGGACCCCTTCATCATCTTTTTCATATGTCATTCAACCTTTTGCACTTATCTAAAATTATATGTTAGTTTTTTTGTGATAATTATAAGTTCAGAATTATAATTTTTTTTTTTTTTTTATGGGGCTTTAGTTTCCTTGGTTACAGATGTATCATGAATTCAATTTATTTGAATATTGGGGTCAAACGATATCGAGATATTGGGAAGCTTAAAACCGCAACTCTACCAAAATTTCCAATATAAAAATAGAGTGATATGATATCAATTTCCCTAACGTATTAACAAATAAATCTTTTGTATCGGACCGATGTAATGAAAGACATTTAATGGCAAACTCTCCATCGCTTCAAGACAATATAGGGTTACTCCCTTGAGATATTGGTGGTTATTCAACTGGTGCATCAGGAAGTCAATGCATTTGAATCTTGAGGTCAAATAATATTAAGATATCGGGAAACTTGAAACTACAACTCTTCCAAAAATTCTAATATAGTGGTATAGTGATATGATGGACTACACTTGATGGTGAAAATTTTATTGGTACTTCTTTGTTAGTTAATGGTGTCCTACATTGGCTTGTCATATATCACCGAAAAAAAAACACAAAAGAAATAACTACAAAATTTCAAGGCTCGAGAATGGAAAATTGTTGCATCTGCAATGTGTCAAATATGGATAGGGTAAGAATATGAGCGGAATGCTCACATTTTGTACCGGTTACCAGAGTACAAAATATTTTATAAAAATTTAAATCTGAAATCTCCTAATGTCCTAATTTTGTTTCTTTTACATCATGACACTAGGAATGATGTCACAAGCAATGGCATGGTGATGTCCCGTATAAGACGTGTTATAGATGATGACATGGAAATTCCATGTGAAGGACACATGTCAAACACATCTGTCATTTTTCTTGTTTTAAAATTTTCAAACTGAATACCACATGTCAATGGACACATCAGATGACATGTCAAATGGCACATCAATTTACAATGATATCAAATGCCACATTAGGTGACATATCAGGTGCCATGTCATATGCATTGTTATATGACACATCATATGCCATGTTAGGGGAATTGTCATATGTCATTCAAATGACGTGTCACAACATTATTGGTCATCCATGGAAGAGATGGCACACTAATTTGGCATACCGACATATCAGTGTGGTAGGGTGCAGGATTAGCACTTCAAAGAAAAAATAAATAAAGGTGAAAGAATAATTTATTGAGGAATGTAAAATTAACTAGTTGAAAGATACAAAACATGAAGGAACAACAATGATGAAATGCATATATTGTCCATCAAATAACACAAATAGACCATGGAGAATTAACATTATTTTCTTTACAATGTAACAAGATGCACCAGTTGTTCATGCCAATTCAAGCACCAACAAACTTTCAAAAGAAAAATGGATATATGGAAATGAAACAAAAGAAAAACCTACTACAAAACACATACCATTCATTAATGGTAGAGTAACAAAGAAAGAGTCCTCACAACTATGAAATTATTTTATTAGGTTGTGCAATAACATTTACTCTTCTCAAAATATAAATCCATATGCTTGTTTGCAATGTTCTTATAAACACTGAACATGTCAAAGAATAAATACTTGTGCATCATACACAAATTAGATAGTTGAGAAAGAATTAATTTCTCCTAAATTTAACTACCTTGAAAAAGTATAATTGCAAGAATGTTGGATAGTAATTTATTTTCATTAATCCTAAATTAAATTACATATAATGGCTTAGAGAAGTGTCTTCTAGCTTATGCCACATTTGTAGACTCAAAATATTTTGTGGCCTTCAATATCACAAATTTTAAAGCTCACAATGTTCGTAATGGAAGAAAAAAGCCAACATATGATGTAATCGATGATTTAAAGGAAGCAATTGGTTTTGAAATAAAAAAACATGATAGCAATTTGTGTGTATGGTGCTTCACCAATGGTTGGAAATGAAAACGACTTTATTACTTTTTTTAAAAGGAATATACCTATTTCTTATAGGTATGAATTGCTTTATTCACTATGAAACTTTAGTTACATCATATTCTTCCAAAAGAATACATGAAATATTATTTGTTGAAAAAATGACAAATAAGGTATATTCTTGGGTGTAAAATTATTTTAAAAGCAGTCAACTTAATGTTCCAAAGAAATTTATGCAACTTGAAACTCTTCAAGTTCTTGAAATCGATGTAGTTAAATTTATTTGAAGAGGACAAGTCATTGAAAGGTTTTTTATATTGTTGCTTCTCATGTTGACTTTGAAGAAAAATTAAAGGAAGCACTCATGTTATCATAAGATAGATATATTTTCTATTCAATTTTTTTTACATATGCTTGCACACATGATTTATGACCTAAACTAGTTGAATAAGAAATTTCAACAAGAGTATGTTGACGTTATCTCTTTAGATAAAATTATAAATGTTACCCTAAGCACTTTAAAAATTTGGTTTTACGAAGTGACACATTTAAGAAGACATGAGCTAGTTATTTAAATTTTTAGGTTCGTCTAAATATCACTATCTAGATATTGATAATAAAGGAGAACTTGTTCATGGGCACAAATTGTGATTTGTAGCAATTCTGCATGCATATGGTGATTATATTGGTACACAAAAACAATCATGGAAACCTTGCATGGATAGATTAGTAAAGAGTTGAAAGCAACTTGAAAAGGAATATGTTCAAGCTCTTGTAGGGAGTTTGAAGGGAATATTCTCTAATCTTGTTTTTATCAATTTTACAAGGTTGTTTAGCCATTTTCATTATTTATATGAAATTTGTGGCAAAGAAGAGAATTCAAACAATTGTCTATGTAAATAAATTTCTCAACGCCTTCGACATACCTTATGGCAACAAGAATAAAAGAAAATATTACTTTATTTTCAAGCTTGATTAAAAGATTTGCATGCATTTGTTGATACTTTATGTGTTAAATGTAAGTGGTCATCCATGAAACATGGTTGGAGGATTTTTTTTTGTGTCACAATGTTACACACTAATTTTCTAGACATGTCAAAAGTATAGTAGACAACACTTGCCATTCATGCAAGTATAGTTGCATGTGACAGAGGATTCTCAAGACAAAATATTATAAAAGATGTATAAAGAACAAAACTATCATTAACCACAATAGATGTTTGTTTGGCTCCATCACATGCATTGATGTTAGTGCCACTACATAGGCATAAGTTATACAAAATTATGAAAAATGAATTACATATATATATATATATATGATGATATTGTATTCTATATAATGTATAGGATACTTAAAATATTTTGTATAATTTGTTGTGGTTTAATGATAGTAAATGTGATTTCAATATTTCTATGTTTAAACATTATAATCATGCATTTTTCCCCTTGAACCATTATAATAATATAAATGGGTTTTTTCAACATATAATAAATTTAATAACTACCTTTTTAACTATGATATAATTTTAATAATTTTAATTTTCAGTTTTTCAAATTATTTTTTTTAAAGCGTGATTATATGAAATTTCCTAAAAAACTGTAAAATTTTTATTTTTTATAAATTTAATAATTTAAATATGCAATTCAATAAAGTTTCAAAAAATTGAGTTGAAAATTTACTAGGAAAAAAATGTATAATATTTAGATTATGTTAATAATAAGAGAGTGAATATTTTCACACTTGTTTATAATGAGAAGAATTTTTGGAGTAACCTTTATGTACTGGATTTATATTCCATCCAACATTTACGCTTTCTGGTCCTTGATAATGGGGGAGTGTCTACCCAAAAAGTCAAATGAATTCTAAATCTATTACACATGTTATTACAAAAATTGTCCTTATATTAATAAGTTTAATTATTAAAAAATATATATCATTCTTATAAGAAAATAAGAGTAATTTTTAAAACAAATCATTAATATATATATATATATATATATATATATATATATATATATATGGTTAATACAGATATATTATTTATATTTAGTTAGAGTAATTGCAAAAAATGTTTGCAACTATCTTTATCTAAGTTTTATTCGTATAAAGCTACACATTTATTAGTTAAAAATATGGCAATAATGCTTGAATCTTGTTTTCTATGGTGGAAATGGATTTAGTACCATAAAGAACCAGCACCCAAAATTTTAAAACTTGACAAATGTAACCCATATTTCTCAAAATTTCTACCATATTTTTATCAAAATCTTGCCAAAATTACATTGTTTTCCAGAAAACTTGAAACCTCGTAAAAATATATCTATAAATTGAAACACTCTATCCCATAAGTTGAAAATTGTTTATAATTTTCTCCACCCAAGTTATAATTCTATTTTTTTGGGTAACATGCCCTATCCTTAAATTTTAACCCTGCTCGGAATATAATGACCTTGCCATACAACAAGCAAAGCTCTGCCTGTGAGGGAATTCCCCCGGTGTGTCAACGTGGACCACTTTGTCATCTTTTTCATATTCCATTCAACCTTTTCCACAGATCTGGCATCCCTAGGCGTCGAGACCATTTTTCAGGGAAAATTTGCAGGCTAGTTAAACTACGGAAATTGTAATGGGTAAACTAACAACCAATAATAACTATCCCCTAATAACTAAGTTTAAGTAAAGTATTTAAATAATAGTTGCACCTTGGAAGGAAGGAAAGGGTAAAAATAAGGCCCATGATTGAGTTATATGTTATGCACATATAAGAGAATCATTCAATAGGGATCTCGTGGAGAAGGCCTTCAAATCAATATTATTTCTTATTTACTGCAAAATTTCTGAGATAATTGAGAGGTGAAAAATTTCCTCCTACAATAGGGTATCATCACTAGGTCAAGGTCCCAATAAGATTTATACTTATTTGGTGTAGCGATATCCACAAATATGTGGCCTTTTTCGGCATTGAATAGATTGCTCCTTGAAAGGAGACTTTCACATAGTTATCCTAAACCTAAATGAGATATAATTTATTAAACATAAATAGCACTAATTAATCTATCTATATCTACTTTATATACTAAATTTGGCTATCCCACTAAGATAAATAAATAGTTCATAATTTCCCAATTGTGAGGATAAACATGTTAAATACTGGATGTTGAAAGGAAGATAAATTGATTTAGATAAGATCTAGTTTACTGCTTTGGAAATTATTAAATACAATGCATAATGAAATGTATACAAGATTACATTAACATTTTTAAGATCTAAACATAATAAAAAAAAAAAAATAGGATAATTCAATTCAAAAATTAAAAATAGTTCAAACTTTTAGAAATGAATATTATGGCCCATTCATAACAAAATGCGAGAATATTCCACACACCATTACGAAGAATGTGTTTTCGCTAATCACCAACTTTCAAATCTTTTATTAAATTCATATAATAGTATACGAAATTCAATATTAGATTATAAAGCTAAAGAAAACACTAGTGGTTGGCATTATGATTGCATGTGTTGTCCTTGATGGCAACCCACTTGTAAAAGACCACGTATATGGTTTATGCGTAAGCTCAGAGGTGACAAAGTGATGGAACAGATCAGAATCAGAAGATGAATAAAGTACATATTTTATGAACTATACATGGGTTCATCAAGGAAAAGTCGCGTATACACACGGGTAAGAAGAAGAAAAGTATCATGAACTATGTCACTATCATGACTTATGTCACTATCATGAATTGAAGAGACTTTCAAGTGAGAAAGGTTTCTTATATGACTCGAGATATTAAAAAAAAAACCAAAGGTACATCTCAACGCAATGGAAATAGATGAACTAAAGTTGACCATGTGAGATTTTTTAATTATCGGTCATTGATGTATACTATTAACAAATGTGAGACTACCTATGAATAATTATAATGGGCCTCAAGGTACATAGTACAATCTAACAAGCTTGAATAGAGGTTTTGAAGTCAAATACTTGAAATAAACTATCAAGTAGGGGACATTAATGTATTCCCGCTATTAATAGTGTGTGAATCTTCCAATGATTCCCAGAGTTATAAAAAAGGAACTCTATACCTTATTCCCATATTAATGAGTTGGAGTTAATGGGAAAAGATCCGATGGAAGGAGGGAATTAGGGCATCCCCCATCAACCAACATGAGCATAATCATAAGGCAAATAATCTAGAATAACTTGGATGAAATAATGAACATAGCATGGACGTACACATATATTTTATATACTATATGGAATAGCACAAAAAATGGACTTTTTGAATAACAACCGATAATTAAAGTTTCTAACAAAGGCGAGGAATCCACTAATAGGTTCAAATGGAAACCAAGGTACTACACAAATGCCATTGTGTGATAATTTAAGATGACATTGAACGCAAGGGAAACAAACTAGGAAAATATCAATGATGAAAATAAATTTTGGGCACAAGGTCACCTATCAATGATGGAAATAGGGCAAGGGTGATACTCTAAGTTTACTCTTAGAGTAAATTTTCGAAGTTGATAAGAATAGACCCCTCAATGGGGAGTCATTCGGGAAATTCCATACTAAAATGAAGTCATTACTAAGATATTGTTGATACTAAAGGTGACTTGAAAACCAAGAATGGATGGTGTTTAGTCAATTTAATGTCTTAAATTTCTATCATAAATTATCGACTGAGGTTAGTAATCTGATGAAGTGTGGTGCATTATATATGCTTATATGCCCTTCTTTCATACTTTTTTGTGTATTTTATATATTGTGTTTGGGGGGTTTGTATTTTATGCCTAATGTTAAGAACTAAAATTTATCTAAAGAATTAAATCTAAACTTATAAATGGAATCTTTAAATGTTAAGGAATAACTAAATCTGAAGGAAATTTAATGATGAAAACTTAATATTAAAGATGGAAGAAAAGGAAATGTTATTTTTACTCTAAGAAAATAAATTGATTTACAAATTACTTTTAATGAAATGAATGAAATCTAAAATCTAAAATAAGGAAGAAAAGGAAATATTAATTAACTAATCTAATTTGCATAAAAATAAATCAAACTTTGGATGGTTAAAATCTAAGCTATGTTAGACTTATTTTAGGCTGGAAAATATCTATGGAAAACATCTAACTAAATTGATTCTTCATTTAAACAAAGCACCATTCTAAATCTTATTACTGATATTTAAATGATATTATATCTATCAACATGACAAAATGAAACCATATTCTACCTTATCCACCGAAAGCATTAATTCTATGAAAATAGAGCATTTAATCTACTTTCAAAATAACCAAAGTATAATTCTAATCTAAGTTTGTCCCAGTTTTAAATCTATCTAAGAATGATCAAAATAAAACTTCTAATATAATTCTATTCTACATTCCATGGAAGAAAAACATAAAATCTATTACTATGAAATTGAACTACTGTGCTAATTGAAATCAAATTTAACTAAGGCAAGCAAGAAACGGCAGAGTATCTATTGCGAAAAATAACATGTTTAATCTTAAAGCCTATGGTTGTTGTGTAATCAAATGCATGAATCTATCCAATTTGAATATGACGGAGTCACATTCATATAATGATTCAGATGAGCATAACATCTAACAGTCAACTGTAAATGTAAACAATTGATTCAGAAAACTAATTGACATGAAATTAAACTATGAATCAAGAAGAATCTAACTGTGAAATGACACAGAATTAAACTACGAATTGTCGAGAAATTAACTATGAATAAATAGGAAATTACACTATGAAATTGACAATAAACTAAACTACGAAATAACTATAAAAACCTCCTTTCCATGCAGGGGCCCTCTGCAACAGAATGAGTGTGAAATCTACTTAGAATATCCATGCATCAATGATCTAGAACTAGTCTTCTTTCTTAGAAAAAACAGAGTTTAAAAGCGCATCACGGTATTATCACAAATTAAGCTTATTCCCGATTTTGATAGACCCGTATTTGTACAAGTTTTTGAATTAACTGTCTGAGACAATTTTGCCTATGGAAAGAAAAATAAAACTGATACTAGAAGTTTATTCAGAAGCAAAGTATTCATGGCTTTCTCTCAATTTTCTACGTAATAAAAAATCGAGAGTCTTCATCCGCTGATCTTGTTCCTTGACTAATCTTTGACCACGAGTGAATGTCATGAAGTGAACAATTGATCCTTCAAATAAGTACCAAAATCATGTATAAATAGTAATATTTTCCAATAACTCAAGTTCCAACATATAACATGCCATTAAACTAAGAAGAAACATAGCAATATGGATGTCACTATCATGAACTGAAGAGACTTGAAAGTGAGAAAGGTTTTTGATATGACTTGAGATCTTTAAAAAAAACCCAAAGGTACATCTCAACATGATGGAAATAGATGAACTAAAGTTGACCATGTGAGAATTGTTTAATTACAGATCATTGATGTATACTATTACCAAATGCGAGACTACCTATGAATAATTATAATGGGGCTCAAGGTACATATTACAATCTAACAAGTTTGAATAGAGGTGTTGAAGTCAAATACTTGAAATAAACTATCGAGTAGGGGACATTCATGTAATCCCACTATTTATAGTGAGTGAATCTGCCACTGATTCCCGGAGTTATGAAAAAGGAACTATATACCTTATTCCCATACTAATGAGTTGGATTTAATCGTAAAATATCTGATGGAAGGAGGGAATTAGGGCATCCCCCATCAATCAACATGAGCATAACCATAAGGCCAATAATCTAGAATAACTTGGATGAAATAATGAACATAACATCAACACACACATATATTGCATATATTATATGGAATAGCACACAAAATGGACCCGTTGAATAACAAACGATAATGAGAGTTTCTAACAGAGGCGGGGAATCCACTAATAGGTTCAAATGGAAACCACGGTACTACATAAATACCATTGTGTTATAATGTAAGATGACACTGAACACAAGTGAAACAAACTAGGAAAATATCAATGATGAAAATAATTTTTGGGCACAAGGTCACCTATTAATGATGGAAATAGGGCAAGGGTGATACTCTAAGTTTACCCTTAGAGTAAATTTTCAAAGTTGATAAGAGTAGACCCCTCAATGGAGAGTCATTGGGGAAATTCCATACTAAAATGAATACATTACTAAGATATTTTTGATACTAAAGGTGACTTGAAAACCAATAATGGATGGTGTTTAGTCAATTTAATGTCTTAAATTTCTATCATAAATTATCGACCGAGGTTAGTAATCTGATGAAGTGTGGTGCACTATATATGCTTAGATGCCCTTCTATCTTACCTCATTGTGTATTTTATATATATTTTTTGGGGGGGTTTGTATTTTATGCCTAATGTTAAGAAATAAAATTGATCTAAAGTATGAAATTTAAACTTCTAAATGAAATTTTTAAATGCTAAGGAACAACCAAATCTGAAGGAAACTTAATGATGAAAACTTAATCTGAAAGAAGGAATAAAAGGAAATGTTATTTTTACTCTAAGAAAAGAAATTGATTTACAAATTACTTTTAATGAAATGAATGAAATATAAAATCTAAAAGAAGGAAGAAAAGGAAATGTTAATTCACTAATCTAATTTGCATAAAAATAAATCAAACTTTGGATCGTTAAACTATGAGCTATGTTAGACTTATTTTAGGCCAACAAACATCTATTGAAAACATCTAACTAAACTGATTTTTCATTTAAACAAAGCACTGTTCTAAATTTGATTAAATTCTATTGATATTTAAATGATATTCTATCTATTAACATGACAAAATGAAACCATATTTTACCTTATCCATCGAAAGCATTAATTCTATGAAAACAGAGCATTTAAAATACTTTTAAAACAATCAAGGTTCTAATCTAACTCTACCCTAGTTTTAAATCTATCTAAGAATGATCAAAATATAACTTCTAATCTAATTATATTCTACATTCCATGGAACGAAAGAATAAAATATATTACTATGAAATTGAACTATTGTGCTAATTGAAATCAAATTTAACTAAGGCAAACAAGAAAGGATAGAGTATCTATTGCGCAAAATAACACGTTTAATCTTAAAGCCTATGGTTTTTATGTAATCAAATGCATGAATATATCCAATTGGAAGATGACGGAGTCACATTCATGTAATGATTCAGGTGATCATAAGATTTAACAGTCAACTATAAATGTAAACAACTAATTTAGAAAACTAATTGACATGAAATTAAACTATGAAAGAATGAGAAATTAAACTATGAATCAACGAGAATCTAATTATGAAATGACATGGAATTAAACTACGAATTATCGAGAAACTAACTACGAATCAACGGGAAATTAAACTATGAAATTGATTATAAACTCAACTACAAAATAAATATAAAAACCTCCTTTCTATGCAGGGACCCTCCGCAACAAAACGGGTGTGAAATCTACTTAGACTATATGTGGATCAATGATATGGAGCTGGTCTTCTTTACTAGAAAAAACAAAGTTTAAAAGCACATCACACTATTATCACAAAATTAAGCTTATTCCCGGTTTCGACAGACCGATATTTATAAAAAATTTTGAATTAACTATGTGAGATAATTTTGCCTATGGAAAGAAAAATAAAACTAAGACTAGAATTTTATTTTGAAGCAAAGTCTTCATGGAATTTTCTCGATTTACTACGTAAGAGAAAATCGAGAGTCTTCGTCCGCTGATCTCGTTCCTTGAATGATCTTTCATCACGAGTGTAGGCATGATTCCTTATCGAATTTGAACAGGTAAGTAGGATACGATTCATATGTCAACCATTTTAAAGCTACCCATGTGATTTGCTTCTTCATTTACTTCTTGAAACCTGTCAAACAATCACGGTGGCTGCAGAAACAAAGGTTAGCTACGAAATTGCATGAATTTTGTAGCTAATTACAGAAATTCATCTAAATAATAAGAAAAATTATAATATAAAGTATAGATCATCTAAATGCCTTACCAGATGTAAAATATGTCAATTATCACTAATTGAGTTTATGGTTTTGTGAAAAATAAAGAAAAAATGATGGAAAAGGATGTCAAATTAAGAACAATTTTTAGGTTCAACATACCCCCACTAAACGACCATTGCATGTCCTCATGTAATTTCCAAAATTTTGAGCCTTCACCTTTCACTGCTTTTGTTCTGATACCTCTGCCAGTACATCCAACTTCCTCTTCTTTCTTTTCGTTGAAGTAGTTTCCATTTTTGGTTTCTTCATGAGGAGTTTGTACTTCAAATTTATGACTTTTCTATTTAGAAAGTTATTCCTTTTCTTTAGTTTCTTGTTCTTTGTATACCATCGCCCAAAATGTAGAATAATATTGTCACTGATGACCTTTTAAAAGTGATTATATTCCTTCAGAGATTCATTTTTTTGCTTGACGTGTCTGTTCAATATCTCTAGTTCATAGATTTCTTGCTTCAAAGTGTTCACTAGAGGTTCTTGTGGACTCGTAGGCTGCTCTTCAACACTTGGATTTTCTTCTGCGTGTCTGTTTTCTAAGGAATCAATGTAGTCATAAATCTTCTACTGTACTGGGTCAATTTCTGGGGTCCTTCTGCTTAGACTGTGTATAGGACTGTGTACAGGAGAGACAGTAATGGGCGATGGTAATTGGGGCTCTTCATCTAAATTAACAAGATTTGCTTCCTATGGAGATGTTTTCTTCAATGGTTTACGAATTCCGGAGCTTCTCCTTGGCTGTGAAGGACTTAAGATTTCTGAGTTTATAACTTTTCCCTTTTCTTTTACATTACCTCTCTTTTTGACCCCACTTTGTTTCTTATTCTTCACTAATTCTGCAATGGTGAGTTCTTCTTGTTCTTGCTATGGTTGAGGTGAGGAATTTTTTTCAATGCAGGTATCAACCTTTATCCTTCTATTTATTTTGGTCTTGTCATCCTTAGGCTATTCTGGTCCTTCTTGAAAATGATTCCTAACTAGGAAACTTTCCCAGAAGTCTCCTATACTCCTTAAATAGACTTCAATAAGTATATTTATCAGTCCATGATGGTACATGGTATTTTCTATCAATTGGATTGTTTTCTACACATTTTATAACATTTTCTTTAATATGTTCAATAGGAAGTATGGGAGGTTTATTTCTCCATCCTCTAGGAAATTCATTAACAGTCTGGCATGGTAGACAAACATACAACCAAATCTACCCTCGCAAGTAACAAGTTTTTGTATAATTAACAACATGTTCCTCCATTTGTTTCTAAGTGTCATACTGGGAATTCCCTTCTTAAAAATAGTAGTGTCCATACCTAGATTTTTCATAAAAATATTCCATTCCTCTACATGAATTTCCCTATTCTTGAACCATCTTTCGCCAGTTTTAGGAAGTGTTGTCGCTTCTACTTTAAAGGCCTCTCTCACTGAAAACTTTATGTCCCCAATTTCTACTTGTGTCCCATCGAAGACTCTCGCAAAATATTTGGTGACCCCTTTGTGGAACCCATAAAAATTTTCTATTAATTGGAGCCATCGCACCTTCTATAGAATTTCCTTCATCTGCAGATAACCTTCCATGAATTTTTCTCCCACTGGCTCAGTTCTCACTATTAGACCCATGTCTTTGTCGTAAGGATTTTTGCCTTCAAAAATATTCCTTTTCGACCAGGTGGATTGAGGGTTTGGCTCTGAGTTAAGGGTGTCTAAAAGACATTATAGAGACATGTAGGTAAAATAGATATTCGAGAGAGGGTTTAGGAATGTGGATAAATGGGTTACGGAATGAGATATGACCGTTAATCATTAATGAACGAAATTGGTCTTGATAATTATTGGATATGATATGGATGAAGTGGTAAAATTATGGAATTGTGGTGTGAATTGAGTACAATTAGTTTTAATGCTGATAAATTGAGGTGGCAACATATGATCATCTAAATTATATACACTAATTTTTTTTAACCTTATTATTTAAACAAATTTTGTAACATACCTTGGAACTAACCTTTTTCGATCTTCTTTTAGTGTTGATTCCTCAGGTGTATTTTCAGCATGATCTTCAATGGAATCTTTAATTGCTTTTGTTCAGTATGTCCTCCTTCAATATGCTATAAAAATGTAACAGAGTTGTAGAATGTGATGACAGTTGCAGATTATTCTGAGAGCTACAGAATTGTAACAATTCTGTAGCTACTCTTTCATTGCTTTAGAAAAAAAAAGGGAATAAAGAATTTTGGGATTTTTATAATGGGAGAAAATATAAGATGTCAGAGATGAACTCTGATTTTCACCTTGGATTTTTTATATAAGGATGCCAATCATTGATTTGTTTTCATACTTATACAATTATTATTATTATTATTTTTAATAATATATATATATATATATATATTATTTTTTTCTTCATTTTTTTTTTAGGTATGAAAAGTAAAAAGAAGAAAAATTTGGGAATGAAGAAGGACTCTTCTTCACCAACTTCATATCAATGTTGTCTTGAAATTTTTTGATAAATTCCTCCTTTGTAATTGGTTTATGATAGACCTTTAGTTGATGTCCATTCACAAGAAGAGGTTCCTTTTCTTCATCAATTTTCCTTATCCTGATTGCCCCATTATCAAAGACTTTTTCAATCTCATATGGCCCAAGCCAATGAGTTTGAAATTTTCCTTTGAAGTCTTTGAACATTGAATCGAACAAAAGTGCCCAATCTCCTACTTGAAATTTTATTTATTTTATCTACATATCATGCCATCTAGAATTTTTTTTTAAAACTAGGCTGGTTCTTTGAACTACGTCTTGCTTGATCTCATCAAGATCATTAAGTTGCTCCATTCTGTGCTTTTGGGCTTCTGATAAATCAAGTCCCAATCTCATTGTTGTCTTGAAGGTCTTGATATGGAATTCTATTGGAAACAAGGCTTTATTCCCATAAAGAATTTCATAGGGTGTATGTCCTATTGTATTCCTCCATGTAGTCCGGTAAGCTCATAAGGCTTCAGGAAGCCTATCTTCCCAATCCTTCCTATGTAGATGTACAGTCTTTGTGAGAATTTCTTCAATCACTTTATTGGTGGACTCCACTTGTACATTTTCCTATGGATGATATGGAGTAGACTTTCTATGTTTGATCTTATATTTCTCCGCATTCCTCTTCACCATCCTAGATGTAAACTGGGATCATTGATGTGTCACAATTTCCCTTGGGACACCAAAACGAGTGAAAATATCCTCAAAGAGAAATGAAAATACAAAATTTTCATTAGAAAAAGAAATTTCTTTAGCCTCTAACCATTTAGTGACATAATCAGTGCAAACCAGAATTTACATCTTTTGTTTTGACGGTGGATTGATTGGTCCAAAAAAATCGAGGGCGCATTTCTCAAAGGGTTCGATGAATACCTGAGGTTGTAAGGGTGCTTATGAAACCTTTATTCACACAGATCATTCTGTAATTCGGTATTTAATGAATAAATCTATCAATAATGGCAGAATCACAAGATGGTTATTACTCTTGCAATAATTTAACATCACCATTCTAGACCGACCTGGAAAACAAAACACGATTGTTGATTTCTTGTCTATAATTCAAAACAACAATAATGATACTCCAGTAGAGGATAATTTTCCTGATGAATATCTCTTTGCAATATCTACTAAATCTCTATGGTTTGCAGACATTGCTAACTATCTAGCTATAATAAAATTACCAGCATACTTGTTTCCTAGAGAAAAGAGAAAAATAATTCAACATGTGTATTATAATCATGGGTTAATGATGAATTGTATAAAACATGTCCAGACCTCATCATCAGAAGATGTGTACGAGAAGATGAAATACCTGAAATTATGAAAGAATGCCATGATGAACCTTGTGGTGGACACTTTGCTGATAAGAGGATTGCCTATAAAATCCTTCATTTAGGATATTATTGGCCATCCATCTTTAAATATTCCAAGGGGTATGTCAAAAGGTGTGACAACTGTCAAATAATGGGGAAACACATTCCTACATATGAAATGAAAATGTGAAGTTGGGTTACACTTTTTGCCCTTTTTTGAGAAAAAAGTTTTCATTTTTTTCGGTTCTTCAACTTTCTGCAAACTATAACATTTTTTCTGTGTAGAATTTCATTTTGCGATAAAAATAAAAGTTGTGAGAAATTTTGTTAGATTTCTATTACTTATTTTTTGAATTTTTTTTATGCAGATTTGATATGTCGACTTAGCGTTTCTTTGAATGTGTGTTTCTTAACAATCAAAGGATTCATAAGATGTCATGTTATGACGCAATGTTGTATTCATTGAAAATTTGTGTTTTTGAGAAAACAAAATGTGTTACAACAATCTAGATAGAGTCTAATTTGGTTTCGTCATATTTACAAAGCCAATGGATGCATATCATAATTACTAGAATTTTTTGAACTGGTCCAAAACGAAAAACTGCGTTTTTTGGATATGTTTCACATCGCAAGAAATTTCTTAACATATAAGTTATAAACTAAAAATATAAAAGCTACCCATTAGAGAATACGGACCAATGTAATGCCCCATAATTTTTTCAATTTTTTTTACAATGTATTTTGGGAGATACAAAATTTTGATTTCACTGAATCACAATGATCCTCAAAAATTGTTTGCACCCATTTTATTAGAAAAATAATTAAAATTAATAAACGTTTATGAAATTCCATAAAAGTTATATTTCCTGAAATTAGATTCAATTATGAAAATGCTTGTCTTGGTTCCGACAGTTAATTAACCTTTCATGGAGTTTAATCAGTCCAAAGTTGCAGAACTGTATTCAGAGTCTAGTTTTTGCATAATTGGTGACGCGTTAGTTCGGCCGAACTTTTAATCTAAGTTCGGCCAAACTATGTTTTCCGCCAAAGCCTCATTAAATCTAACGTCACAATAGTTCGGCCGAACTATTGTATAACTCTCCGTCGGCCAAAAATTTTTGCGAAGCCCCTACTAAAACACATTTCACGGCAATATAAATTGCCGCAAAATGATTCACAATTTTCGCACATTTCACACATTTCATCTCATTTTACAAAGATCTTTTTTTGGGTTCAAAAAATTATCTTCAAAGTTTGGGTTTAAGAGAATTTCTTGGAAGCAAATTGATTTTACAAAGAATTGTTTTGGGTTTAAAGAATTTTTTTTGGAAGACATTTCTTGGAGGCGGCCTGATTTTGGAAAAAATTGTTTTGAACTTAAAAAAATATCTTGGACGTACATTCAAAGACATTTCTTGGAGGCATGTACGTGTTTTGAGTTGAAGTAAATATTTTGAGCTTTGTTTCATTTTTATAAGACATTTTTCTCTCGAATTTTTGTTGAAGTAAATCTTTTGAGCTTCGTTCCATGTATTTTTTGCAAAAAAATTACACTAAACTTTTTTAAGTTAAATCTTTTGTGATATTTTTTGTAATTGAGTTATTGTCTAATTTTTTGAAGGAAAGTGTTTGAACTTCATACCCTATTATCATGGGAAATCAAAGAACTTGTGCGAGAAAATATGATCGAAAAAGAGACCCTGAGGAACATAGAGAAGAGACGAGACAATCTCGCAAAAGAAAGTTAGAAGCCCTCTCAAATATTGAAGAGGAAAATCAACCTCAAGCAGAAATTGAAGCAGGTATGTAAATGTAAATATTATGATCTATTTATATATTTAAAATTTTCCTAATGTAAAATGTGAAGCTTAATTTTTATTTGATGAACTAATTCGAAAAATATTTTTTTTAATGTCAATAGATAGAGATATTCCTCAAAATATTGAAGAAGAAAAGCAACCTCAAGAAGAAATTGAAGCAGGTATGTAAATGTTAATATTATGATCTATTGATATATTTAAAATTTTTCTTATGTAAAATGTGAAGCTTAATTTTTATTTGATGAACTAGTTTGAAAAATATTTTGTTTAATGTAAACAGACAGAGATATTCCTCAAAATATTGAAGAAGAAAATCAACCTCAAGAAGAAATTGAAGCAGGTATTTAAATGTTAATATTATGATCTATTAATATATTTAAAATTTTCCTAATGTAAAATGTGAAGCTTAATTTTTATTTGATGAACTAGTTTGAAAAATATTTTGTTTAATGTAAACAGACAGAGATATTCCTCAAAATATTGAAGAAGAAAATCAACCTCAAGCAGAAATTGAAGCAGGTATGTAAATGTAAATATTATGATCTATTGATCTATTGAAAAATATTTGAAATTTTAGATATATTTATTAATTTAGTTATTTATTGAATATGTACTATTTTTTCGAATATTTACAGATGAAATCACTATCAATAATGAGATGTTAGAAAATTTTGACACTCACACATATGGAGATAAAAAACTTGACCATGTTATGCGATATCGTGTTAACCGCATTTTTCAAAAGTATTTCTTAAATGAGCGGGTGACAATTCAGGCTCAAATGTTGAAAAGTATCCTATCATTAAGGAAATTAAAAGAAGCTACGACACTATTGGGTATTTGAAAATCAACCAAAGATAAAAAAATGAAGGAAGAGGTGATAAAAAATACAAGTAGTGCTATAAAGTCAATTAAGAGATCTAGAGAGAAAGATGTTTCAATTGTACGTAGAGGAATACAGATGGCAATGGTTTCGTCAAGTACTCAAGAGAATCGTTTGGTAACATCTATGGCACGAGCACTGGGAACCTCGTGAAAAACTTTGCACAAACATCAGAAATTTCGGTTGCAAATAGATGTAAATGATGAACTCGCTTGTTGGAGAGCTATTTGTAGGCAACCATACAAAGATAGACTTGGAGAAAATGTTAAAAAAATAATATGTGAATATTGGAAGAACAATTCGCGTGTTTCACCAACTGCAAGACATGTGATACGAAGAAGAATAGCACGAAATTAATACGAAGAACATGAAAAACATCTCTTGGAAACCACTCAGATAGAGTTATTCAACAAGTTCAAAGAAGAGAATCGTCAAATTCAAGTTTCACTCAGTGCCTTTGTTCAACAAAAACCATGGTATGTAAAACCTATCACCGTACGCGACACTTGTTGTTGCCGTTATCATGTGGAATTTGAGTTATATTATGACACATTCCTTGATTTCGGTAGAACATTATGGAAGGATTCACCTCCTCCTTCCACTATCCGTGATTTCATATCTCAAATTCTATGTGAAAGAAAAAGCGATGAACTATTTTACAAAAATAAATGTGTTGGTGGTAAAAAATGCGATGATTGTGGACATTTGACTAAATTTCAAAACAAATATCGTATTGATATAAATGATCAATCATTGTCCAACATGGAAGTGAAATGGAAGAGATATGAATATAGTGATACATCGATTCAAGGTGCAAATAGTGTTAAAAGAATTGAATTACTAGAAGACGAAATTTTTCTGATAGACTTTTTGAGAAAATTTGAGGCAGAAATTTACAAATATACCAAGCATTCCCATAGAGCTCGATGGCAAGACTTGAAATTCAAAAAATCTCATGAATTTTTTCCACCAGGGACCATTTTGTCAGTGATTGATTTTGCAGAAAACTACACATTTTTTCCACAAAAAGAAATTCAGAGTGAATACTATCATTCTGACCAAGTCTCCATGCTCGTCCATATTCTATATAGACATGCTGAACAAAATGTCGATCATATGGAAAGCACGAGTGAAAATCGACATATCATTAAAGAATATCACTTTTATATCAGTGACGATCGTACACATGATACATGTTTTGTACAACATTGTTTTGGAAAAATTTATGATTCATTGAAAAATCGTGGAATAACATTCAATGAACATTGGATATGGTCAAACGGATACGCAGGTCAATTCAAATCTGCATGATCATTCTTTTGGTTGTGTTGTCTTCATAAGAAAACCTGCATTAAAAATTGTTGGAATTTCTTTGAAACTGGCCATGGAAAAGGAGAACATGACGATGCAGGAGCATGCATAAAATGAGTACTTCGAAGATATCAAATGAACCACTCTGCAAGCCGACTTGTGAACGCTGAAGAAGTTGTTCAATGGTGCATCGCTGCTCTAAGCCATGAGAGAAACCCATCAATAGAAGTGTGAAGGTACATTCAATTTAATTTATATTGGAAATATAATTTTAAACCTTGTACATTTATCATGCAATGATTATCTTTGATTGTATTTTGATATCATATTTACAAATTCTTCTTCTAATTTTCCATATAAAGGTTTTTCTGGCATATTAGAATTGAAGACGTAGATAGATCAATTGGAAATGACGTTGAAACAGTAAACTTGGACTCGAAAATTGCATTCAATTCAAACAAAGTCGTCCATAAATGTGTTTGCATTGGATAAAAGAAAATATTCTTGTTTTTGTGATGTTTTCATAGACAACACAAAATCCAATGACGTTTGTGAAAACAAAATGTATGTGAACGATTGGAAACATACAGAGCTAAATACAAAGGGAAAAATGTTTGTTGCAATGTTTGAAGAAGTGCAATCAGAGGAAACTACAATATCATCCGATGGTGATCGAGTTTCTAATCTTGTTAGAGAATGTAACATTTGAATTACTTTCTAATGATTTAAAGATCTAGAAATAAATTTAAATATGCATAATTTTGTTAAATTCATTTTATTGTGCAGGGGATGTTTTTCTGTAATTGCACCTATTGACAATGTTGAAAATGTGAAGTATTATTTGATGCGTTGCACTGAACGAAAAATGAAATTATTACAGAACTATGAAGATCACGGATTTCAGTATGACAGAGGGTCTATTATACTGAAAGGTTATTTTTTCAGACAAACTCATCAAAGTGGAGACTTTGTTTACTTTGAAGACTATGAACCTGATTCCATAAGTTGTCAATATAGTCACTTGGTGTGTGCAGCGCGCATAAAGTTGATAGAAGTTCAATCAAGGAAAAAATCAAAAATTAAGAGATGGAAAATGTCAAAATCCGATCATGAACGGATTATTGAGGATGGAATTCCATTAGAATTTTTTTGAGTGAATTGTCCAACAAATTATTATCTTTGGATTAAATATGTTTTATAACTTCCAATACTCAACTAAAAATTGAGCTGCTTATGTTATTTATGAATTTTTTTGCACATGTACAAATTGTTTGGGTACAAGCATGTGCTCTAGTATCAACTGAAAGTAGTTTTTCTATACATGTGCATTGGTGAAAAATGTTATATGTATTGGATATATATGTGTGTGTGTGTGTGTGCATGTTCTAGAATGAAATTAATTGTTCTAGTTTTACTAATGAAAAATTATTTACGTATTCAATATATATGTTCTAGAATGGAATTAACTGGAACTAGTTTTTCTATGTGCATTAATGAAAAAAATGTTGGATTTTCTGGTAAAAAGTATGGACACAATGTAAATAAATCATCTGCAGTATAGTTTTGTATGAAAATTCCTTTCAAACAAGAGACTCGAAGCACTTCTCCAACTTTTGGTGGGATTTGACCCACATCTCTAATCCTGATTGGAAATCTAGTACAAAATCTGCTTGTCCAATGGTCGGATATGTTCAATGTGCATTGATGAAAAATGTTACTTTTCTTGGATTGAAATGTAAATTGAAACCATCTAGATTGAAACTCAACTCCCTTGTTACATTTCTTTTAACAAAACAAGGGAGTTGATTTCATTGTATATGTTGATTTCTGATTTGATATAATTGCATGTATGATTACAAGTATAGTTTATGTAGCATCCATAGTTTATAGCCCCAAATTTTCACCCCTATTTTTTCTTCTAAATATGTTAAATTATTTTATGTAAAAAAATTTCAATATAAAAATTCCTATTAATTACATATAATCAAGAAATTATATACTAACATTAACAATAATATGAATTTATAGTAAACAAATTTTAATATACTTCCTTCCATCCATTTACATGTGACCAAGAATTTATAACCTAAAAATTTTACAATAGCGTTTTGAGATTATACATGAATGCCCATCTTTAAACTATATCCATTGAAGGTAGAATCATGTTTAAGTTATTCAATCAATTTAAAGTATCATTCACCCTAGGGAGTGTAAAATATTCAATGTAGGTTGGTGACGATGCTCACTCCTAGCTTGAAGCAGCTCCAATGACCAATTATTTAATGAATTCCAATGCACTAGACCAAATTTGGTGACCTACTTGGTTTTTCACCCAAGAAATTCCAAGGTACTCTTCTTACCTTTGGCCCCCAAAGCTACAATGGAGTTATAGGAAGGTGAAGATAAATTTTTTCACTGATAGGAATTTGGTCACATCCTTAATCTCCCCTTATCAAAAAGTTCCTATCTACTACATTATCCAGCATGTACTCAAGATCACTATTTCGTAATTAAAATATCACAATATCATAAGTTCTCACAAGAATACATGGAATGCCATTACGACACTCATCTAACAATGGGGAGCTCAAAACCTAGAAAGCTCCTCATCCCCTTAATAATAATGTGTTTAATTTAGTCTTTTAGGTGAGGATTAGGTGTGAATATTGTTTTCACATACAAAAATAATTAATTGTTTAATTCCATAAATTTGATTATTCACCAAAATACATGTCATATCCACTATTTGTCTCTCCTACAAATTCCCATTATTTTATTGAAATGTGATTTTATCTCACCCAACTATCACATGTTCCTAAATTTACTCCTAATTGTTCCCTATGCCCTAAATCTACTCCTAATTGTTCCCTATGCTGCTTTTCCCTTACTTATTTTTAGAAAGTTATCTTCCTAGATCCATCATAACTATGGATCTATCAAGCGCCGAGAGGGATCAAATATCTAGAGGGGCAAACCTCTTTTTTGAGTGAAAAAATTGAGGAAAGGTTTGCACCTCGAGAGATTTGATCCCTCTCGGTGCTTGATAGATCCGTAGTTAAGATGGATCTAGGTTGGTTTCAGTCGTGTGCAACCAAGGAAAAAATATCGATAATATGAGGAACATATGATTAATTTTATCAATAATATGTAAATACATCTAATATTAATATAACCATTTTAAATATGCTAAATATGTTTGAGATTTATCAAGTCATTTTAATTTTAAATTTTCTTAGTTACCTCAATTTATTGAGATGATAAATATTGTAGAATAACTTTAATAATGGAAAATGATCAAATAAATTTTTTGAATGCAAAGTGACAATGTAATAATATTGAATGATAGAATGTGAATAATTAGAATGTAATCAATTACAAATAGCAATTAGAATGTAATCAATTACAAATAGCATTTATTGTGATCAATCTTAAACTATTTTCTTCTTCTATTCTTATTGTCACCCTTATTAGTTTTGTCATCTTTCCGTATCGATTATATTAAAAAGAAAGTAAAAATCATAAGTCATAAACCATTTAAATATTTAGCTCGAACTCTTGTAGTAAACACCATACCTTGTCTCTCTTGCTCTCCAATATTATTAGGTTTAATTATTATAACACAAAAATCGTTCTACATTGTCAATAATTTTTTGCACTTACACTGAAATCAATGAATACTATTAATCCAATGACTTTACAAGTAATGTACCATCATACATGCAATTATATCAAATCAGAAATCAACATATACAATGAAATCAATGGGGATTGTCTTGTTATAAATAACATTTCAATTTACCACATGTGCAAATGTAGATTGAAACCATCCAAAACTTTAAGTTTTAAAACCCTTTTGATTATATATTGTGCAACATTAAAACATTAAACATTAAACTATCCAACAAAAACATTTAACATTAAATATCACATGCCAAATGTAGTTCAGATGACAACATTACTTCACATTCACATGTCAAAAGTACTAAAACCATCCAAAAATTAAATTAAATAAATTATATAATAACAATGTAATAAAATATGTCCAAAAATTTTAAATCTCACAAGTATCAAACTGTATTAAGTTTACCAAATTTTAAAACCATCTAACTGTAAATCATGTCCATCAAATGGAGGATCTAGCGTCTTCCCTACTAGGGTCTCAGTCCGCGCCCTATCCTGTGAATGGGAAACCTCATACACAATGCACATGTACTTGAAAATTAAAATTTGAAGTTTTAAAAATGAATGAGAATATATATATCTAGAACTTCATGTAAAAAACAAAATATAACAAAAAAAATCATGCAATACCTCATATGGTTCCCTCTCCATTTGATGAATAGGTTCTCCCATAGGAACATCTACAGTGGTAAACTGTACAATATACATGTACAGTTATATATATATATATATATATATATATATATATATATATATATATATATATATATATATATATATATGTGTATATATATATATATATATATTAAAAAATTTCAAATTAAAATGCACGTATACATATATAAACTTATTTCAATAATATTAAAAAAGGGAATTAAAGACAACTTGTTCAAAAGCTATGGATGTTCCTATCTCCGTCGCTAAGTCCATGGATTAAAAAGAAATATTCTATAGGAACCTAAATTCAAAAAATTTTAAATAACTAAAAATATAGATCTCTCTCTCTCTCTCTCTCTCTCTCTCTCTCTCTCTCTCTATATATATATATATATATATATATATATATATATATAGAGAGAGAGAGAGAGAGAGAGATATATATATATATATAAATTTTAAACATAAATTTTAAACTTGTGAAAAATTGTCCATACTTGTGGCTCATCTCCCAATGAAGTAGAAGGTACATCTCCTAAGGAAGAAGAAGGTACCACCATCCCAAAAACATCAGACGGAATCGGTACCTGTTAAAACATTTTATCAAATTATATATATACATACATGTACATGTGTGGCAACAATTATTTATTTTAGAGTCACTTAAAAAGCACTAACATGTGCCAACATATCATGATGGTCAGACCCATCTGCATCATTTGAACCGGAGGTCCCGAACGTAATATTAACATTTTCATCACGCATCGTGCCTGAGAACTGCAAATGGTTTTTTAACATATAATCATACATTTTTGTTGGATTACTGTACACATACTTGAATAAATGTATACATGTACATACACATGTATTTATTAAAAATTGTACACATGTATATGTAAAAATAATTTCAAACCCTAAGGTCACTAACACATACCGTTCTGGTGCCATCTTCCTCATGAAAAATTAGGTCTTGCAGACCATTGCGACAATTTATTGCATATGTTCGGAGATCTTCAACATTCATGTTGTAAATCTCCTCATCTTTACGATAAACAAAATTGGCACGTGCATTTTCACGTGCTCTTTGTCGATTTAAACAAAGATCGACTCCACTCAATCCGCTATGAACATTGTCGATCATAACATCCCTTGCTTCTTGACTTATTTGAGAAGTCGCATCCATCTCTGATCGCAGAGTTTCAACTCAAAATGGTCGACTCATGAATGGCGGCTCAGGGCGAGGCAACTCCACATCTCGCTTAGCGCCCTTACGGTTATATAATCGACCTTTCCCCAGGCCAAAAAATTCTGAAGGAAGGTCATTGTAGTTGGGTTTCATACCCAAAAAAAATTCTGCATAAAACATCTGTGCAAAATAAACAGGTACCTCATCGTTCCATGGAAGCCTTCCAAAGGCCACAAGATGTTGATCATACAAATAACGAGCTATTTTTGGGTGCTTGAAATACTGCACCTTCAACATTTTTCTTTTTGGCCCTTCCTTATTATTAAACATTGACTTGGCCACTTCTCTTGTAACATTTTGTTTAATGTCCTCCCATTTATCGGGACCCATCACTGTTTCTTTTCTCTTTCTCATCAGTTCTACAAATGAATCAGTCATTGGCCCAAGATTTTTGCACACCTTTACCATTTCACCCAATGAATGTGTAACTATTTCAAGGCTTTGTCGACTCTCAGTAGGTAGAGACAAAGCCACGAGATCTCTTTGCAATTTTGCATGAAGGCTTTCACAACTTTGTAAGGTGCATTCTGCCATGTTGGTTTCCCATGGTATATCAGTAATCTCGGCCGGATAAGTTGTGTTGGGTTGACAACCTTTTTCTTGAATGTAGCGAGCTGCCCTACGTCTATTTTGACCACTAGCTCGAACATTTTCGGCCTCTGCATCAATATATATATAATTTTGTATATTAGAAAAAACACGTGTAAAAAAAGTTGTACAAATTTAATGAAAAAATATTGAAATTCAGTGCTTCCTTGGTCTTGTTCGGACAACATCTTCTCATGTGACCCTACGAAACCGGAACCCCGAGCCTTGAGAACCGGAGCCAGGTAGTGACCACAACATTGAGAACATGATCGTTGATTGACACTATAATCAAATATCACCCCTTCCCACCTTTTGCTACCACTCATACCTCGACAGTTGAACCTTGTACCGCTCCACGGATGGTTAGAAACCCTTCTCCCTCTTACCTCCTAAATTAAAATATGAACATATAACTAATTTAACTCACAAAATTTAATAAAAAATCAGTTCCATATGTGCCGCCTTGTGAAATTTAAGATTATATTTAAATACGTGAAAATCTGCAGTCCTAATTACATAACAGAAGTTTAAAGGCGGTCATCATTGTCTCCATGATATATATCTATTGGTTGACATTTACACAAAATAGATTTCAAAAAATCAATTTGTAATTTAGTGTACACAAATTATGTAGAACACAACTTTCAAAGCAATAATTGATCATGTGTGAAACTAAATTTAATCAAAAAAGATATTATAAAAATTATAAGTTCACCAAATTGCGCTTTACATGGTGGGAGCACACTTGGTATAAAATTTACCACTTATACACTTTAGTTTGTGGGAGAAATGACACATTTACATAGTTTACCTTAAATTTGTTGTTTTTTATGGATATTAAAATGAAGAACTTCTATTTAGATCCATTCCAGAGATTGACTGTAGGGGCATTTACTAGATATGTCACCTTTTATAAAAGATGAGATCCAGAGGCTACCTGGCCCTTTACAGACTTTTCCTATAGAACTTGTAGAAGTAAACACTAGAGGCATTAACAATATCAAATAACATTTTCATGCTCAGACATGAGAATGTGTCTCTTTCCATACGCAAAAAAATAGTTCAAGGTAGTTAATCTTCATAGACACGTCATCAAGCAGGTCAATGTGATCATCCCCAACTTACTTTTCATGAAATTAGGCTTGGAATCCTCTACAACCTGGTGGATGGAGTTGAATAGGAACTAGGTCAAGGCCTTTACAAAATACATGCGAGTGAATAACACTTACTAGGTTATGCCAACAAATAAAGTGGGAGAAATGTTTTCTCCTCGAGGTTATCCAATTGGGTGTGTAATACCAACTTCACCCATTTCCTAACAGGTTTCTCTCTTAGGTTACAAATTTCTTCCACCTTATTAGTTATATATTTTTCAATTTCCCGTGGATTCCTTGAATTTTTTCTCCTACCATCTCCCTCTCTCACTCCCCAAATTATTGTCATCAAACATGCCCCATTGAGGATCTGGAGCAATATTTGCACCATACTTAGAACTATAATTGCTACTAATTGAAATTGGAGTAATGTATACTAGATTGCTTACTTAAGTGGCTCTTACTTGGACAATATCCTAAAATAGTTTGACATGATGGTCATATGAAGTTGGAAGCTACTTGGTGTAATTTTCCTTAAATCTTCAAAAAAACAGAGAAAAAATGTCATTTTCGATCATTTTTTATTAGCTTCTACATACAGCAAGTGTTATGACAATTGCAACACAATCATGTTCCATGAGCATGAATTATGAATGTCACAAGCCAAATTTCAAGGAATTTTGCATTCATTTTAGGCAAAAGAAGGCTATGACATTAAGGTCCATGCTAGAAAAAATTATGCAAATAAGGTTGCTAAGTCTTGATACTTACCATGTGTTTCAAAGCCATAACGAAGGTTGGCTTTGAGAGTGTCCTCTCAAAGCCCTATCTTGAGATGAAATTTAATTCAATGTCTCTTAGAGTTGCAAGGTGGAATTGATAGAACTATTTGATTTCTTTACCATAGGTGGATATCTCCTTTCATCTATACCTTTCTCTACCATCTTATTTCCAAGTGAAATGGGAATTTTCACATTTTGAATGCCATTACCATGTAATTTGGTAGTCTGCTAGCTAGACCTATCACAAATAAGGTTGTCATACCAAACTATTTCTCTTGCTCAACTCGGTGACCATGACTCTCTTCTCACACTCCTTACCATATAAGATCTTCAATTGTACATGTCACGCAAAGTTGGGGGTTCTAGGTCTACACCTATTAGGTAAAGTTACATATTTTATGTCATTGTGGTCCTTAAATTTGGAGGTATTCCACCTGAAAAAATAGGCATTAAATATGGATGAATTAAAAATAGGCATTAAATATGGATGACCTTACAAGGAATTTGATGCACACAATATTTACTTTGAAGATGGTTTAGAAGATGTTGAAGAAGTTGTAGATTTTGGTGTTGTCACTGAATGTTTCTTTGTTGTTGGACTTGATCAAGACATGTAATTTAACTTTACGAGCAGATTGAAGACCTTGAAGAGGTTTTAGATTTTGTTGTTCTGACTGATGTTTTTTGTCTAGTTTTTCTTCTTAAACCATCATTTCCATAGGACATTTTTGGTGAATAGATTCTTGACCTTGATGAGAGGATATGATACCTTGAAGAGGCTACATCTTTTGGTGACGTCACTAATTGTTTTTCTATTATTATTTTTGTTAAACATCTCGCTTAGGGCGAGGCGACTCCACATATATTGTACAGTTTATGGGACATAAATCAATATGTAGAAATATTCACTTGGTTTTTATAATTGGATAGAAGAATGACTTAAAATGACCTTGTATGTATTCTCATTTTAGAGCTCAAATTTTTAGGAAGGATTTAAGTATCCACCTTTCAAGAATCACTAGAAGAGGTTGATAAAGAATATAGGAAGACAAAAAACTAACCAGTTGAGTACAAGGCATAGTTGAGCCAAATGTTGTTGAGGAAGGGCCTAATTATTTGGGTCTTGGTTATGGAAAACATGATGGAAAATGCTCCAAAGCCAAGGAGGCACATGAAGCTGTTCCAATAAGGAATTTTATTTCGTGTTCAATACCTCAAGCTTGTGAGGTTTGTGTTCATGATGAATGGAAAATTTTGACACCCACTTTTCAAGAAGATGTTAATAAACATGCAGCTAATGAGAATGTAAAAGAAGAGGATGTTGAAAGCTCTATCTAGTCATTGAATTCATTGCTAGTATTCAAAGGAGAGCCACTACCTCATCAAATTCACCTCCTCAAGAGGGCGACAATGGTGAATGTTCAAGGTATAAATTTTCCTTTAATCAAATTGCTTTTGATTATGATAAACATGGTAAATATTCACATAAGATATAGAAAAGAACTTGCACATGTTCCTTTTGTGGTTTGAATAACCATAATGTTTATAGATGTTGGAAGAAGATATCCATGCACATTGAAACTTTCTAAATAAATGAGGCAAAAAATAAAAGGCCCATTGGACAAGGAAAATGATGTTGAAAATAAGATGCAATTGTTTATTACTCATTGCCATAAGAAAGGTCACCTTGTAGACAAGTGTTGGACTTTGTATCCAACAAGTCATCCACAACATTTGAAGAAGGTGGAAAGAGGTAACGACAAGAATGGAAAAGAGGATTCCATAATCAATGAGGGTCAGGATGATTCACATGATGATGAAGTGCAACTAAAACAAGCGCCATTGAAATGGTTTGCTAACAAATGGTTAGATTTCTTATCTAATTAAGGCCTTGAATGTATTTTGTTGTTTCATGAATTTCTTTGAAAATTCAAAGTATGGTGCATGTTGCATGAAGCAAGATGTTGAAATTAGAGTTATGTTGACACACTTAAATGCAACAAATATGTAAATTTGTACATGAGCTATTATTTGACTTGAGAGTCAGTTGTTTGAAGAGGCATGTTTTGTCGACTTGTGTTTGGTTGATGGTTTTGTACACCAATATGTAAGAGTTCATGGAGATATTCACATGATGTGATTTTTTTTTCTTTGAAGGAGAAAAATGATATGTCAGCGAACTATGTTTCTTGCATGATGTGTTTTTCATTTTTATGGTTTTGTTTGTGACAAGACGTCACAAGATTTTGGGAAGGTCCACTCTTGAGCGAGAGCCTCATGATTACAACCTAATCATGAGAATCAAATGGGAGTGCATCCTTATTTTGAAAAAAAATAGGATTCTAAGCTACCTAGGACTCAAACCATTATTTTTAAATTTGAAATATCATGGTGTGTTGTTTCAATGCTTGAATCCACAACCCTAACATAAATTGTTTTATTCTTTTTTTGCAAGATTTAGTTGGTTATATTAAAATTCAGTTGAATTTAAAATTCTTGGCTTAGTGGCATGAACCAAACATATTGTACATGTATTAAATGAGGAATTTCGCTCTCCCAGTCATTTCTAAATCACCCATATCACCAAGAAAAGATGTTTTAAAAAACATACTTTGGTATGGGAAAGACCTCAGGTTTCAAATATTATAAGAAGGTTTTTGATATGGTTGAGAGAATGTGGAAAATAGAATCCATAAACAAATTATTTTTCAAAACGTATTACTTTCAAAGTATCAACAAGGAACATGTACAAGGGTGTTCAATGAATTAACGTTGTTTATTTAAATTCCATGATGTACATATCTTACTCATAATTTTAACAAATTATTAAATAATGATCTAGATTGCATAATTATATTATTTGTCATATATTTTGATGCTTATAGAGTGAAAAAATTGAAATAATCAACTTGTAGGGTCATTTTAATGTTGGGTGGAGAATTGGGGTCTAAAACCTTTTGGAGACATTTTGAGGCATTAAATGACATTTCTGGGGGTCAAACGATTATCCCTTGTGCCGAAATCTTCACCATTATTCTACACTTAAAGACATATCCAATGGTGCAAGAAAAACATCAAACGAAGTTCATTCAAAATTTATGCCTTTAGTAAGTTGACCTATCAAGTTGACCACCATGGTACGAGAGAATGACATTTTAGCCCCATTACTCATGCATGCCAAGCTAGCTACATGTGGAATTTTAACACTGGACTCTAAAAGGTCTAAAATCACAAACCTCGTTAATGGTTGACAGAGTCAAATCTTACACCTAGTTGGCTATCACGCTACATGTTAAATACTTGGCCACTAGGAGGAATAAGAGTTCCATTTTGTGTTATTGTATTTTGTTCCATAGTTGAAAATACAACTAGGAGCATGAAGTTAGAGAGAAAAATGTATGAAGTTAAGTTTTTATAGCAACCTTACACCCTAAAAGTCTTAGCTAACTCTAGAGGATTACCTCTTTCTTTGTACTCACATATTTTCCATACCAGAAAAGATAGAGTAGAGCATGTTTACATTTTAGTGTTGTTTTTCTCCCATAAGGATTTCCTAGGGAAAAAGGAGTCTAGAGCATCATTACTTTTTAGGGTTGCTTGTCTCCCATATAAGGATTTCCTAGGAAAATAATTTTTTTGATTGTCTAGAGATATGTATGTGTGTGTTTCATTATGTTCTCTATTTCTTATGTTGTGTTTCATTATGTTTTTATATTTCTTACATTTCCTACTGCCACGGTGTACATTTATATCTAAAGAGTCCAAAACCTCATTCAATACCATATGTTTTTTTGATGTAGTTTTATTGGTTATATTGCATTGCTTTTGCAGTTGTTGCTGTGGGCCTCACCATCTAGTGATTTTAGGTAAAAAATTATTTACATGGAATTTTGAAGTATTCTAGAATGTTTATTATTTATCACTACTAGCCTTGGTGATTTAGTTGTTTCTTTTGATGCTGCTTGGTTACCCATATTTAATAGTTGTTCATGTTTAATTCATTGTTAAGGCTTTTTATTGGCCTATGAGGATGTATTTTTCTCAAATCCATAATGGCTAAAAGAATGAAATTTATCTATGAAAAAGAGAGGTCATATGGAAAACAAATTGTTTGCAAGTGTTCTTTTGAACCCATAGAAATTGCAACCCCAATATGGATACAATACTAAGTAATACATAGCCTCCTCATCTAACTTAGCCAGGGATTTGCAATACTATATTTGAGTTGGCTAGCTCCATTTCAAGATATCATAATGTTAGATTATTATTTATATAGATTTTGATTATGGTAGTAAAATGTTACAAAAAACCGGAAACTACAAATAATATTATTCTAGATATATGTAAAAAGGACATGGTAGAGAAAATCAAACAATATTAAACTTTCCATAAATAGTTTAGATATAAATACATTTTCTATTTTTTATTGTAAATTCCATTTTTTTAATTAATAAATAAAAAAGAAGCATTTTCAATCAAAATCACATCCAACATATAATAAAAATAATAAAAACAATTTAAAACTTCATACACTATGACATTACTATGGAAAAGAGCATAAAAATATATGTAAGCAAAAAATCCTTTTATATAATAATGGAGAGCTTCAAATATACAAGAAAAAAAATCTTTCAGCCTCCTTGTATCCCAGAGAAAGAGTTGCTCAAACAATCATATTTTAAACAATTAAAACTTGGAGAAAATCATCTATTTTTGAATTTCAATTAAATATAAAAAATTAGTCAAATATTTCAAATCTGTTTTTTGGCTAGTTGCAGAGTGTAGGTCAATTCTAGCTAGAAAGAGACTCCAAGAAGGGGTTTCAAGACAGATCAGGTTTCCAACATTCCAGTCAAAAATGGAGGCAAATATTTCCAACAAAAGAGGCAAGAACAAGTTCCCTAGTGGTAGTGCTATGCAACCCAATTAGTCAGTGCATGTTGCAGGCAAGAGTGTGAGTAGCTGGTAGTCTCCAAAGAGAGTTTCTAGAGGTAGAACAAGTTTCCCAAAAGCAATACTACACATTTTATTAGGTAGGACTGCATCTAGCATGGATAAAATCATATGTTTTTGAATTTCAATCATATAAAAAATTAGTCAAATATTTCAAATTTGTTTTTTGGCTAGTTGCAGAGTGTAGGTGCAATTCTAGCTAGAGAGAGACTCCAATAAAGGGTTTCAAGACAGAGCAGGTTTCCAACATTCCAGTCAAGAAGGGAGGCAAATATTTCCAACAAAAGAGGCAAGAAAAAGTTCCCTAGTGGTAGTGCTATGCAACCCAGTTAGTCAGTGCATGTTGCAGGCAAGAGTTCGAGTAGCTAGGAGTCTCCAAAGAGAGTTTCTAGAGGTAGAACGAGTTTCCCTCCCTCTCAAACTACTCCCTCTCACATCTTCCTATTGAAGCAAGCCTTTAGCCCATTGAAAACTTGGTTATGACTAGGCATTTTATGTATAAGAAGGAAGTTGAACCACATCAAAGCCAAGAGGTTCACAAAAATTGCTTTTAACTATAGCCAAAGCCCCCACCTTTGGATCAAGAGGAGATGACATCAGGCAAAATTTTAGGGGCTAATATTAGTAGGTGGGCTAATTTTCCATGTTTTTTCCCAAAAAATATTAGCCAATTTCATTTTTTTCCTAAAATGATTTGCCAAAATTTTATAGTAAACCATTATTTTACCTTAAAAATGGCCAAAAATATTATCTCAACTAATATAAAATGATTGGAAATCTAAATATTTCTACAAAATATCACAATTTGCATATTAGGGACTAGTAAGATTACCAAGGTTTCTAAACTTTAAGATAAAGTAGCATCCTTGATGTTAGTTTTTGGCTAGATGATTAGGTATAAAGTAAGAAATCATTTTGTAGTATATTGATAATATTAAAAATAATATTAGTTCAAGACTATTGGTCAGTTCCCAAAATAATGTGAGATGGAAGCATTTGATACATTTGCCACACTCAAAGAGTTGAAAATGAAAAACAATTTCTCTTATATTATCTATCATATACTCACATTTGATCTATGAAAAATCTTCGTGTTTTTTAAACATAAAAAAAAATAGTAAAAAATTCAGACTAATCTCTTACTTCTTAAAGTACAAAAAATATTTTTTAATTTTTCAAAATAATAATTAAAAAAATATTTAATTTCAAAATAATTATTATTTTATTATTTATAAATAAAATTAACAATAAAATATGTTTATAATGAACTGTTGTGAATGATAATATAAAAACTGTTAAATAATTTTAATTTTACTCCAATCATTATATAAATTAATATTATTCATTAAAAAAATACCTTTTAATATTTTAAATATATTGAAACCTCTACTATCAAAATTTCAAATAAGCATTTTTCTTCCTTCTTATACAACACTATGCCAACACCATGCTAACAAAATTCAAAGAAGACACAACTTCAGAATTTTACAGAGTTGAGATCTCATATGCTACCACATCAAAATGTTGTGGATCTCACAGAGTCATCTAGAAGCATTGTTACAAAGTGCTAGCATGATAATCGATGGAAAGACTGAGAGGATGGAACAAATGTACACAAAAAAAATTTCTATTCATAAAATTTTTTCCATACATAATTACTGAGTTTCTGTTTTTTGGTCCTTTTATTTTGCTGCATTAACAGCAGACTATCAAAGGATGGGAGGAGAACTAGGGACATTATGTTCACAGAACCAAACACCGTAAGATCAGGGTCATGTTAAGAAGATTTATGGTGATCTGGTAATGATAATAACATGTGTTTCTTTTAGAAGACTATGCAATAGGAAACCTGCCTACTTACAGTGGGCTCTTGATGAATGGACTTCTATGCTTACAATTTGAATTTCTTTGCATACAGACAGTGACATAGCAAGTGAATATTGCCACCTTAAAAATTCTGAAGCCAACCACCTGTAACACGTAGTCTGAATGAACTATATATATAATCTGTTGAAGAATAACTGTTGTAATAAGAATTTTACATGGGATGCTACTACATCTCCAACATCCATAGTCTCTACGCATATTAATCACCTACTACTATGAAAGTGGCTGAAGAACAAATGCTGCTCTTCTACTATATCTAGAACTGCCAACAAGGGCTTCATTCAATTCCTGTCGCAGTTGCATAACAGATCACCATGGTTAGTTGTGCAATTTGCCTAAGTTTTTTCCTTATACAGTGACAGAGATTAAGAGAATTCCTTTTGTACTAGTCTTTAGTGTCACTTGGGGGGTGAAATTTGAAGTGTATAGTATGTGGGGTAAGCATACTATAGTTGTACAGGAGGGCTACATTGTCCTCACTATCATCGGAATTCCAGCATAGGTAAATTCGCTCGATAAAACTATATATGGTGGAGGCCATTTCCTTCATTACTTTAGCATCCTTTGACATAGGTTATACATAGTTTGTAGATGATGAAAATTTTCCCACATGGGGGGGTGACTCCTTGTTGAACTATTGCAGCAAGTAATGCAAACGATGAGCACTTGAGTCCAAGACCTATTGGGTTTGTAACAATTTCACTGCATGACTATGAAATCCATTAACCATTACATTCACTACAGAGTTTCCTATAAATACATTATTAACACAGCACCAAAATTTTAATGCACAACACAAAAATACATTTTAATACATTTTCCATACACAACAAAATTTTAATACATTTTTTTAACTCGGAGCACCAAAAATTTTCGAGCGTAACATACCCGATGCACACAACACAAAAATACATTTTAATACATTATTCATACACAACACAAAATTTTAATACATTTTTTTAACTCGGAGCACAAAAAATTTTCGAGCGTAACATACCCGACGTAGCAGTCGATGAGCGCGGATGGCAGGAGCACCAGGGCGGACGGCAGGAGCACCAGGGCGGCCGACAGGAGCAACAGAGCGACAACAGTAACAAATAGAAAAAGCGCGTGAAATGAAAATGGTAAACTACAAACATTCATGGGCGATTTATTTACAGAAAATATTTTGGCCGAACTATTTTAAAAGAAAAAGTTTGGCCGAACTCACAATTCGGCCGAACTTTATTAGAAGTTCGGCCGAACTTTTGTTGCCGGTTTTCCAATCTCCGGAAAAAATTATGTTTTCCCGCGCCGTCAGTGTGCCTTCAATGTAAACGGAAACACGAGTTTGGCTGAACTTTATAAAAAAGTTCAGCCGAACTATTACAGAGTTTGGCCGAACTTTGTAAAATGTTCGGCTGAACTATTGTTGAAAAAAAAATTCGCACCCCAATTCTCACAAAAGTGTAACCCAGCTTCACGTTATGACCCGTGATATAGTGTCTAAACTTTTTAATATCATGGAAAATAGCTAGAAACTCTTTTCCAGTAATAGTGTAATTTAACTCAGCAAGAGTCAAATTTTTTCTTATGCAATAGATGGCATAGGGGATCAAATATTTTTGTACTAATACAACTCCCATAACTGTGTCTGAAAAATCTGTTGAAATATGAAAAGGTATTTTCCAATTTGGTCCTCTTAAGATAGGTCCCTTAGATATTTTTTCTTTTAAAGTTTCAAATGCAAATTAGAAATCAGGATTCCAAATAAATTCACAATATTTGGTAAGCAATTTGAGGAGTGGGAATGCAATTTTTGTAAAGTTTTCTATAAATATTCTATAGTACCCTGTAAAACCTAGAAAACTTCTAACATCCTTTTGACAATTTGGAATTGATAATTTAGAGATGACTTCAACTTTGGATGAGTCTAATTTAATTCCATCCCCTGAAAAGTGATGCCCTAAAAAAATTCCTTCAATAAACATCGTAAAGCACGTTTCATGACTTAGTGTAATATTTGCTTCTTTACATCTCTTAAGAACCTTTTCTAAATTTTTAAGAGTCTCTTCAAAAGAATTTCCATAAACTATAAAATCATCCATATATACTTCCACACAATCATGTATTAGATCACAGAAAATTCCTAATACTACTCTTTGGAATGTTGCAGGTAAGCATAGGTTCCCCATGGACAGGTAAATGTGGTTTTGTCTTAGTCTTCAAGTGCTACTTGAATTTGATTGTAACCACTAAAACCATCCAAGAATGAGAAATAATTCTTCCCTGATAATGTATCCAATACTTGATCTATGAAAGGAAATGGGAAATGATCTTTTAGAGTAGCCTTATTCAGTTCTCGAAAAAATGCATACCATCCACTTAAAATTCTTTTTAGGTAAAATCACCAAGGGAGAAACCCATTGACTGTCTAAAATTGGATAAATGAAGTTTACATTCATCAATTTTTGCAATTCTTCTTTCACAATGTCCCTAATATTTGGATTCATCCTTCTTTGAGGTTGTCTGATAGGCCTAGAGTTTTCCTCGATGTAGATATGATGCATGCAAGTCTCGGGATTAATTCCCTTCATTTCATTGTACTCCCATGCATATGTAGAAGAATTTCTTTGCAATGTTTTGATTAACTCTTCTTGTTGTAATTTCTCTTTTTTGTTTATGTTTAAAAATTTTCCTTGAAAGATTTCAACTACAGAGTTACCAAATTCTTCCATAGAATATAAAGACATATGTATGGATGACAAGTATTCAATATTACATTGTTCTTGAAAATTATGATCATCTTCACATTGCGAAGATGTTTCAAAATTTTCTATTGAATTTAAAATTTTACTTTCTTCACTAATATGAGAAATAGTAAAGAGGGGTTGTATATCATTGTCATCATCCATCCATTCTTCATTTTCTATTTCTGTGATTTTTTTTTCTGGAGGATTTAAAGTGAATTTATTTGTTGAATTACCATCAGAAATTATCATATCACCAGATCTACAGCTAATGAAAGCATCGGTTGTAGCTAACCAAGGTCTTCCAAATATTAATGGATGTCCCCCTAGGTTTTTCTTGGGAGTTAAGATCATAAAGTCAACTGGAAATTCCCAAGATTATAAGGACACATATATGTCTTCTAATACACCATCTGGCTTGATTACTGATATTTCTGCTAATTGCAGTAATGTTGGTGTATACCAAAGGTTTGGAAGCCTAAGTTGTTCCATGGTTTGTTTTATCATGATGTTTATGGCTTTTCCTAATTCAATCAATGTACTTGGAATCTCAATACCATTGATGTGTATTTTTGCAACTGGACTTCCTGGGTCCAAATATTTTGTATGGCTATTTTTCCCATCATAATGTCTGTAATGTTTCCTACTAATTGAATCATTTTTAATTCTTTTGTTTTTGTTCCCAATTTTTTTATGCTCAACTCTATTATTGTTTTAGCTAGGATAGGAATCTCTTAATGGCCTATAACAAATTAATTTTGATACATACATTTTTCAACTCATCTAGAAAATCATAGTTAGGCAAAAAAAATTGTTTTATATCCCTCTATCAATTTGTAATCTTTCAGGGAAAGGAGGTTTAGAAACAGATACTTAAGGTTTCTCTATGATAGGACTTGAGTTTATTGGATTTTCTTGTTTTTTATTTTCAAACTTTTGATTCTGTTGAAGGGATATCCCTTCTCCAAAAAAATTATTTTATGTAGAGAAATGTCTTCATCAAGATCATCTTTTTCTTGAATGACAACAGAAGGCTTTTTAATTTCTAACATCCTACCATATCTAAGTTTACATTGTTAATATCTAGTGGAGTAATCATATAAGCTAGAAAAAAATTTCCTTCTATGTTATAAGCATTTTGAGAATTTTTATTATTTGGGTTTTGGTAATGGCTAGGCAGGTAGTTGATTTGGCCTTTGTGGAAACGATAATGAAAGTTGTGGGTTATGATTTTTGAATTGGGGTTGTTGATTATGTTGTGTAAAATGTTGGGGAGGATAGTTTGGGTAGGATTGTGGATACTAGTGATATTGAGAGTATCTGCCATAAGTATTTTGCATCCCTTATGTCCAAGGTTGAGGTTGGGACCAAGGTTGTTGCCATGATTATTTCCAATTATTTGTTGGGGGTTGATTATACATTTGATTATTAAAACCTTGAGTTTGTGGCCCTTTCCATGGTCTTCTAGAGACAAAAAAAAGAGTTTCTACTAGATTTGGAGCTATTTCTTCTTGGAAAACAACCTTAAGGCCTAGTATAGAGGGGCATATTTTAGTTTCATGGTTTTGTTGGGTGTGGAGCCTGATTATCTTGTTTATTTTGTATCACAGCGTTGGACTCATATATGTTAATGGGGCAACAACGTCGCCCATAATTAAACACCCTGGGGGGTCCAGGGGGGGTGGCTGCAACTTTATGTATCCCCCCCTAATGGGGGGGTTTTGGGGGCAGAACCCCCGAAGCTAAATATAGATGTAAAATTTCCTTGTAAAAGTATAGTAATTTCTAGTCAATCTGGGCCGTTCATTAGGCAGATGATCTGACGATAGAAGTTATGTTTAGTTTAGGGTTTTTTCCCTAGAAGGCAACCCGCCGCTTATATGAGGGCATTTTATTATGGTTTTGTATTGTATGTGTATTCTCAGAGCGAGAAATATATAGGGATACTATGAGAGAGAATAGAGGATATTACAACGAATCTGTTGTAGCTTGTGTCTCTTCATTTTTCTGGATAATAGAAAGGAAGGACTGGTTGTTCGGGGTGGACGTAGCCCAAACTGAGTGAACCACGTATATCTATGGCTCTTTGGTTTTATGTGTTTTCTATGCTTGTGTTTTCCGCATATTTTATGTGTTGCATTGCTCTGTATTATATAATTTTCTAACAACTGGTATCAGAGCCAAAGGTCTATCTGGCTATTAAACTTGTAGGAAAGAAGGGTTTCTGGTTCGAGTGGGAGCAATGGCGGAAGATGGTAAGTTTAGGGTCGAGAAATTTAATGGCCAAAACTTTCCATTGTGGAAGATGCAGATGGAATATTATCTGTATCAGAAATATTTTTACCTACCATTGAGCGGAAAAACAAAGAAGCTGATGGCTATGACAGACGCAAAATGGGAGATTCTCAATAGAAAGGCACTCAGAATAGTACGGTTGTGCCTCACGGTGTTGGTAGGCTTCAATATTTTGAAGGAAACAAAAATAAAGCATTTGATTAAGGCGTTGGCGAAATTATATGAAAAACCCGTATATGAAAAACCCTTGGCCTCGAACAAGGTATTTCTTATGAAACGTTTTTTTAATATGAAGATGTCGGAAGGTGGATCTGTTGCAGACCATTTAAATGATTTTCATACAGTTACTAGTCAGTTAATTTCTGTAGGGGTAAACCTTGATGATGAAGTTAGGGCTCTTTTATTTTTGTTCTCATTGCTAGAAAGCTGGATGGTTTATTATGGCCATTAGTAACTCTGTCTCTGGATCTAGTACTTTAAAGTTTGATGATGTTGTCGGTGTTATCCTTAGCAAGGAAATGTGATGGAAAAGCTCCGGTGAGACATCGGGTAATGCTTTGAGTGCAGAGTCTAGGGGAAGAAAAATGGAAAGAGGAAAGAGCTCAGGATATCGCAATAAATTAGGGAAAGGTGGATCCAAGTCTAGATCGGGAATAGTGTGTTGGAAATGCAGAAAGAAAGGACACCTGAAGAAAGACTGTAGATCTCAAAAGGGAAAAGAAGGAGACGCACAACAAGAAAAAAATCATGAAGAAAATGTGACAGGTGATGTGTTACAAGATGCTTTGATTCTTTCTTTCGAAAATGTTACTGATTCCTAGGTAGTAGATTCAAGGGCCTCATTCCATGCCACACCTGAAAAGAACTAATTTCATGACTGTGTTCAAGGAGATTTTGGAAAAGTTCATTTGGGTGATGATAAACCCTATAAAATTGTTGGAATGGGTAAGGTTCTTCTAAAACAAAAGAATGGAAACCAATGGCTATTAAAGGAGGTAATGCATGTTCCAGATCTGAAGAAAAATCTGATTTCAATAGCGCAGTTAGGCGGTGAAGGTTGTGTGCCAAATTTCACAGATAAAACTTGGAAGGTCACCAAAGGAGCCCTAGTAATAGCAAAAGGCGAAAATTTTGGTACATTGTATTTATGCAATGATATTTCTAACTCTGTTAATGCTTTAACTTCCAAAGGAGAATATGCAGCATTATGGCATCATAGGCTTGGACACATGAGTGAGAAGGGGATGAAGATTCTTCACACAAGAAATTTGTTGCCGGGTTTGAAGGATATTGATTTGGATTTCTGTGAGAATTTCATTTATGGAAAACAGAAGAGAGTCAGATTCTCAGAGTTGGGAAAGAAAAGAAGAGCGAAATATTAGAGCTTGTGCATACATATGTATGGGGACCTGCTTAAGTATCATCTCTCAGTGGCTCTCATTATTATGTTAGTTTTATTGATTATGCAACTAGAAAAACTTGGATTTATTGTATTCAAAATAAATCTGATGTATTTGATACTTTCAAGAAATGGAAAGCTTTGGTTGAGATTGAGACAGGAAAGAAGTTGAAGTGTCTCAGATCAGAAAATGGAGGTGAATATTGCACCAAAGAGTTTGATAGGTATTGTTCAGAGCATGGAATTCACAGAGAGAAGACATTTCCAAGAACACCACAAGAAAATGGTGTGTCAGAAAGGATGAATAGAACAATCATGGGGCGCATAAGGTGCATGAGATTGCATGCAGGATTTCCTTTACAATTTTGGGCAGATGCTGTAGATATTGTTGTTTATCTAATAAATAGAGGGCCTTCAAGTTCCTTTTATGGTGGTATTCCAGAGGAAGCATGGATAGGTAAAAAGGTAAACTACTCTTTTTTAAAGCCGTTTGGTTGTGAGGCCTTTGTCCATATTAATAAAGAAAACAGAACAAAGCTTGAGGAAAAATCAAAGAAATGTACCTTTATTGGATATGGTGTTAATGATTTTGGTTATCACTTATATGATTATGAAAATCACAAAATAATTAGGATCAGAGATGTAATATTCAATGAAAAGGTCTTGTATAAGAATGAGTTGCAGGAAAAGAAATAGGAAAATGAAAACAGAGAATACATAGTTCTTGATGAGATCACAGAAAAAGCAAAGGTGCCTGAAAATAATGATAATAAAAAGCCACAACAACAACAACCACCACAACAGCAATAGGTGCCTCAAACACCTGAAAGTGGTGTTAGAAGACCTACCAAGATAAGTAGACCCCCTGAACGATACTCTACTTCGTTATATTTTTTTTTTTCACTGATTCTGGTGAACCCGAATGTTATGAAGAAGCAATGTACGTTGAAACTAGGAAGAAGTGGGAGCTATACATGGAAGAAGAGATGGAATCCTTAATGCATAACCAGACTTGGGACTTAGTCAGGTTTCCTGCAGGTAAAACTACATTGCAGAATAAATGGGTTTACAAGCTGAAGGAAGAAGATGGAGGAAAACAAAGGTACAAAGCTAGACTTGTGGTGAAGGGGTTTGCACAGAATAAATTTATTGCTTTTGATGAAATATTTTCTCCTTTTGTTAATATGACTTCAATCAGAACTATTTTAAGTCTTGTAGTAGCAGAAGATTTACATCTTGAACAGTTAGATGCAAAGACAACATTTCTCCATGGAGATTTGGAGGAATAGATATATATGTAGCAACTAGAAGGATATGAGGTCAAAGGGAAAGAAAAATTAGTGTGCAGGCTAAAGAAGAGCTTGTATGGCTTAAAACAGGCTCCAAGGTAGCGGTATCTAAAATTTGACAGGTTTATGTCTGAACAAGGTTATACTAGATGTCACTCTAATCATTGTGTTTATCTAAAAAAAAAAAATGATGGTAGCTATATTATATTGTTATTGTATGTAGATGACATGCTTGTTGCAGGTTCTAACAAGAAAGAAATAAATGTGCTCGAAATAAAATTGGCAAATTCCTTTGCAATGAAGGATTTGAGAGCTGCAAAACAAATCCTTGGTATGAGAATAACTAGAGACAGGAAAAATCACAAATTAACACTGTCTCAGAATGAGTACGTACAAAAGGTGTTGAAAATATTTAATATGAAGAATGAAAAACCAGTTAGTACACCTTTTGCTAGCCATTTCAAACTTAGTAAGGAGATGTGCCCTAAGACCCAAGAAGAAATGGACTATATGTCTAAAGTTCCATATGCATCAGCAGTTGGAAGTTTAATGTATGCAATGGTCTGTACAAGGCCTGATATTGCACATGCATTGGGAGTTGTAAGAAGGTACATGAACAATCCAGGAAAATAACATTGGATGGAAGTGAAATGGATTCTCAGATATTTGAGAGGTACCACAAATCAAGCATTATGCTTTGGTGGTTCAAACATTGCTCTACAGGGATATGTTGATGCATATATGGCAGGTGACAGAGATAACAGGAGAAGCACTACAGGGTATGTATTTACTATAGGTGGAACAACTATTAGTTGGGTTTCAAAAATCCAAAGTGTTGTTGCACTTTCAACAACAGAAGCAAAGTATCTTGCTACTATAGAGGCTAGTAAGGAAATGATTTGGTTACAAAGGTTTATGGATGAATTGGGTAAGAAGCATGATATGGGCACATTATATAATGATAGCCAAAGTGCCATTCATCTTGCAAAGAACTCAGCATTTCATTCCAGAAATAAACACATATAGCTCAAGTACCATTTCATATGGTCAATGTTGGAAGATGGATAGTTGAAGCTGGAAAAGATACACATTAGCCAGAATCCTGCAGATATGCTAACAAAAGTTGTAACTAGGGAGAAACTAAGAATATTCTCAGTTTCAATCAGTCTTCAAGGATGACGATGAAGATGAGAAACAGCCAAGTACAAAGAGGAGTCATTTTCCAGGAAATGAAGTAGCAGTGGAGTTTCTACAATAAGTCTCCAAGTGGGAGATTGTTGGGTGTGGAGGCTGATTATCTTGTTTATTTCGTATCACAGCGTTGGACCCCTGTACCTTAATGGGGCAGCAACAATGCCTAAAATTAAATGCTGCCTGGGGGGTCCAGGGGGGGTGGATGAAACTTTATGGAGACACCCCCCTGGAGGGGGGTTTCGGAGGCAGTGCCCCTGAAGCTAAAAATAGATGTAAAATTTCCTTGTAAAAGTATAGTAATTTCTAGTCAATTTGGGTCATTCATTAGGTGGATGATCTGACGGTAGAAGTTATGTTTAGTTTAGGGTTTTTTTCCCTAGAAGGAAACCCCTCGCTTGTATGAGGGCATTATATTGTAGCTGTGTATTGTATGTGTATTCTCAGAGAGAGAAACATATAGGGAGATTGTGAGAGAGAACATAGGATATTACAGTGGATCTACTGTAGGTTGTGTCTCTTCATTTTGCTGGATAATAGAAAGAAAGGATTGGTTGTTCGAGGTGGACATAGCCTAAAATGGGTGAAACACGTATATCTGTGTCTCTCTGGTTTTATGTGTTATCTATGCTTTTTATTTCCTCATATTTCCAATTTCTGCCCTACTCATTGTTTTAGTTGCAGATTTATTTACTCTACAGAGAATAAGTACTCTTGCATTTTTCCCATTTTTTTATTTTCCTCTCGAAAGATGAATTAATAATTCAACAATTTTAGATAATGATGGTTGAGAGATGTCTCCCTTTCCTATCATGTTAATGTTATCTATCCATTCTTCTATGATGGCTTTCAATAAGAGAGATTTTAAAGTATCTTGATATAAGTTTTCCATTTTAGCTTTTTTTATATTGTAATTGAATCTTTCAATTAAGTCTTCCAATTATTCATCCTCTTTTTGAATCATTTTAAATACTTCATCCTACCTATTAATAGGTGTGCAATAATCCAGATATCTTTGTAAAAATTCGTTTTTCATCGAATCCCTTGTCCTAGTAGATTGTGTTATCAAACCCATGAACCATTTTAAAGCTGCTCCTTTGCGTGTTGCAGAAAATAGCTTCAATTTTTTAGAGCCTTGTAAGTAATCATATGATCTACTTAAAACCTCAAATTCAAATAGAAATGTTTCTAGATCTTCAATCATTAATCCATGGAAATTGGGAAGGATGGAAGGTGAAATATTTTTCATTGTGGCATTTGTATCCTCATCAACTATAGGAAATCCAACAGATTTATGGTCTTCCCTATTTTCTCCTCTTCCCCTACCTCTTCCTCCACCTTGTCCTCCACCTCTTCTTCCTCCTCCTATTCTTAAGGCATCTCCATTGATAACTTATCCTTCTCCTTCTCCTTCTCATGCCATTGTACATTCCTCAGAGCTAATTTAGGGTTATAACTGTAGAGTTATTTCTTCTTCTTCTTCCTCACTAGGGATTTCTAAATCTTGAGCTGGAATATGTTCTCCTGTAGAGGTGAAAAAGGTTACTCCTTATGTTGGATATCTAGGATCTTCCTCTTCTAAGACTGCCTCAATAGATGAAGTTGGAGAATCTCATGGTTGGATTTCTAACCTTAAGACTTAAGGGATTCTATGTCTTGTATTGAAAAATGGAATATGAGTTTTAGACGATGGTGTGGTACTTCTTGGTCTTGGTGGAGTGAGTGGTGTTGCTGGAATCAAACTTATACCTCTAGCTATGAATCTACCCCTAGAGTTTCTTTCTCTACGCATATCAATTTTTTTTTTTAGATGTAAGAAATAAGGCTTCCTAATTAAACTTCCATGGAAATGGCGAAAAAATGTTTAGTCAATTTAATGTCTTAAATTTCTATCATAAATTATCGATCCAGGTTAGTAATCCAATGAAGTGCGGTGCACTATATATGCTTAGCTGCCCTTATTTCTTACTTCGTTTTGTATTTTATATATTTTTTTTGTGGGGTTTGTATTTTATGCCTATTGTTAAGAACTAAAATTAATCTAAAGAATGAAATATAAACTTCTAATTGAAATATTTCAATGCGAAGGAACAACTAAATATGAAGGAAATTTAATGATGAAAACTTAATCTTAAAGAAGGAAGAAAAGGAAATGTTATTTTTACTCTAAGAAAAGAAAATGATTTACAAATTACTTTTAATGAAATGAATGAAATATAAAATCTAAAAGAAGGAATAAAAGGAAATGTTAATTAACTAATTTAATTTGAATAAAAATAAATCAAACTTTGGATGGTTAAAATCTGAGCTATGTTAGACTTATTCTAGGTCGTCAAACATTTAATTAAACTGATTCTTCATTTAAACAAAGCATTGTTTTAAATCTAATTAAAATCTACTGATCTTTAAATGATATTATATCTATCAACATGACAAAATGAAACCATATTCTACCTTATCCATCAAAAGCATTAATTTTATAAAAACAACGCATTTAATCTACTTTTGAAATAATCAAAGTACAATTCTAATCTAACTGTGTCCTAGTTTTAAATCTATCTAAGAATGATAAAAATATAACTTCTAATCTAATTATATTCTACACTCCATGGAACGAAAGCATAAAATATATTACTATGAAATTGAACTACTGTGCTAATTGAAATCAGATTTAACTAAGGCAAGCAAGAAATGACAGAGTATCTATTGTGAAAAATAACATGTTTAATCTTAAAGCTTATGGTTGTTGTGTAATCAAATGTACAAATCTATCCAATTGGAAGATGACGGAGTCACATTGATGTAATGATTCAGGTGAGCATAAGATCTAACAATCAACTGTAAATGTAAACAACTGATTCAGAAAACTAATTTAATGAAATTAAACTATGAAACAGTGAGAAATAAAACTATGAATCGATGAGAATAGAACTATGAAATGACACGGAATTAAACTACAAATTGTCTAGAAATTAACTACGAATCAATAGGAAATTAAACTATTAAATTGATAATAAACTAAACTATGAAATAACTATAAAACCCTCCTTTCCGTGCAGGGGCCCTCTACAACATAACGAGTGTGAAATATAATTATATTATCCGCTCATCAATGATCCGAAGCTGGTCTTATTTATTAGCAAAAACAAAGTTTAGAAGTGTATCACAATATTATCACAAAATTAAGTTTATTCCTAGTTTCGACAAACCAACATTTATACAAGATTTTGAATTAACTGTCTGAGACAATTTCGCCTATGGAAAGAAAAATAAAACCAAGACTAGAAGTCTATTCAGAAGAAAAGTATTCATGGTTGTCTCTTGATTTTCTACGTAAGAGAAATTTGAGAGTCTTCATCCGCCGATCTCGATCCTTGACTGATCTTTGACCGTGAGTGTAGGCATGATTCCTTCTATAATTCAAACATGTAAGTAAGATACAATCCATATGTGGACCAATTAAAAGCTACCCATATGACTTGCTTCTTCATTTACTTATTGAATCCTTTCAAACAATAACGATGGCTGCAGAAACAAAGGTTAGCTACAAAATTGCATGAATTTTGTAGCTAATTACATAAATTCATCTAAATAATAACAAACATTATAATATAAAGTAGAGATCATCTAAATGCCTTCTCAGATGTAAAGTGTGTCAATTATCACTGACTGAGTTTATGGTTTTGTGAAAAAGGAAGAAAATATGATGGAAAAGGATGTCAAATTAAGAACAGTTTTGAGGCTCAACATATGGCACAATGAGTCAAAATACACCACAGAATGACTGACATAGTGTTGAATTCAATTGAAAATAAACATGACACAATTTGTGACTCAGAAGCACAAATGTTATGAAACCGGCTCCAAAAATAGAATAAAAGAGAGATCAACGCCTTAGAAATCAACCACTTCGAGGGCACAACCTCCAATACATTACATAAATGAACAATTCTTGGATGATATAAATGACAAAACCTCATTTCTATATATAGGAGTCCATGGGGCCACAATGTAATCCTAGCCGACCTAACAATAATATTGTAAGGGCACAATAATAACAATATGGGGGTTATAGGGGTACAACAATAATAATAAGGGGGTTACACTAACAACAATAAGGGACTATACTAGTAATATAGGGACCTAACATGCTCCTCTCCTTCAAAAAAGTGTTTTCCTCAATGCTTGAGTAGCTTCGGGTACTTCTGTATAAAATTCTCATCTTCCCATGTAGAATCTTCAGTGGGTAAGTTCTTCCATTTGATGAGATACTCTGAAATTGATCGATTTTGTAGCTGTCAAGTTCTTGTTTCTGTGACTACTTCAGGTTCCCATATGGTTTTTCCTTCCTCATCAAGTTTTGGCAATATTGTTTGAATAGGAAGTTTGTCCCCTATAACCTTCTTTAAGAATGAAACATGGAAAACTGGATGCACTCGCGAAGAAGCAGGAAGCTCCAATTTTTATTCCATAGTGCCAATATTTTGCAACACCTTGTAAGGACCATATTAATTTGGTGATAATTTATTATACTTCTTAGCTTGCTTGAGGGACATTTTTTTGTATGGTTGTAGCAGTAAAAATAGCTAGTCTCCTACATCAAAACTTCTCTCACTGCGATGTTGATCTGCTTGTTGTTTCATTTGATTTTGTGCCAAATTTAGGTTATCCTTTAAGAGTTGGAGAACTTCTTGTTGATGCTTGATGTGATCTTCCAGTGCTTGAACCCTAGAATTTTCCCTTAAAGAAGATGTGATGGACGTTGGATGATATCAATAAAGTGCCATAAATGGGGTCATTTTTGCTGCAGTATGGAAGGAAGTGTTATACCATCATTCAGTGAGAGGTAACCACTTGACCCCTTGTGCTTTCTTATCAAATACAAAACAACGAAGATATCCTTCCAAACATTTATTCACTATCTTTGTTTGATCATCTGATTGACGATGATAAGATGAGCTATCAGCTAGTCAAGTACCCAAACAAGAAAATAATTCCATCCAAAAATTTCTTATAAAAATGGGATTTCTATCATTTACAATAACCTTTGGGTTTCCATGTAGCTTTTAAATTGTTTTCATAAATGCAGTGGCATATGTACTTGCTTTAAATGGGTGAACTAATGCACAAAAGTGTGCATACTTGGTAATTCTATCAACTACCGCCATGATGACACTCCTTCCTTCGAACTTAGGTAAACCTATGATAAATCCATTGAAATCTCCTCCCAACATTGAATTGGAATGGATAAAGGTTGTAGAAGACCCAGGGTCTTAATTGTCTCAATTTTATTTTGCTGGAAAACCAAACATTCCACCACAAACTTTTGAATATTAGATTTAAGGCCATCCCAAAAAAATTATTTCTTCACCTTGTGGTAAGTTTTTAAAAATCCCAAGTGTCATCCTAAAGGAGAAGTGCGTAATTCCAAAAGAATATTTTGTTTTAGTTGGGAATTCTTGCAAATATATAAGCAATATTTGTACCATAAGGAATAATTTTTCCAACTAAATGTATCATATGTACTAGGATCTTGCTGCAACTTTTGAATGAGTGTCCACACTTCTTCATCCTTCTTCCATTCATCCATTGCTTCGGTTATGCAATCTAGTTGGATAATAGAAATGGCACAAAGTAATGCTTCCACCTCTTCATCCTTTATTGAGGGTGCATCTGCAACAACATTTAACTTCCTTTTTTTGTAGATGATTTCAAAGTCATAACCCAACATCTTTGTGACCCATTTTTGCAACTCTTATGAAGATAGTCTTTGTTCCAAAAAAATTTTAAGACTATCATGATAATTTTTTACCTTGAAGTGTCTTCCCATTAGGTAAGGTCTCCATTTCTTTAGTGCATGTAGTATTACCAAAATTTCCTTCTCATAAAAAGCCTTTTGTAAATACTTTCCTTTGATTGGATGACTTTCAAAAGCAATGGGTCTTCCTTCTTGCATTAAAACAACACCAATTCCATTTCCTGAGGCATGACATTGCACAATAAAGGTTTTTGTGAAGTCTAGCATAGCTAAGGCTAGTGCTAGGAACATTGCCTCTTTAATATGTTCAAAGGACTTATTTGCTTTAGGATTCCATGAAAATGCATATTTCTTCAATAATGTTGTTAGAGGTGCTGCTATTTTCCCATAATTATTAACAAACTTGTGATAATAGCCTGTTAACCCAAGAAATCCACACAACTTCTTTATGGTTGTGGGGACTTTCCATTCCTTAATGGGTTTAATTTTGTTAGGGTCTACCTTAACACCCTCATGAGATACAATATGACCCAAATATTCCACCTCTTGTACTCCAAAGAAACATTTGGATGTTTTTGCATATAATTGTTTCTCCTCCAATAGTTTGAGTACCCTATCAACCTGTTGAACATGATCCTTCCAAGATCTGTTGTAGATTAGTATATCATGAAAAAATTCTAGCACAAATTTTCTAAGGAAGGGTTTGAAAATGGAATTCATAAACCCTTGAAATGTATAAGGTGCATTGGTAAGGCTAAAGGCATGACCAAAAATTCATAATGACCCTCATGAGTTCGAAATGTTGTTTTCAGAATATCGTCAATCTTCATTCTAATTTGATGATACCCTGAACGAATATCCAACTTGGTAAAATAAATTTCTCCATGTAAGTCATCCAATAATTCATCAATCACAGGATGGTAAATTTATCTTTAATAGTGAACTTATTGAGCTCCCTATAATATGGACACATACGCCATGATCCATCCTTTTTGTGCACCAATACTACTGGAGCAGAGAAAGAACTTTGACTAGGTTGAGTTATACCAACCTCTAACATTTCTACAATCATACGTTCAATTTCGTTCTTTTGGACATAAGGATATATGTAAGGCCTCATGTTCGGAGGAACACATTGTGGAATCAAATGAGTAGCATGAACATGATCAAAAATAGGTGGGAGTCCTTTGGGTGTTTCAAACACCTTGGAATGATTTTCCAAGACTTTTTGGAGATCTGGAGAAATAGATGATTTTGATGTTGGAACTTCTAGTGAGAATAATTGTGCAATTACGCCTCATTGTTATTTCTTCAGAAGTTTTGTCATGACATTAGATCTTATTATCTTTCATGGCTTCCCTGCAATGCCCTGTAATTCGATTTCCTTTCCTTCCGAAAAAAAAAATTCAAGAAACTTTCTTGAAAATTAAAATCTACCGTCCCCAAATATTGTAACCATTGTACTCCTAATACAACATCAACACCTCCCATTGGGATGGAAAGCATTGGACTATTCAGTACATATTCCCCCATGGCTAGCTTGATATTATGGCATTTTCCAGAGCAATTTATAGTTCCTCCATTTGCAACCATCACTTGACATTCTGGTGCTAGATATATGAAACAATTCAATTCCTTGTCTACCTTACAATGAATAAAATTATGGGTACTACCTGAATCAATCAACACTATTACGTTTTTCTTCTTGATATGTCCTTCTATCTTGAGAATTTGAGGAGTGGTAATTCCTGCCAATGCATTACACGATATGGTCAGACTCATTTCTTCTTCTTCTAGGGTTGGTTCCTGGTGTATATCCTCTTCTTTTGAAGTTTCTTGTTCATTTTCTTCCTCCTCTTCACAATCAATTTAAAATAATTTCTTCTCAATACACTTATGACCTTTAGCATATTTGTTATCACAACTATAGAAAATCCCTTTTGCTCTTTTTTCTTCCAATTGTTGTGGTGTCAACCTTGTAGGTTGTGGAAGTCTAGAAGTAGCAACACTTCTATCTTTATAGATGTGGGTGGTAGGCTTCCTTGTTGCAATAATTTTACATTCACTTTTTCTTGCCAACCTGAATGATTTCTCCAATGAATCAGGTTCCCAAACGTGAACTTCATGTTGGATGTTAACCTTTAAAGTCCCTATGAAGACATCAATCATGTGTTCCTCTGGAATATCAGTTACCCTTATATTCAATTTTTGGAAGTCCTCAATGTGCTCCACCACTGAACCCTTTTGTTTGATATTTATCAATTGGCTAAAGAAAGTGTTGCTCTTTGTATCCTCATAATGTGATATCATTTCCTCCGTAAAAATTGACCAAGTGACAATTTTTTTAAGGGAGAAAAGCCATCAATACCATACAAATGTATTTTTTTCTAAATGTAAAGTTGCAATGCGTACCTTTTGTGTGTTTTTCACATTATTGAGATCAAAATATTGCTCCATCTATAGAATCCATGTTACGGGATCCTTGCCATCAAACTTCTTCATATCCATCTTTAGAATATGGTGGTACTTCAATACAACATTAGAGTTTATGAAATCGCGATTAACATTTATTTGGTTCTCATCATGAATTTCCTCTACTATATTTTTGTCATTAGGAATCATTTATTGTATCAAATTTGACAAACCTTCTTTCATACCTTCCATGTATTCCTTCAAGCCTTCCATTTTTTCTTCCATACCATCCATTTTTTCTTCCATACTATTCTTCAAACAATCCATTGTAGCTTCCATGGCTTTCTTCAAACCATCCATCTTATCTTCCGCGATTTTCCTCAAAACATCCATTTCATTTTTTGTTGCTCTTTGCAAGAGCGAAATTTGGTGCACTTGCTCTTGTAATTTTGATATGTCATGTTGCATTTCTTCATCTTCATGAGCCATAGTAGAGCCCTCTGAAGGCTTAATGGGTGTTGAATTATTTTTAGGAGGAATTTTAGAACCCAATAATGATATATATTCTACAATATGCCCTTGGAATCAATTCAAATTTATTCTACAAACAAAACTTATGCAATTCGGAAAAAAAATAATAATAGTAAATGCACACCTTTTTCTTGCTTTTGAGGAGCTCGATATTGAAATTGAATTATCTCTGTGATTTTGGATCTTCAATATCTTAAATGTTTCCCTGTAGTAGCACTTTGAATCTTATTTTGAATGCCATAGGTCTAACCTGATTTTGATTCTTCAAGGAAAATTTATTTCCAATCTCCTACAATGACCTAATTATGGATTGTTTCAGTAGAGCGAACTTGTACAACGTGTCATGTGTCACCGGTTCCTCCTTCGGCTTTGATATTGATACAAAGAAAACTACAGTCCGTTTTCTTACGAACCATTTTTACATAATTCCAATCCGACGCTCAAAGAGAGAGTTATGAAAATTTTCCCACAGTTACCTCTTTGAGATGAAATTCGGGAGCCTGAAAAAACCCTAACTTCCACAGATCATATCTCCGCAAATATTTCGAACCAATATTTGAAATTGTTACAGGAGATTCCTCAGGATCTCGCCTTCGCTCTGTAAACATTTTGTTTTTTGAACCTTCGTAGAGAAAAATTTATAGCGAAAATTCCAAGATGACCTGTTTGGGGCAGAAAAACACTAGAATCCAAAGCTCTGATACCAAATGTTATGAAACCAGCTCCAAAAATAGAAGAAAAGAGAGATAAAATCCTTAGAAATAGACCAATTTGAGAGGGAAACCTCCAATACATTACATAAATGAACAATTCTTAGATGATACAAATGAAAAAAGCCTCCTTTCTATATATAGGAGTCCATGGGGCCACAATGTAATCCTAGACAACCTAACAATAATAATGTAAGGGCACAATAATAACATTATGAGGATTACAGGGGTACAAAAATAATAATAAGGGACTATAATAGTAACATAGGTACCTAACATACTCAATGTGTAATTCTATGACATAGGAGGCATCCATAGGTTCTCCATATGAATGGAATTGTCACCAACTGTAGGAGTAAAGGAAACTCAAAAGCAAGGTTTAGTTTCCAAAATTCCATGGTAACCATACCAACATGATAAGACTCATTAGTTGGTGCTTTATTCAATGGTGACCTAACTAACATTACCGCCATACATAGAAAAATAAACTTTCTTCCTATACCATATTTAAAAAATAAAAAATAAAATATTTTCCTTTTACATATTATAAAAGTCTTTGTCACCTCTGAGAATTTGTCACCTCGGAGAAGCCTACAATTTGTGTTGAGTTGAAGTTGTTGGATCGAGTGTGAAAATTTATGAAACGTGGTCTGTAGTGGTTCTAAGGATCAGAGCCTTCAATATGGAAGTCAAATCTTCCTGCTAGTAGGAGCTCGTGATCAGATCAGGGGGTTGTAACTCCCTTCAAGTGGTAGATGGTAAACAAGATCAGGGGGTTGGATCTCCCTTCTAGTATTAGCTAGAGAACGAGAGAAGGTTGCAACCTTTTGCAGGTGAGTTCCTGTGTGCTGGTATGAGTCTGCGCCAATACAATATTGTAAGAAATTTTCTTTATAATAAATATTGAAGACAGAGATGACAATAGCAGTGGTTTTCTCCCGACTTCATGTTTATTTCTTATGTGTGATGGATTATTTTGTTCTTACTACACATGTTTACTTCTTACTAAATTTCAAATGAATAAATGATGCACTGGGCTAAGTAAAGTTTTATCTCAATAATAACTACATTGGGCATACACAAGTTTCCTTAAAGAAATCTGTGTGCATACACTAGTTGAATTAGTTAAATTTGTGTATAGAAATCAATAAATTAAAGAATTTTTTTGTGAGTTTTAAATATTGATTCACCCCCCCCCCCCCCCCCCACCCCCCTCTTAGTATTTTTCCCAACAATTGGTATCAGAGAAGGTCCTTCTGAGGAAGCTTGGTCGCTTGAAGGAGATTATTCAAAATGGGAAGGAAGAAAAAGAATAAGAAATCTCAGAAAATATGTGCTCCATAAAAAGAAAAAGGTAAAATAGGTATTGATTATTGTTCTTGTGATCCACTTTATTTTTCATGCAATTTTGAAGATAGAGAATAAAAAAGTGAAAGTAATGTTATGGATCTAGAAGTAGAAATTGATAATGTCAAAAATGAAGTTGAAGATCAGCAGAATATTTTTAATGAAATAAAATGTATATAAAAATATGTGATTACTAGATTGAATAAACAGTTACAAGAAAGAAACTCAATTGAGCAGATGAACAAAGAAAAAATAGACCAGTTTCAAAAGATGCAGGATGAAGTAACCAAAGGAATTGAAGTAGAAATCATCTCTCTCAAATCAGATCTGGAAAAATAAAATAAGAATAATGAATAACCTCTACAAAAATTTGAAGATCAAGAATATGGGCTAAAATAAGAGATTCTAAAATTGAATGAGCAAATAGAAGATGGAATAAGGGTTGAAGAAAGTTTGAAGAAGCAGTGCCAAATATTGGAGGTCGAGGTAAACATTTTAAAAGGTAAATTAGATGAAAAGGATAAACACTTGATATTTCAAGATAGTAGTAAGACTCTAGATAATATTCTTAGTATTCAAAGGTATCCTTCCATTAAATTTGGTCTTGGTTTTCACGAAACTGTTAAAGGAGAATCTAGTTCATAAGATAATGCTAAATATTCAAAGGATATCGATGCAAAACCTGAAGTGTTTAAAGGGACAAAAGGTCAACTGAGAATCATGAATTCTCAAAGGAAATAATTCGCTCCTAACTATAGAAGTATCAATTGATTCTCTCCTTTGATAAATAATTTTGAATGCTTTGAATTTTATAATTGTGGATATTTTGCAGCCAATTGCAGAAGCATATTGTTTTGGTCGCAGACAAATAGACACTACACATAAAGATGATCATATCCTAGGTACTCAAGTTTCTTTAAGGAATTTTTTTTTCATGCAACAATTTTGGTCATAAAGTTGTTGATTGCAATAGAATAAAGATAAGACAAAAATATTATGATTCCTCTTCTCCCTTTTCTAGTCACATAAGATGTTATGCTTGTAACAAGTTTTTGCATGTAGGAAAAGAATGCAGGAACATACCAATGAATCATCAAAGACAATATGGAACACAAATAAATGATAGCGTAAGACCAAAGAAATTTGGATCCACCAACATTCATGGTAACAAGCAGAAAGAAGAAGAAATAAGATGTGGTCTTGCTCTCTGTGAAATTGAAAATAAGGATGAATGATACATCTATAGTGGATGTTTTCATCACATGACTAGTGATAAGAGTAAGATGGAGTCTTTCAAAAAAAATTAAGATGGTAAGTTTATTCTTTCAAATGATGCCCGAGAAAATTTTTTGGGAAAAGGTGGAGCCATAATTAACAAAAATAGAAGGCTAGTTGATACCTTATTAGTTCAAGGCCTAAAAAAATCATATTAAGTGTAGGCCAAATGGAATATAAAGGAAATGAAATTTGAGAAGTTCATGGATGAAGAAATTGGAGAAGTCATAGCAAGGGGATACAGGAATGTTGATAAATTATATCTTTTTAAAGATCTGACCTCTCACAGATATGAGGAGGAATTAGACTCAGGACTGAAAGTAGTCAATGCCCATTGTAGTCCATAATTCTTGAAAGAATAATGTTATCAATAATTGCAATGTATAAAGGATGGTTTGGTAATTCTAGTTGTTTATTTTTTCTGACAGTGCATATGATGTGACAACAGAAGACAAGTACAGGTTGTACAAGTTCAGGGGGAGATGAAGCTGTGAAATTTTCAGTATTTCACTTTTGGTATGCAGGTTTCATGAACTAAAGTCGTATATCTACGTGAGTTCCTTTGGAGACAGTTTCATATGTTTTTCTCTAATAATAAAAATAGTGAGACAAACTCAAGAACATATTCTAATATGTTGTTGAAAGTTATAATTTTCTTCGTATGATGTTTATAGTTTTCTGATATGATATTAAGTTATGAATATCAGATTGATGAAGATGCCTTAATGAATGATTTTTTGCGGTCAGACTTGACAATGAACAAGTAGCACAGGTTCAGGGGGAACGTCAGCCTTGTTGAGTATAATGCATTGTTGGCATTATGTTGGTTGTTGAATTATGTTCGATGATCTCTCTCTATTGAGGTCCTTTGGTCTTAGTAATGAAATTCATATCTCTAATTTGATGTAAGGGTCATGTTGAGACCTGTGATGTAAATATTGTCATATTCAATCATGTAAGGACTTTTCCAAACAAGTAAACCCACTTGATTGGGTAGTTGAGTCAAATATGTAATCCAACTTTGTTGGGTTATTGATGTAAGTATGAGTCCTTGGTGATAAGAAAGGTCATACTTAGTTGATTTATAGATTCATGTACTTCATTGAAAATTTATTTGAAGATTCAGCATGTGTTCACGAGGAGCATGGTCAGTATAGTGCAGATTAAATATACAAAGATCTTCTTTCTACAAGGAAAGAGAAACCTTGTTTTGGCATTGGTCCGCCTTTTTCCCTTTATGTCAAATGGGGAGAGTAGTTTGGTGTTTGAATAATTCTTATGTTGATGTGTATATCAAGTATCTATAGGTTGTGGTGATCAAACACCAACATGGTTTCCATCAAGTCCAAAGGGGCAGATTATTGGCATTATGATTGCATGTGTTGTCGTTGATGGAAACCCACTTGTAAAATACCAAGTATATGGTTTTTGGATAAGCTCGTAGGTGAAAAAGTGATGGAATAGATCAGAATTAGAAGATGAATAAAGTACATATTTGAGGAACTATACATGATTTTGTCAAGGAAAAGTTGCGTATACACGCGAGTCATAAGAGGAAAAGTCATGTATGTGTTTGTGCACTCATTTTATGAGACCAGGGATCCTTACCATGGTATTAGCCCAAAATATTGAGCGTAGTAATATTTATTTGATGATGTCCAAGAATACCATTGACACTTCTTTGGTTTTGGCTCATGGTATTGGCTAAGGCTCACACTATATAAGGAGGTGAAGATCATAGTGTTAGGTGTGCATGTGTATGGGTATTGAATGAATACTTCACTCTGAAGTATATCTGCATGGAATTGGTAATAGTTTATTGATATATCTAAACTAATGATGCACCCATGAATAAAATGATGGCTCAGTATCTCAAACTTGAAATGACTATGTATTTGTATGATTTGTTTGTGATATGTTTAGATTTGTGGTCTGGCTCATGTTTGTTGAAGTGAAGGGTATGATCTGAGTAAGTTTGTTGTTCTGAAGTGTTGTGTAGTCCTAAATTATCTAGAGATCGATACACAAGTTTGACTCAAGGAAGGCACGTATACACACGGGTTAGGTTCTGTAGAGGCACTTATATTTTCAGTAAATATATAAGCAATTTGGTTTCGGGAGAAGCACGTACAATCTTGGATTGGTCTTATCGAAGGCGCGTATGCAAGCTATGGTTTTTCTGAAGAATGTTAAAGGAAATGTATGATCAGTTTTACTGTGTTTCTGTTGTCTGTCAATGATGTCTTCATATAGATCCGAGTTGTTCAAGTATTGATTATGTTGCTAGTTGATTTTGATTACAGATCAGTGATTATCTGGTTGATTGATGAATCAGTGAATGATTTGGTACAATTATATGTTTCATTTTGATGTATGGTATTGGTCTTAAATCAGTGTAGTGGGTCTATTTTGAAAATCTGATGAAAAGAGGCCTACAAGTTGTGTGGAGTTGAAGTTGTTGGATCTAGTGTGAAAAATTATGAAACATGGCTTGCAGTGGTTCTGAGGGTCGGAGCCTTTAGTATGGAATTAAAATCTTCCTGCTAGTAGGAGTTGGTGATCAGATCGGGGTGTTGTAGCTCCCTTCTAGTGGTAGTAGGTAAACAAGATCAGGAGGTTGGAGCTCCCTTCTAGTAGTAGTTGGAGAACGAGAGAAGGTTGCAGCCTTCTACAGGTAGGTGCCTGCGTGCTAGTATGAGTCTGTGCCAATAGAATATTGTAAGTTTTTTTCTTTATAATAAATATTGAAGACAAAGACTACAACATCGGTTGTTTTCTCCCGACTTGGGTTTCCACCTTAAATCCTAGTGTACATGTGTGTTGCTTATGTGTGATGATTTATTCTATTCTTACTGCACATGTTTACTGCGTACTAAATGTCAGATGAATAAATGATGCACTAGGCTAAGTAAAGTTTTACTTGAATAATTATTACACTGGGCATATGCAAGTTTCCTTAAAGAAAGTCGTGTGCACACACTAGTTGGATTAATTAAAGTCACATATAGAAATCAGTAAAGTAAAGAAAATTTTTGTGATTTTTAAATATTGATTCACCCACCCCCCCCCCCCCTCAGTATTTTTACCAACACTAGAACTTCAAATATATAATTAAATACTATACAATCTTGAATTCATATGGAAATCATTCCTTCTGAGATATTCAATCCTTTAATACCTAGCTTGACAATAGTGCACAAGTCCTTGTCCATATGCCTTGACCTTTCATCACCAATATTTGAAAAGAAAAGCCAACAACAACATAAGCTCTCTTTCTCATAATCAAGCTCCCCCTGTTCTAATCATGAAGACTCATATTTACACAATAAATTCAAATAATATAAATAGAGGATTACTCCATTTTTTCCTTAAATAATTCTATAAATAGATAATCTATTGATCTAAATTATTTTTTCATAGAAAGTGGAGGGTTTATTTGTTTTGTTTTTAAATATTTTCCTCATTGTTCCTTGATTTGATGCTTTTCTTGTGTGAACAATTTTGAATAAAGATCTGGATTCGATATTTTTCCTTCATCCATCAAATCGTAGCTTGTAGACTACTTTGCTAGAGGAATTATTATTATCTAGTACAAAAAAACTGAAATATCAATGATATAATACCTAACAAATGATTGTCATACTAGAAATTTATTCAAATAAAATTAAAAATATGAAAATTACTAAAATTGGATTAACATTATTTTACAACTAAAACTAATAATGCAAAAAAAAAAAAAAAAAAAAACAGATTAAAATTTAATCTAAATTATTTATAACCCTAACCCTAATCAATTCATTAATTAATCTCACTTTTCTAGATATCGACATATCAATTTCCCGAAGGTTTTAACACAATACTCTTTTTATATCAGGTTGATGTAATGAAAATCACTAAACTCTCCATCACTTGACGACACGAAAAGGTTAGTCTCGCGAGATATCAGGCAGTTAGTCCATTGGTGTATCATGAATTCAATGTATTTGACTATTAGGGTCAAACGATATCAAGATATTGGGAAACTTGAAACTAAAACTCTACCAAAAATTCTAATATAACAACATAGTGATATGATATCAATTTCCCCAAGGTATTAACATATAACTTTTTTCTATCGTGCCGACGTAATGAAAATCATTGAATGGGCAACTCTCTCCATCACTTGACGACACTAGAAGGTTAGTACCTTGATATATCAGGTGGTTAGTCAAATGGTGTATCAGGAAGTCGATGTATTTTAATATCGAGGTCAAACAATATTAAGATATAGGGAAACTTGAAACTACAACTCTACCAAAAATTTCGAGATCGCGGTATAGTGATGTGATGGACTACTCTTTATGGTGAAAATTTTATTGGTACCTCTTTGTTAGTTAAGACATCATACATTGGCTTATCATATATCACCAAAAACAAAACACAAGGGATATAACTACAAAATGTCGAGGCTCAAGCATGGAACCTTGTTGCATCTGTGATGTGTCAAATATGTATAGGGTAAGGATCTTAGTGGAATGCTCACATGTTATATCGGTTACCAAAGTATCGGAGATTTATAAAAATGTAAATTTGAAATCTCCCAATATTCTAATAACATAATTTTGTTACTTTCACATCATGACACTAGGAATGATGTCACAAGCAATGTCATGGTGGTGTCATGTGTAAGACGTGTTACAAATGATGACATGGAAATTCCATGTGAAGGACACATGTCAAGAAAATATGTTATTTTCTTGTTGTAAATGTTCAAAATTGAATACCACATTTCAATGGACACATCATATGACATGTCAAATGGCACATCAATTGGCAATCAAATGCCACATTAGGTGACATATCAGATGCCATGTCATATGCCATGTTATATGACACATCATATGCCATGTCAGGAGAAACATCATATTCCATTCAAATGACATGTGTCACAACAAGATTAGTCATCGATGGATGAGATGGAACACTAATTTGGCATACTGACGTGTCAATGTGGTGGGGGGAGGGTGACTAACACTCGAAAGAAAAAATAAATAAAGGTTAAAGGGTAGTTTCTTGAGGAATGTAAAATTAAGTAGATGAAAGATGCAAAACATGAAGGAACAACAATAATTAAATGTATATATTGTCCAACAAATAATCCAACTAGACCATGGAGAATTAACATGATCCACTAGTTGTTCATGCAAATTCAAGCACCCACAAACTTTAAAAAGAAAAATGGATATATGGAAATGAAACAAAAGAAAAACCTACTACAAAACACATAGCATTCATTAATGGTAGAGTAACAAAGAAAGAGTCATCAAAAATATGATATTATTTTATTACATTGTGCAATAATATTTACCCCTCTCAAAATATAAATCCATTTCTTGATTTCAATGTCCTTACAAACACTGAACATGTCAAAATATATAGGCTTATGCATCATACACAAATCAGATAGTTGCAAAAGAATTATTTTCTCCTAAATTTGACCACCTTGAAAAAGTATAATTGCAAGAATGTTGGATAGTACCTTATTTTCATTAATCCTAAACGAAAGTACATATCATGGCTTAGAGAAATATCCTTTGGCTTATGCCACATTTCTAGAGTCAAAAAATGTTGTGGCCTTCAATATCACAAATTTTAAAGCTCTAAATGTTTGTGATGGAAGAAAAATGTCAACATATGATGTAATCGATGATTTAAAGGAAGCAAGTGGTTTTGAAATAAAAAAATTCATAGCAATTTGTATGTATGGTGCTTCACCAATGGTTGGAAATGAAAATGACTATATTACATTTTTGAAAAAAAATATACCTACTCTTGTAGGTATTCATTGCATTATTCATTATGAAAATTTAGCTACATCATATGCTTCCAAAAGAATACTTGAAATATTATTTGTTGATAAAATGACAAATAAGGTATATTCTTGGGTGTAAAATTATTTTAAAATTAGTCAACTTATTGTTCCAAAGGAACTTATGCAACTTGAAACTCTTCAAGTTCTTGAAATCAATGTAATTAAATTTATTTGAAGAGGACAAGTCATTGAAAGGTTTTTTATATTGTTTCCTCCCATGTTGACTTTGAAGAAAAATTAAAGGAAGTACTCATGTTTTCATAAGATAGGGATATTTTCTATTCAATTTTTTTTATATATGCTTGCAGACATAATGTATGAACTACACTAGTTGAATAAGAAATTTCAGCAAGAGTATGTTGATGTTATCTCTTTAGAGAACATTGTAGATGTTACTATCAGCACTTTAAAAATGTGGTTTTTACGAAGTCACACATTTAAGAAGACATGAGTTGGTTATTAAATTTTTAGATTCGTCTAAATATCACTATCTAGAGATTGCTAATAAAGGGGAACTTGTTCATGCGCACATATTTTTATTTGTAGCAATTCTACATGCATTTGGTGATTATATTGGTACACAAAAACAATCATGGAAACCTTGCATGGAAAGATTAATAGAGAGTTGAAAGCAACTTGAAAAGGAATATGTTCAAGCTCTTGTAGGGATTTTGAACGGAAGATTCTCTAATCTTGATTTTCTCAACTCTGGAAGGTTGTTTAGGAATTTTCATTATTTATAGGAAATATGTGGCAAAGAAGAGAATTCAAACAATTGTATATGTAAATAACTTTCTCAACACCTTTGACATACTTTATGTCAACAAGAAAATAAAATATTATTTTATTATGAAGTTTGATTAAAATATGTGTATGCATTTGTTGATACTCTTTGTGTTAAATGTAAGTGGTCATCCATGAAACATGGTTGGAGTATTTTTTCTGTCACAATGTTACACACTAATTTTCTAGACATGTCAAAATCATAGTAGACAACACTTACCATTCAAGCGAGTATAGTTTCATGTGACAGAGGATTCTCAATACAAAATATTATAAAAGATGTATAAAGAACAAAACTATCGTTAACTACAATAGAGGCTTGTTTGGCTCCATCACATGCCATGCCTTGATGTGAGTGCCACTACTTAGGCATAAGGTATACGAAATTTTGAAAAAGGAATTTTATATATATATATATATATATATATATATATATATTGTGATGATATTGCATTCTATATAATGTAGGATACATAAAATATTTTGTATAATTTTTTGTGGTTTAATGATAGTAAATGTGATTTCGTCCCAAGGGTCTTGTATAGATGGTGATCAGGTGTTTTGTTAAGGAACTCCTAGATGTGAAGTCATTAGTTCAATTCCCCTCTCCTAGATGTGAAGCCACCGGTTCAATTCTCCACCCTGATCGAGCTGATACATTGGACATGATGAAGATGTAGTGCTCCCAAGCTTAAAAAAAGATAGTACATGTGATTTCATAATACTTTTATGTTTAAACATTATAATGATGAATTTTTCCCCTTAAACCATTATAATAATATAAATGGGTTTTTTCATCATATAATAAATTTAATAGGTTAATCTTGTATTCCTAATAAAAATTCAAAAGGAATACATAGTAGCTATATGTTTTTTTTTTTTACCTTTTTCACTATGATATAATTTTAATAATTTTAAATTTTGAGCTATTCAAATTATATTTTTTAAAGTATAAATATATTAAATTTCCTAAAAAATGTAAAATGTTTTTTTACTATAAATTTAATAATTTAAATATGCAATTTCAATAAAGTTTTGGAAAATTGAGTGGAAAATTTACTAAGAAAACCAAATGTATAATATTTAGATTATGTTAATATAAGAGAGTGAAGATTTTCATTATGAGAAGAATTTTCAGAATAACCTTTGTGTAATCTATTTATAGTCCATCCAACATTTATGCTTGTTGGTCCTTGATGATGGGTGGAGTGTCCACCCAAAAAGTCGAATGAATTATAAATTTATTACACATGTTATTATGAAAATTAAAATGATCCTTCTATTAATAAATTTAATTATTAAACAAAAATAAATATCATTCTTATAAGACAATAAGAGTAATTCTTAAAACAAATCATTATAAAAATAAATAAAAAATAAATAAAATTAGATTAATAAAGATATATTATTTATATTTAGTTATAGTAATTGTAAAAAATGTTAGTAATTGTCTTTATCTAAGTTTTATTCCTATAAAGTTACACATTTATTAGTTAAAAAAATGGAGGTGACATTCTCAAAAAATCTGACAAGAATGTTTGAATCTTGCTTTCGATGCTGGAAATGGATTTAGTACCATTAAAACCAGCACCCAAAATTTTAAAACTTGACAACTGTAACCCATATTTCTCAAAATTTCTACCGTATTTTATCAAAATCTTGCCAAAATCCCATTGTTCTTCGGGAAAATTTTAAACCTTGTAAAAAAATATCTATAAAGTGAAACACCCTATCCCAAAAGTGGAAATTTTTTTATATTATTCTCCACCCAAATTCTAATTCTATTTTTTAGGGTAACATACTTTATCCTTAAATTTTAACCCTACTCGGAAGACAATGCACTTACCATACAACAAGCAAAGTTCTGGCTGTGAGGGAATTCCCCCGGTGTGCCAACGTGAACCACTTCGTCGTCTTTTTCATATGTCATTCAACCTTTTTCATAGATCCGACATCCCTAGACATTGAAGCCATTTTCGGGGAAAATTTGCAGGCTAGTTAAAGTACAAAAATTGTAATGGGTAACCTAACCAACAATAATAACTATTCCCTAATAACTAAGTTTGAGTAGAGTATTTAAATAATAACTGCACCTTAGAAGGAAGGAAAGGATAAAAATAAGGCCCAGGATTGGGTTATATGTTATGCACATATAGGAGAATCATTCAATAGGGATCTCATGAAGAAGGCCTTCAAATCAATAGTGTTGCTTATTTATTGTAAAAATTCTAAGATAATTGACAGGCGAAAAAGTTCCTCCTGCAATAGGGTATCATCATTAAATCAAGGTCCCAATTAGATTTATACTTATTTGGTGTGGTGATATCCACAAATATGTGGGCTTGTTCGTCGTTGAATAGATTTCTCCTTGAAAGGAGACTTTCACATAGCTATCCTAAACCTAAATTAAATATAATTTATTAAACATAAATAAAAATAATTAATCTATCTATATATGCTTTATATACTAAATCTAGCTATCCCATTGAGATAAATAAATAGTTCATAATATCCCAGTTGTGAGGATAAACACGTTAAATACTAGATGTTGAGAGGAAGATAAATTTATTTAGATAAGAACTAGTTTACTGCTTTGGAAATTATTAAATACAATGCATAATTAATGTATACAAGATTACATTAACATTTTAACATCTAAATATAATCAACAAAAAGAAATAGGGTAATTCAATTCAAGAATTAAAAATATTTCAAACTATTAGAAAGGAATATTATAGCCCATTCATAACAAAATGCGAGAATAGTCCACACACCATTACCAAGAATGTATTTTCTCTAATCACCAAATTTCAAATCCTTTATTAAATTCATGTAATAGTATACAAAAATCAATATTAGATTCTCAAGCTGAAGAAAACACTAGCATTTGAAATATATCATAAAATAATATACAATATTGACTTCATATGGAAATCATTCCTTCTGAGATCTTCAATCCTTTAATACCTAGCTTGACAATAGTGCACAAGTCCTTTTCCATATGACTTGACCTTTTGTCGCCAAGTTTTGAAAAGAAAACCTAACAACAACATAAGCTCTCTTTATCATAATCGAGCCCCCCTATTCTGATCATGAAGAATCATATTTACAAAATAAATTTAAATAATAGAAATAAAGGAATACTCCATTTTTTTTATATATAAGTCTATAAATAGATAATCTACTGATATAAATTATTTTTCCATAGAAAGTGGAAGTTTTATTTGTTTTGTTGTAAATATTTTCCTCATTGTTCCTTAATTTGATGCTTTTCTTATGTGCAAAATTTTGAATAAAAATCTGAATTGGATATTTTTCCTTCATCCATCAAATCATAGCTTGTAAACTACTTTTCTATAGCTTGTAAACTACTTTTCTAGACAAATTATTATTATCTAGTACAGAAAAACTGAAATATCAGTGATATAATACCTAGCAAATAGTCATCATACTGGAAATTTATTCAAATTCAAATAAAAATATGAAAACTCTGAAACTGGATTAACATTACTTTACAACTAAAACTAATGATTCCAGCAACAAAAAATAGATTAAAATTTAATCTAAATTATTTATAACCCCAATCCTATTCAATTCATTAATTAATCTCACTTTGTTAGATATCGACATATCAATTTCTCGAAGGTTTTAACACATTACTCTTTTTATATCGGACCATTGTCATGACAATCACTGAACTCTCCATCACTTGACGACACTAAAAGGTTAGTCTCGTGAGATATCGGGCGGTTAGTCCATTGGTGTATCATGAATTCAATGCATTTGAATATTGGGTTCAGACGATATCAGGATATTGGCAAACTTGAAACCAAAACTCTACCAAAAATTCTAACATAACAATATAGTGATATGATATCAATTTCCCGAAGGTATTAACATATCACTCTTTTATATCGTGTCGATGTAATGAAAATCATTAAATGGGAAACTCTTCATCACTTGATGACACTAGAAGGTTAGTCCCTCGAGATATCACGTGGTTAGTCAACTGGTGGGCGAGCCTTATTTCAGCTGCCATAGGCCCATTAATGTGGCCCAGGCAGCTGATGCCCGCCGCACGATGGTCTACACTTTTAATCGGACGGTGAGCATCAGCTGCCTGGGCCGCATTAATGGGCCTATGGCAGCTGAAATAAGGCTCGCCCAACTGGTGTATCAAGAAGTCAGTGTATTTGAATATCGAGGTCAAACAAAATTTATATATCGGGAAACTTGAAACTTCAACTCTACCCAAAATTTTGATATAGTGGTATAGTGATATGATGGACTACACTTAATGGTGAAAATTTTATTGGCACCTCTCTTTTAGTTAACTATATCATACATTGGCTTATCAAATATCACCAAAAACAAAACACAAAGATATAACTACAAAATGTCAAGGCTCGAGCATGGAACCTTGTTGCATTTGCAATGTGTCAAATATGGATAGGGTAAGGATCTGAGTGGAATTCTCACATGTTATACTGGTTACCAAAGTACCAGAGATTTATAACTATCAATTGCACCGAGAGGTGCAAAGTAACGCCGAAAGGATGTGTTGGGGAATCTGGAAGTTAAATGGATGAATCGTGCATCCGAGGACAAGGGTTTTTGAATTCTTTGCCTAGATTTATTTCTTGAATGTGGTCATTATTTCCAACGCTGACTCCCCAAGCCGAACTAAGTTCATATATGCATGCGGCCTCAAGGTCTCAGACAATTCTTGGTAATAAATGGTTTAGATGTCAGACATTAAGTCCCACAAAACCCTCTAGATGTTGAGCACTCTGAAGAGCATTCTTCCGCTTTGAAGATATGGAAGCGCAAGCGAAACACTTTATTTTAAACAAAATGTAGATATTTATGTCATAATCATAACAACATTATAGCATATAATGTCAAAACACACATGCAGACATATATGCGATATCGAGATCCCCTATGATCAAAAAACCACTCTACAATAAAGTAGTATCCAACACACTTGCTCTATAAAATACTAGGAAACACAACCTATACTAACTATAGTTATATATTATTCTCATATTAGACGCATTTGTTGTAAGAAAATCCAAATGCCCACATTACAACTTCTGAAACTCAAGGAGATGGTTTTTTTTCTCATCCCTCCACCAAGACCACCTCCAGTGCCACCACCAAGGTCACCACTAGCACAACAGGGACCTACCAAGCCACCACCTATACCTCCAACACTACCACCACCCAAGCCACCACTACCACCAAGATCAGATCGTCCACCAAAGCCACCACCAGCTCCTACGCCTCCACCTACACCAACCCCATTGGTGCCACCTCCACCGCCATCACTAAGGCCTGACCAGAACCAGCACCCCTACCCAGACCTGAAACTCCACCCAAACCACCAGGACAACCCATACCAAAACCTCCACCTAAACCTCCACCTCCATCGAGACTAGAACCTTTGCCTAAACCATCACCTCTGCCCAAGCGGGAACCTCTACCCAACCCACCGCTGCCACCCAAACATGCACCCCCTCCAATACGAAAGTTATCAGGCTTATACACCACCCCCTTACTTTTAACATCCCTAGTTGCATTCGCTAAACCTACCACCAAAGAAAACAGACTCAGAGCGCCAAACTACACACGAAACTCACCCATGGTTGTCAAAATACTTCTTCGACTAGAACCTTCACCTCTCGCATATATCTCGACCAAAGAGAAACACTTTCACGGTGAAGAATCTACAGCCTCCCAGGAATTATATATATAAATATCCATTATTGGTGGTTGAACTTGAGTAAAAGTCAATTTAGATTTAGAAAACATAAGTGTAACATATTTAATTTTCAAAAGGTATGAAGTGTTTGCAAATGCATCTCTCTATAACAATTTTCTTTCTCTTATATCATGTTTATGATAATTGTGTTTAAGGGCATTCCTTTTTAAGAGTTTTTACAAGTTTTTGCACATGTGCTACAAAACATTTGACAATACTTGCATGCATTTTATAAATAGTTACAGTTATATTTTAGAAAAAAAAAGGGTGATTGAATAATAATTTATCCAAACATTTAATACACAATTTGCATCCTTCTAATCTTAATTGTTTTCACAATGTTTGAAGTTAAAAGTGAATAAATCATAGGCACATATATAAGCGCTAAAATGACTACAAATATAAAAAGAACAAAAGAAAAAATCACAACAAATGATCATTTCACATATTTACATTTATTGGTTTGTTCACATGGAGGCTTTATTTACTATAATGTTATTGCTAAAAAAAACTATAATTCAATCACTAAAAATTCAGATCAAATCAATAATACAAAATATATAACTTAAATTACAAATTTCACACATTAAAATTCAAATTTAATTTAAATTTAAATTTAAATTTAATACCACTTGAAAAATAATCATTAATATCCACGGTCCAAAACACATTAATATGTATTTCCTGAATCCAAAGCACATAGCTAAATCTGTGATCCCTAAAATATCTATGGCGTTCAGTTGAAACATCCTAGGTAGGTCTCCAAAGTCCTTAAAATAGTCTTGGCCATTTTGGAGACATTTTCTAAAAATCTCTTAACCCCCACAATGTATGGTTATAACGCTACAAAATGTAAAATATGAAATAGAAAACTGATGTGTTTCCCATCGATTCATACATTCATTCAGTTATTCAGTTCCAGCTACTTCAGAAATGGCAGATCTGAGGATTTCCAGATCCATCAACTAACTGCAATCAAATGAAAGCATGAACACATTTTTACCCTTCATATTATGATGCAGAAACCCTCAATAACATTGACAATGTACGATACGTGAAGAAAATGAGAGAGTGAGAATGAGTATTTTGGGTAGACTTCACTGGATTTCCGACCTGAGTTGCATCCACCATATTACCAAGGTTTTCGTTGTTCAACAATGAACAGTGCTCTGTTCTGTTCATTCTTGTTTTGAAATAGACTCCCACATTTTTTCATTAAAGGTTTTTCATCCTACTTAACATGCAATGATGCATGGAAACACCAGAGCAAGTTTCCCCCAATTTTTCGAGCGAGGAATTCTCTGCTACTGCTACAGTTTGGTCGCAGTAGCGTTTCTTATTTGGACCGAGCACATGACTACTTTAACACCAGATGGGATATCATTTCTCAAGTTCAAAGCACACCTAAATGACACCAAAAAGTTCTTAAGCCACTAGAATGAATCAGATGCTAATCAATGTGAGTGGACGGGAATAATCTGTGACCATGTTGGCAGATGAGTTATCGTTGTTAATATTACTTATATGCACCTTGGTGGAAATAAAAAAATTTGTAGAGACTAGCTCTTCAAGACAACAACTTGCACAGTTTTATCCCACCAGAATTTGCTAACAGTACTGAGTTGCGAGCATTGTATCTCCGAACAACTACCTGGAGGGTGAAATTCCTGCAGGCCTGGGAAAACTCTCCAATCTTATGATACTGGATCTTTCCAGAAATTCATTGAAAGTTCCAATCCCTCCCTCTATTGTCGATATGAGCAGATTAAAATTTCTGAACCTATCGACCGATTTTCTGGCCCAAGAAATCCCCAAAATTGTAGTTTTACAAGGTTTTGGGAATTTGTCGTATACATCCTAGGATATAATAAAGAGAATTGAAACATTTGATGATACTGATATCATTGGGTCTGGAGGCTTTGGTATCGTGTACAAATTGGTGATGTATGACAACAGTGTGTTTCCAGTGAAGAAAATTCTAGACAACGGGGTAAGATCAGAATGCTTGTCTGAAAGAGAGCTTGAGATTTTGGGAAGTATCAAGCATAGAAACCTTGTGAATTTGCGAGGTTATTGCAATTATCCATCAGCCAAACTTCTTATCTAAGACTACTTGCCTGTGTGAAGCTTAGACAAGTTACTACATGAAAATAGAGAAATAGATTCAGCTCTAGAATGAAGTGCTCGATTAAAAATAGCCATTGGAGTAGCTCGAGGTCTGGCTTATTTGCACCATGATTTATATCCTCGCACTGTACATCATGATGTAAAGTCGAGCAATATATTTTTGGGTGACAATTTGGAGTCACATGTATAAGATTTCGGCGTTGCAAAACTCTTGGAAGACGATGAGACACATGTGACCACCATTGTAGCTGGCACATTTGGCTACTTGGCACCAGAGTATATGCAAAGTGGGCAAGCAACAAATATATTTGATGTGTACTCCTTTGGAGTTGTTCTTCTATAGTTTCTTAGCAGAAAACGGCCAACAGACCAATCATTTGTAATCAAAGGTTTGAATGTTGTTGGATGGGTGAACACACTATTGAGGGAAAATAGGTTGGAAAAAATCATTGATACACATTGTGATTGCAATTGCAAAGAAAGAATGGAGGTTATTCTGCAAATCATTGTGAGGTACATAGCTTCCAATCCTGAAGAGCATCCAACAATGAACCAATTTTTTCAGATGCTAGAAGCATAGACAATGTCTCCATGCCCTGGTGACTTTTATGGATCTAATTTAGAGTAACGTGATGAATTCAATCCCAGGCTTTCCATACTCGTTTTGGAAATTAACTTCTCATTTCTGGGCTATTGGCCATAAACATTTTATGCCCTCGATTGTTTTGTTCTGGTCTACTTGTATATATTACCCATTTTGGTAACTAACTTCTTTTCTGGGGGATATTGGCCATAAACTGTTTACATCACCGATTTTTATGTTATGTATGCTTGTATATATTTGGGATTCGGGCAGATAAAGCACTCAGTATTCTTATAATGCAAAGCCTTTCCATCACTTTAAATTAATGGCTAGAGAAGGAGCTGAGCGCGAGCAATGGAATTGTGAACCAGGTGTGACCTGAGCAGGCAAGTGTGACCAAAGCAAGAAGTGAGTAGGGATAAATGGTTGTGTTGGGAGGTGGAGGGCACTCGTTCTTTGCAGGAGCTAGTGGAGGAGGCAAAGTGCTAGTGGAGTAGGTAGAGCGCACTCGTTCTGGGCAGCACCTGGCATAGGAGGCGATGCGACCGATGAATGAGGCAATGCGACCAATGAAGAAAGCAATGCAGCTAGCGAAAGAGGCAATGTTACTGATGGAGAAAGCGATCCTGCTGCCTGAGGAGGCGAAATGTGTCAAAATATAATTTTGTGGAAGGACAATAATAAAATTTTTTGATTGGGTGAAGTAAACAGTGTTTTCCAACCCAATCTCATAAAGAAAACGCCTTTCGATGTAAAACGTAAATTTGAAATATCCTAATATTCTAATATCCTGATTTTGTTACTTTCACATCATGACACTAGGAATGATGTCATAAGCAATGTCATGGTGGTGTCATGTGTAAGACGTGTTACAAATGATGGCATGGAAATTCCATGTGAAGGACACATGTAAAGAAAATATGTCATTTTCTTGTTGTAAATGTTCAAAACTGAGTACCACATATCAATGGACACATCATATAAAGTTTCAAATGGCACATCAATTGACATATCGAATGATACATTAGGTGACATGTCAGATGTCATGTCATACACCATGTTATATGACACATCATATGCCATGTCAGGAGAAACATCATATGCCATTCAAATGGCATGTGTCACAACATGATTAGTCATCCATTAATGAGATGGAACGTTGATTTGGCATACTGACATATCAATGTGGTGGAGACAGGGAGACTAACACTCGAAAGAAAAAACAAATAAAGGTAAAAGGGTAGCTTCTTGAGGAATGTAAAATTAAATAGTTGAAAGAGACAAAACATGAAGGAACAACAATGATGAAATGCATATATTTTCCAACAAATAAGGCAACTAGACCATGTAGAATTAACATTAGTTGCTTTACCATGTAACATGATGCACTATTTGTTCATGCCAATTCAAGCATCCACAGACTTTCAAAAGAAAAATGGATATATGGAAATGAAACAAAAGAAAAAACTAATACAAAACACATAACATTCATTAATGGTAGAGGAACAAAGAAAGAGCCGTCCCAGCTATGAAATTAGTTTATTCGGTTGCGTAATAAGATTTACCCCTCTCAAAATATAAATCTATTTCCTTGTTTTCAATGTCCTTAAAAACACTGAACATGTCAAAGAATAAAGACTGGTGCATCATAAATGAATGAGATAGTTGCAAAAGAATTGTTTTCTCCTAAATTTTACTACCTTGAAAAATTATAATTATAAGAATGTTGGATAGTACTTTTTTTTCATTAATCCTAAATGAAAGTACATATCATGGCTTAGAGAAATGTCTTTTGGCTTATGCCACATTTATAGATTCAAAAAATGTTGTGGCATTCAATATCACAAAGTTTAAAGTTCACAATGTTTGTGATAGAAGAAAAAAGTCAAAATATGATGTAATCGATGATTTAAAGGAAACAAGTTGTTTCGAAATAAAAAAAAATGATAGTAATTTGTATGTATGTTGCTTCACCAATAGTTGGAAATGAAAATGAATTTATTACATTTTTGAAAAATAATATACCTATTCTTGTAGGTATTTGTTGCATTATTCATTATGAAACTTTAGCTACATCATATGCTTCCAAAAGAATACTTGAAATATTATTTGTTGAAAAAATGACAAATAAGGTATATTCTTGGGTGTAAAATTATTTTAAAATTAATCAATTTATTGTTCCAAAGGAACTTATGCAACTTGATGCTCTTCAATTTCTTGAAACCAATGTAGTTAAATTTATTTGAAGAGGACAAGTCATTGAAAGGCCTTCTACATTGTTGCCTTCCATGTTGACTTTGAAGAAAAATTAAAGGAAGCACTCATGTTATCCTAAGTCAATGATCTTTTCTATTCAATTTTGTTTACATATGCTTGTAGACATAATGTATGAAATAAAATAGTTGAATAAGAAAATTCAGCAAGAGTATGTTGATGGTATCTCTTTAGAGAAAATTATTGATGTTACTATAAGCACTTTAAAAATGTGGTTTTTACGAAGTGACACATTTAAGAAGACATGAATTAGTTATTTAAATTTTTATATTCATCTAAATATCACTATCTAGAGATTGCTAATAAAGGGGAACTTGTTCATGGGCACAAATTGTGATTTGTAGTCAATTCTACGCGCATATGGTGATTGTATTGATACACAAAAACAATCATGGAAACCTTGCATGGATAGACTAGTAGAGAGTTGAAAGAAACTTGAAAAGGAATATGTTCAAGCTCTTGTAAGGAGTTTGAATGGAAGATTCTTTGATCTTGCTTTTCTCAACTTTGCAAGGTTATTTAGCCATTTTCATTATTTATAGGAAATTTGTGGCAAAGAAGAGAATTCAAACAATTATCTATGTAAATAACTTTCTCAACACCTTTGACATAATTTATGTCAACAAGAAGACAATAAAATATTATTCTATTTTGAAGCTTGATTAAAATATTTTCATACATTTGTTGATACTCTTAATCTGAAATGTAAGTGGTCATCCATGGAACATGGTTGGAGGATTTTTTTTGTGTCACAATGTTACACACTAATTTTCCAGACATATAAAAAATATAGTAGACAACACTTACCATTCATGCATGTATAGTTGCATGTGATTGAGGATTCTCAAGACAAAATATTATAAAAGATGTATAAAGCACAAAACTATCATTAAATAAATTATATGCTGGTTTGGCTCCATCACGTGCCTTGATGTGAGTGCCACTACTTAGGTATAAGGTATACTAAATTTTGAAAAATGAATTTTATATATATATATATATATATATATATATATATATATATTTGTGTGTGTGTGTGTGTGTGTGATGATATTGTATTCTATATAATGTAGGATAAAATAAAATATTTTTTCTAATTTTTTGTGGTTTAAGGATAATAAATGTGATTTCATCCATAGGGTCTTGGATAGATGGTGATCAAGTGCTTTGTTAAGAAACTCCTAGATGTGAAGTCATCAGTTCAATTCCACACTCCTAGATGTGAAGTCACTAGTTCAATTCTCCACCCTGATTGAGGTGATATATTGGACATGATGAAGATGCAGTTCTGCGAAGCTTAAGAAAAAAGATAGTAAATGTGATTTCATAATACTTTTATGTTTAAACATTATAACCATACATTTTTCCCTTGAACCATTATAATAATATAAATGGGTTTTTTCAACATATAATAAATTTAATAAGTTAATCTTGTATTCCTAATAAAAATTCAAAAGGAATACCTAGTAGCTATATGTTTTTTGTTTACCTTTTTCACCATGATATAATTTTAATAATTTTAATTTTGAGTTATTCAAATTATATTTTTTAAAGCATAAATATATTAAATTTCCAAAAAAATGTAAAATGCTTATTTTCTATAAATTTAATAATGTAAATATGAAATTTCAATAAAGTTTCAGAAAATCGAGTGGAAATTTTATTAAGAAAACCAAATGTATAATATTTAGATTATTTTAATAATAAGAGAGTGAAGATTTTCACAGTTGTTCATAATGAGAAGAATTTCTGAAATAACCTTTGTGTAATGGATTTATAGTCCATCCAACATTTATGCCTTCTGGTCCTTGATGATGGGTGGAGTGTCCACCCAAAAAGTCAAATGAATTATAAATATATTACACATGTTAATAGGAAAATTATCTTTATATTAATAAATTTAATTATTAAACAAAAATAAATATCATTCTTATAAGAAAAGAAGAGTAATTATTAAAACAAATCATTATAAAAAGGAAGAAGATTAATAAAGATATATTATTTATATTTAGTTAGAGTAATTGCAAAAAATGTTAGCAACTCACTTTATCTAAGTTGTATTCCTATAAAGTTACACATTTATTAGTTAAAAAATGGAGGTGACATTCTCAAAACATCTGACAAGAATGCTTGAATCTTGTTTTCGATGGTGGAAATGGATTTAGTCCCATAAAAAACCAGCATCCAAAATTTTAAAACTTGACAACTGTAACCCATATTCCTCAAAATTTCTACCAGATTATCAAAATCTTGCAAAAATTCCATTGTTTTCCAGGAAAAGTTGAAACCTCATAAAAACCTATTTGTTAATTGAAATACCCTATCCCATAAGTGGAAAATTGTTTATAATCTTCTCCACCCAAATTCTAATTCTATTTGTTAGGGTAGCATACCCTATCCTTAAATTTTAACCTTGCTCGGGAGCCAATGCCCTTGCCATACAACAAGTGAAGTTATAGTTGTGAGGGAATTCCCCTGGTGTGCCAACGTGGACCACTTCGCCGTCTTTTTCATATGTCATTAAACCTTTTGCAAAAATTTGGCATCCACAGACGTTGAGGCCATTTTCAGCGAAAATTTGCAGGCCAGTTAAACTACAGGAATTGTAATCGGTAAACTAGCCACCAATAATAAATATCCCTTAATAACTAAGTTTAAGTAGAGTATTTAAATAAAAGTGCACCTTGAAAGGAATGAAAGGATAAAAATGAGGCCTAGGATTGGGTTATATGTTATGCACATATAGGAGAATAATTCAATAGGGATCTCGTGGAGAGGGCCTTCAAATCAATATTGTTGTTTATTTACTACAAAAATTTTGAGATAATTGACAGGAAAAATAGTTCCTCCTGCAATAGGGTATAATCACTAGATCAAGGTCCCAATTAGATTTATACTTATTTGGTGTAGCGATATCCAAAAATATGTGGGTGTGTTCGTCATTGAATAGAATGCTCCTTGAAAGGAAAATTTCACATAGCTTTCCTAAACCTAAATGAAATATAATTTATTAAACATAAATAAAACTAATTAATCTATCAATATCTACTTTATATAATAAATCTAGCTATCCCAATGAGATAAATAAATAGTTCATAATATCCCAATTGTGAGGATAAACACGTTAAATACTAGATGTTGAGAGGAAGATAAATTGCTTTAGATAAGAACTAGTTTACTACTTTGGAAATTATTAAATACAATGCATAATGTAATGTATACAAGATTACATTAAAATTTTAACATTTAAATATAATCAACAAAAAGAAATAGGATAATTCAATTCAAAAATTAAAAATAATTCAAACTATTAGCAATGAATATTATAGCCCATTCATAACAAAATGCGAGAATAGTCCACACTCCATTACCAAGAATGTATTTTCACTAATCACCAACTTTCAAATCCAAATTTCGATAATAGTATACAAAATTTAATATTAGATTCTCAAGCTCAAGAAAGCACTAGCATTTGAAATATATCAAAAAATAGTATATACTTTTGACTTCATATGGAAATCATTACTTCTGAGATCTTCAATCCTTTAATACCTAGCTTGACAATAGTGCAAAATTCCTTTTCCATATGACTTGACCTTTCGTCGCCAAGATTTGAAAAGAAAACCTAACAACAACATAAGCTCTCTTTCTCATAATCGATCTCCCCCTGTTCTAATAATGAAGAGTCATATTTACACGATAAATTCAAATAATAGAAATAGACGATTAATCCATTTTTTCCTTAAAAATTCTATAAATAGATAATCTATTGATCTCAATGATTTTTTCATAGAAAGTGGAGGGTTTATTTGTTTTGTTGTTAAATATTTTCTTCATTATTCCTTGATTTGATGCTTTTCTTCTGTGTAGAAATTTGAATAAAGATCTGAATTGGATATTTTTTCTTCATCCATCAAATCGTAGCTTGTAGAATTCTTTGCTAGAGGAATTATTATTGTCTAGTACAGAAAAAATGAAAGAAAAACTGAAATATCAATGATATAATATCTAGAAAATGGTTTTCATACTCGAAATTTATTCAAATAACAATAAAATATTAAAACTATTAAAACTAGCTTAGCATTATTTTAAAACTCAAACTAATGATTCCAAAAAAAAAACATTTTAATCTAAATTATTTATAGCCCTAATCCTAATCAATTTATTAATTAATCTCACTTTACTGGTGTTGTGGAGGTAAATCCACTCTGCGGACAGAGGCGATCCCTACTAGCCCAGATCGGGTCTAGCAACAATCGTCACACGCTATGGTGCAGGTTCCTAATTGCAAATAAACCAACTAGCGATGAAGGCTTACCTGGAATCCAACGTTGTTGCTTGTAGAGAAAGTAGCGCTCCCGTTCCTTAGCTCCAATAGATCACAATCCTCATGATCTCCGTGATCGGACACCTGCACACGTAAGAAACACAACAAACGCAAGAGTAAAATCCAATATATGCAACTATATGTCAATCAGAGAAGACATAACTCATTATCATAATCAACAATAGGATTGGAACCATAACCAATAGTCTCTTATCATTAATCAATCAAAGAAGAATACAACCATAGCTCTGATGCTGAATTCTCCTTCGGAGGGTCGCCAGCGGAACACGTCTCGAAAAAGCCTGTCGGGGATGGGACAAACCTCTCTCTTCGGATGTCTCGAAAATAATCTCCTTGCTTGGATTTGGCCTTAAGGGAATGAATCAAGGCTCTTGCAGCATAAGGCTCTGATGGCTCTTGGGGACTTGGAGACTAGCTATTCAGCCATTCAGCCCCTTCATCAATGGATGAAGGCTATATTTATAGAGGAGAGGAGGAGGTTGGGATCCCTAAAATAGTGGAAGGGAGGCCTTATCCCTTGGGAGGTTCCCCATAAGGTGGAAACAAGAGGCCAAAGGAGGAAGGCCATGGTTATTCAGTCGAAACCACTCCTGATGACTCATCCACGAAGTTGTTGTAATCGAAACTTCGCCTCTTTTTTTAAAAAACTTTCCAAAATTAGATTGGCGCGGGTGCTTAGCTGGGAAAAAGTGCCAATTGGCGTGGGCTCAGTGTTAATTTTCCTCATTGGCGCGAGTACATAACGGGCTACCAGCGCCAAGGTAAAAACAGGTGTTTTTAGGGGTCTACTCAGGAAATGATCAACAGGAGAAATTTTGTCCTCCTAGAAAGGGATGCAATGATGGTGTTTTCAAGGCATGACACTGCTTATTGGTCACAAAAATGACCCTCCAATGGGCGAGATTGGGATTGCAGGGACGGGGACAATTACTGTGTAATAGATGCCCCCTAAAGCACGAGGCCCGAAAGAGAGAGAGGGGTGAAATGCTTTCTTATAACAGACAGAATCCAGGGTCTTGCGCTCCATCTCGACCCGAACAAAGTACAAGTTCAAGCATGCAAATATGTGGGCTGAAGTCGAACATGCAAGAACATCGCCTGATTACCAGCCGATAATGAAAGTTGTTAATAGACGCGAGAGGTACCACCATTAATGCCAATGGTCCTAAAGGTACTACAGGTACAATCTACGGCATGTGAAAAAATGAGCTGACGTCGAACACCCTCAGAATCACTCGATCGGAGGCCAATGATGAAAACCTCACGTTGAATGCGAAGAACCTGCCATTGAGGCATACAGGCTCCAAGGTACCAGAAGGGAGTCTCTAGATCAGCTTCCTGGATAATGAGCTGAAGTCGACAGGAAGTGACCTTGATCAAATGTGGGCCATAGTGTTTCCCACATCATCGACACGAGACAGAGGAACATAATGTCTTTGTGAATTAAGATCAGATGAGAATCAGAGGAAGTTTGAAATCTGCAGAGGTCAACTTCTCTTGAACATATTGGCGGCATGACAGTGGATTTGGCAGTATTTGACATCAAAAGATCAAGGGTCATGATGACAAGGTAAAGAGCAGATGAGAGGTCAAAAGGGATCACCCAAACCCATGGAGGAAAGTGGAAAACGAGATGAGATATCCCCAACCCGACACGAATGTAGACAAGTGCCATGTTCAAGAGCGACATACTTCCGACACGACAATGATGTTGGTTCCATTTTCCCCACCATTTCTGGAAAGTACCTCTTTATTTTTACACAAGCTTGAAGAGGATACCATATGCTTGTCACATAAATTCGTCCTTCGGACGAATCCATCCTAGTACTTTTAACGAGCCCTAGGAAGGAGGAACTCGAATACTGTCATTACGACTGAATCCAATGTCATCAGGGTTTAACGAGTCTAACAAAGGAATAACTCGGCGTCTTTTCATGTTTAGAGAGTTTGAAAAGACAGCGGAAAAGTAAAATCCAATGGTCCCTTTTCGTAAATAGTTTCTCAGACCCGAAAATGTAGAAAACTTTGTCTAAGAAAACCTCCTAGTCGTGATAGGCTAGGGTATTCCTTTTTCGTAAATAATCTATCCCAGCCCGAAAAAGGGGTAAACGTATACTGGGTAGATTTAGTTTCATAGCCACTTTTACGATATCAAAACAACAAGGGACTTGTAAATCTTTTCATGTTTAGGGAGTCAGAAAAGAGCTAAAAGTTGACTCCTCCTGGAGGAACGAGTGGTATAAAGGGTAGCAACTAGTTCCGGTAATGGTGGAACTGCTCAGAACAAGTAAAGGTCAAGAGACTGGCTGACAAGACCACTCATCGCAGCGGTTCCTCAAGAACGAGTAAAACAACCAATTGAAGGCATATGATCGGCCAAGCAGATAGTGACGATGGCGTGAGAAAACCAAGGCTCATCTGGCAAAAACAGGCTGATAAAAATGGCAATCACAAGAGGTAAAATGGGAAAGGTTTCATTTTTACACAAGCTTGAAATCAGGAAACTCTGCTTGAAGTTGGTTTCATTTTTACAAAATCTTGAAATCAGGAAACTCTGCTTGAAGTTGGTTTCATTTTTACACAAGCTTGAAACAAAGATAAACTATGCTTGAAACCGGTTTCACTTTTACACAATCTTGAAATGGAAACAAACTATGCTTGAAAAAATCAAGCATGCCCCCAGTATGGTGACTCAATTCGAGGTACATGCCCCCCAAGCTTCAGTCCATGCACCTGAGTAAACAGATGGAGGGAGTGAAGGTTCAAGTTACGAGATCTAAGAAAGACTCGAATGGGATTTTATGAGATCTTATCAAAGACTCGAATTGAACAGGAAAGTGTTTCATTGTTTTAATGAGGTTGACACATTAAAAGAACTATCCTCAGAACACCTTGTTTCATGGTTTAAGGAGCTTGGCACAAGACAAGGAACTTTGCTCCGACAACCTTGTTTCATTTTTTAAGGAGCTTGACACAAGACAAGAAACTCTGCTCCGGCAACCTTGTTTCATTTTTAAGGAGCTTGACACAAGAAAACGAACTCTGCTCCGACCAGCTTGTTTCATTTTTTAAGGAGCTTGACACAAGAAAACAAACTATGCTCCGGCTGGCTTGTTTCATTTTTAAGGAGCTTGACACAAGACACGGAACTCTGCTCCGACAACCTTGTTTCATTTTTTAAGGAGCTTGACACAAGACAAGAAACTTTGCTCCAACCAGACCCGGTTTCATTTTTTAAGGAGCTTGACACAGGAAAAAGAACCATGCTTCGACAGAATTCATCATAATGAACAAGAAGTCATCGCTTCCAAGAGTTTCCCATCCGATGGAAGGAAAACGTCTCAGAAATCAGGACCCAATGCCCCCAGCACACTATGTATGATAGCATCATCACTAAGTACAGGCATGGGGTAGGTAGCCACATAGTTGACCTGCTGTGGGGCAGATACAACAGGTGGATAAAAACCAGGAAGGGATGATGGTGGGCCAGCTGCCATATCAGGACCAAATAAGGAAAGTTGATCAATGGTCACGATCCGCCCTTCATGTGGAAAACAGACCACACGAAAAAGGGAGGAGACAAGCGCTCCCATGGCATAGGTGCAATCGTGCCCAAAAATCAGATTGAAATCCAAGGGGCCTGGAACAACCATCACGTCCATATGGACGGTTTTACCTCCCAAAGTAAGAGGTAACCTTGGAAGGATCCCTAATGGTTGACTCGTTGGAAGGATCCCTAATGGTTGCCAGGTAGTTGAGAATAAAACACTAACAGATGCGCCTTCGTCTATAATGGTGCTAGGTACGACCAAACCAAAAGCCTGTACTGTGATCTCGAAAGGCACATAAGACGGAAGGCGGTATCCTGTAAATCGATTCTAATCAAAGGAAGCGACCAAACTACTCGGAGGGGTTACCATTGAACCAAGAAGGTCTTCCCCTGGTGTTACGAAAGAAGAAGGAGCATCCTCCACGACCTCCATCTCGAAGGTAGGAGGAGTATCCTTCGAGACCTCCATCACGGGAGGCGGAGGAGCAGCTTCTTGAGGGATAGGGACAGGAGAATATCTCTCCAAATCCGAGGAATCTGAAGAAGCAAGAAGAACCTGGGGGATGTGAGGTCCACTCTCAATGGAAAAGACCTGGTGCACTGCAGACGGGGCCAGCTCAACCGATCCCACAACCAATGGTTGTTCAGGGACGGATTCTTGAATTTGAATTTCCGAGGGAGCGGGATCGACCAAGGATGACTCGTGACCAATCGTGGCATCAGCTGGCGGAAGACTCAAAGAAAGTTGTTTGTAACCAGCCAAAAGGCATGGCGTAGAAACAGCCGAGTTGTCCAAAAATCTCTTAGCTTCATCCATGTATGGACAAAGGTGAATGGCATGGTGCCCCCCACACAGCTTACATGGATTGGTAATCTTAACCTGCTTCTTAGGAGCCTTACTAGTACCAGTTGAAGATGTGCCCCCAACTTGGCTCCCGGAAGCCAAAGGCAACGGCGAATGACCGTTGGACCATGCTTCGAGCACCTTGGGAATGCCAAGGCAATCTCGAAGAAGATGGTCTCCCGTGCACAACATGCACAACATGCAAGGGAACTTGACTTTCTGTGGAGGGTTGGGAGGTTTGTCAAGAGGAGGTGTTTTAGAAGCAGTAGTCGTAGCCTTAGCCTCTTGCTTATCAAACTTTCTTCTTTGTCTTATTCTTCTTCTTCTTAGCCAGATGGTTACTCGAATCCAGACTTTCACTAGGCGAAGTAGAAGAGGATGACGCAGAAACAGGTGAAGAAGGGGAGAGGTCCACCTTGGAATCAACATGATGTTGTTCAGGCGAAGGAACTAATTGAACAGTAGCCGAGACATTCGGGACCACAGAGGTTGAAAACAACCAAACAGGAAACCCAACAGTTAACCCAGTAATGGACAACGTTGCCATATAAGGGGCACCAACATTTTCAAAAGGAGGAAAAGGACCAGGATTCCCTTCGAAGGGGATTCCTTGGTTGGTGAACTTCGGAAAAGTTGCCATCAGAAACGATCTTAGAACAACACCCTAAGGAAACTAACTTTAACCAGGGATATTTCGTGGGCAGTTAATTTTTAAAAAATTGAAACAAAACTCTGTTGTTTCATCTTTTAAGAGTCTAGAAACAGACAAAAGGTGACTCTATCTCTTTCAGTTTTGAAACAAGCGTGAAAGGACAAGCGCTTGATGATCTTTTCAAATTTAAAGAGTCAGATAAGATCAAAATGACTGCTCAGGAATACTAGGCAAAGGGTGTACCAAATAACCGTGAACTGCAATATACACCTTGGTTTCAAAATGAAAGAGAAATCAACCAAGGACTTGACATACGTGCAGGCAATCTCCCCGAATGTTGTGTCCGGTGTATCACAGGTATAGGGCGGCAGACTCGGCTTCCTACGGATAAAGGATAGCAACCTAGTGGGGTCTCCCTTTATATACGCGATGGTATGGGGAGCACAAGTTTGTACTAGTGCTGTCTAAAGCCAAGAGGCGAACGACAGCTACTAGGTTTAAAGACGTCGGAACACGTCTCTAGCCTAGACCTCTAAATATTTCGTTAATGTTCCAATGCTACCTTAGTGTAAGTTAAGTAAATTTTATGGTTGATCTTCAATTATGTCTCGGTTTCAAGGCCCTACCGCATGTCATTTGAAAATCTCCTATATGCGACTATATGAGAAAGGAAATCTTTCAATTCGATGAATGTTATCTAGTTAAGGGAAGAGCTTCAAACAATGATGCGACATAAAACAACACTGCAAACGAAATCTTTTCCAAACTAGATGACTTTCGCTATCCAAAAGTAATTCCAAACATTCAACGATGCGAATAATGCAATGTAATCTATGAAAAATCCTCTTTTTCGAAAACTATGCAATTGTAATCTATGCACAATTTCCTTTTCTTATTCAAATTATAAGAATGCACTCAATGCATTTTTCGATGAAATGATAATCTACTTAATGCATGCTTTTAATGAAAGAGAATGCACTCAAAGCGAGTTTTAGCTTTCAATCATTAAACAATGTGATCTAAGTTCAATGATGAATCTCAAAAAACACTTATCAATGCAATGTGATCTAATGCATTTTAACAAAAGCAAACTTTGAGATGAAAACTAAATAAACACAAATCCTCTTAATGAAGGATGAATTCAAAAGAGATGTAAACAAACACTAAGAATGCAATCGTTGTTTCAAACACTTTGTAACGAAATCCCTCAAAAGGCGACAAGACATATGAGGTCAAACACAAAGAGGACTTCCAAAGCAAGAGATCAAAACAAGGCATTCATTCCCTTTTACACCAAACAATCATGGAGAGAAGACATTTCAAATAATGAGCAATGTAATCTATGCTCATATAGAGAAAAGACCGGAAGGGAAAGACACACTGGTGAAGGATTCAGGGAAAAAGTCTCAATTTTCACACACCCTGAAATTGGCCCGACTTTGTCATTGACAACTAGCGCCAACTGGCGCAACTTGCTCACTAACAACTAGCGCCAATGCCCAATTGGCGCGGGTTGCTAACTGACAACAAGCGCCAACGCCTGAAAATGAAAAAACAAATAATTTCTCCCAACCAAGACCAGACTCACCACTTCAAGCAGGATCTAAAACAAACCCAGAAGCAAAGTACTGACCAAAAGAAACTTCCAAACAAGGGTAAACCCTAGCACCTACAGGAGATGGCACGACTGTCTAGCTGTAATCTGTGCCAGACAGAGAATGGCGCGAGTGATGAACTGGCAACCTGCGCCAACTGGCGCGACTGTCAGGGCTAAACTCGCGCCAATCAAGCCAACTATGAAAAGGTGAAAATTCGGAAAAGCAGAGATCAGATCTGATCCTCTGGGGCTGAACCAAAAGCCAAACACAAAAAGAGCCAGCCAAAAGAGCCGATCAAGCAAGCAGAATCGAGAAACAACCAAAAAGACAAGACAATACTCCAAGCGTTCAGTTCATAAACTAAATCGGAGATTGACTGAAGCAGCTTTGATCTACTTCTCTAATACAGAGCAATAGCATTTCGAAGGCTATCTGGCTAACTTCAGGCTCCGTCTGTAGCTTACAAAGTAGAACAAAAACAAGCTATACATTCCCCAGCGGAGTCGCCAAATTTTTGGCGAGGTAAATCCCTAGTGGAGTCGCCAAATTGTTGTGGAGGTAAATCCCTTCTGCGGACAGAGGCGATCCCTACTGGCCCAGATCGGGTCTAGCAATAATCGTCACATGCTATGGTGCAGGTTCCTAATTGCAAATAAACCAACTAGCGATGAAGGCTTACCTGGAATCCAACGCTGTCGCTTGTAGATAAAGTAGCGCTCTCGTTCCTTAGCTCCGGCAAATCACAATCCTCACGATCTCCGTGATCGGACACATGCACACGCAAGAAACACAAGAAACGCAAGCGTAAAATCCAGTATATGCAACTATATGTCAGTCATAGAAGACATAACTCATTATCATAATCAACAACAGGAGTGGAACCATAACCAATAGTCGCTTATCATTAATCAATCAAAGAAGAATACAACCATAGCTCTGACGTTGAATTCTCCTTCGGAGGGTCACCAGCAGAACACGTCTCGAAAAAGCCTATCAGGGATGGGACAAACCTCTCCCTTCGGATGTCTCGACAATAATCTCCTTGCTTGGATTTGGCCTTAAGGGAATGAATCAAGGCTCTTGCAGCATAAGGCTCTGATGGCTCTTGGGGACTTGGAGACTAGCTATTCAGCCATTCAGCCCCTTCATCAATGGATGAAGGCTATATTTATAGAGGAGAGGAGGAGGTTGGGATCCCTACAATAGTGGAAGGGAGGCCTTATTCCTTGGGAAGTTCCCCATAAGGTGGAAACAAGAGGCCAAAGGAGGAAGGTCGTGGTTATTCAGTCGAAACCACTCCTGATGACTCATCCACGAAGTTGTTGTAATCGAAACTTCACCTCTTTTTTTAAAAAACATTCCAAAAGAAGATTGGCGTGGGTGCTTAACTAGGACAGAGCGCCAATTGGCGCAGGCTCAGCGTTAATTTTCCTCATTGGCACGAGTACATAACGGGCTACCAGCGCCAAGGAAAAAACAGGTGTTTTTAGGGGTTTGCTCAGGAAATGATCAACAGAAGAAATGTTGTCCTCATGGAAAGGGATGCAATGATGGTGTTTGCAAGGCATGACACTGCTTATTGGTCACAAAAATGACCCTCCAATGGGCAAGATGGGGATTGCAGGGACGGTGACAAATTACTGTGTAACAACTGGATATCGACATATCAATTTCCCTAAGGTTTTAACACATTACTCTTTTTATATCGGGTCGATGGAATGACAATCACTAAACCCTCCATCACTTGACAGCACTAAAAGGTTACTCTCACAAGATATCGGGCGATTAGTCCATTGGTGTATCATGAGTTCAATGTATTTTAGTATTGGAGTCAAACTATATCAAGATATTGGGAAACTTGAAACTAAAACTATACCAAAAACTCTAATATAACAAGATAGTGATATGATATCAATTTCCTGAAAGTATTAACATATAACTCTTTTATATCGTGTCGATGTAATGAAAATAATTGAATGGGAAACTCTCCATCACTTGACAACAATAGAAGGTTATTCCCTTAAGATATCAGGTGGTTAGTCAACTGATGTATCAGGAAATCAATGTATTTGAATATCGAGGTCAAAAAATATTAAGATATCGGGAAACTTGAAACTACAAATCTACCAAAAATTTCAATATAGTGGTATATTGATATGATGGACTACACTTTATGGTGAAGATTTTATTGGTACCTCTTTGTTATTTAATGGTATCATACATTAGCTTATCATATATCACCAAAAATAAAACACAAAGGATATGTCTACAAAATGTCAATGTTCAAGGATGGAACCATGTTGCATCTGCGATGTGTCAAATATGGATAGGGTAAGGATCTGAGTGGAATTCTCACATGTTATACCAGTTACCAAAGTACCGGAGATTTATAAAAATGTAAATTTGAAATCTCCTAATATTCTAATATCTTGATTTTGTTACTTTCACATCATGACATCAGGAATGATGTCACAAGCAATGTCATGATGGTGTCATGTGTGAGACGTGTTACAAATGATGATGTGGAAATTCCATGTGAAGGACACACGTCAAGAAAATATGTCATTTTCTTGTTGTAAAATGCTCAAAACTGAGTACCACATGTCAATGGACACATTATATGTCATGTCAAATGGCAGATCAATTGACATATCAAATGCCACATTAGGTGACACATCAAATGAAGTTTGCAACAAGAAACAGTGAAAATGGCATCCAGAAGCAACAAGACAGCACCTACACTAGTGTGGGACCACATGTCATGTAGTGATGGGTCCTAGAAATACATTAGTGGGAAATTCAATTTATTTAATAAATTGGATATGTGTCAAATTTAATTATTCCTTAATTAAATTGGACAATAAAATGTAATCTTATCTCATAATCACTTGTAATAGTTAACTTAGTGTGATAAACTTAGTTATCTCATGAAATTCAAGTTGAGGGTAGTTGGTGAGGCATGCAGAGTGATTCTATTAGTTATGGAGTTCGAATTGCAGTTGTTGCATTAGTTTAATGCATGAGAAATCAGTTAACTCAATTAATTGAGTTAAATTCAGTTGAACTAGTTGTACTTGTTTATTGCACTACTGAGATATCAAGTGAATTAAATTAGATTTAATTCACATGAAATGATATGCCATGCAAATGATGATTTCCTATTAATAGTTGCATGCATGTCAGTTCTAGTGGAGACCCAGTTGAGACAAAGGTTAAATGGAAGTTAACTATCAGTTGTGTTATTAACAAACTGCCCAGATGCAGTTAAAACACCACATGATTGCCCATGATACTAGTGCAGTCGAGAAAGGCTGAAATTCCTAAGGAATAGGAATTTCATTCTTCATGAATTACGTGAGCAAGGCAGGCTGAAGACAGGCTGAGAATTGGCTAAGTGTTGGCCCGATTTTGTCAGGATCAGTGTGAGACGATAGGCAGAGTGCAGGAGACTCTTGTGAGAAGAGTGCATTGTAATTGTTTCATGATTCCTTGTGGTATATACAATCTATGATAGAGGGGTTTTGAGCGGAAATTTTTCCCTGGGAAATTATCTATGTTGTGGTTTGATTTGTTTCTTTCTACACTTGTTGTGATTGGCGGTCGTGTTTAATTTCCACAATTGATTTGTAGAAGGATTCGGTATCTATCTTTAGTACATTGCTTGATTAGATTGAATCCATTGATATAAATATGTTTGTATAAATTCTACATAGTATCATAGCACAGGAAATCACTATAGTGGAGGAGAAGCTAAGTTTGTGACTAAATAGAATTCAAATTTGCAAAATTATTCTTGGTGCGACAGGCGAATCAGGATCAAAATGGATTTCAATGGCTTGAGATTATAGTATGCACTCGAGGGCAGATCTAACTATATTGTGTGGAAATACATGATGGAGGCAGTACTAGAGGACAATGGGTTAAAATAATTCATTGAGAATGATGTTCCCAAATCCGTTATAGCAGATGATGTAAATATTGATGCTTGGCAAAAGAAGGTTGCAAGGGCGAGGAGGATCTTACTGGAGGGAGAACGAGACCACATTGTCTCAAGTATCCAAGGGAAAGTGAATCCATATGAAATGTGGAAGGTTTTGATAGATATATTTCAGAGTATCAGTGATCATATAAAATTTTCACTGAAGGACATGCTCAGGAAAATCAAAATGGAGAAATGCGACACTATTCCGGTATACTTGACCAAGTTTTTCCAATGTTAAGATGACCTTTGGAGTGTAGGAATTACTGTCACGGATGATGACTTGGTGAGCCTAACTCTTATAGGACTTCCCAAGAGTTTGCATAGTTATCAGGACTTTGTCAATGGGAGGGAGAATCTACTATATTAGGAACGACTTTGGTTGTATTTGGTGCAATAACAATTCAGGCAGAATACTAGGGATGGATCTTCATCTAAGGAAGATGATGAAGAAAATTGTGCCTTGGCTGGTAAGGTGAAGAAGGGGAAGGGAAAGAAATCCTATTCCAAATTTGAGATCGACGAAGAAGGAAAGAAGCGTGATATGTCTAGAGTGAAGTGTTTTCATTATCATGAGCATGGAAATTATGCCACTAATTGTCCACAAAAGAAGAAGAACAAGAAGGCTTCAGGATCTATAGCTGGTGAGGCTTTGGCCTCGCAATTTGAGTTGGACTTCTCACTGATCGTATGCATGGTGTCAAGTGCAATGGGATCATGGTGGTATTTGGATAGTGGTGCATCTTTCCACATGAAAGGAGACCAAGAACTTTTTAGTAGCTTGGAGGAGAAGGACCTCCAGATGCATAACGAAATGGGTGACGATGGAAGGTATAGCGTTATTGGGATTGGTATAGTTACTTTCCAGAGACAGTCAGGTAAACCAATTTTATTAAAATTTGTAATGCATGTACCAGGCTTGAAGAAAAATTTAGTTTTAGTCGCAATGTTAGAGGATAGAGGCTATGCACTACTACATTTGGTGGAAATTCCGACACTTGGTTCCGACGCTTTTGACCAAATGTCAGAAATTTCCCCAAATTTTTTCCATCCCGCCCGAAACCGTCGCTATACCGACGTTTATAGAAAAGTGTCGCAATACCGACACTTAGAAAAGTGTCGCAATTGCGACTTTTGGAGGAAGACATCGCAATTGTGACACCATGGCCCAAAGCGTCGCTATTGAGACGACTCCAATTGTCACAAGTGCGACACAATGTCTAGGTGTCGCCATTGCGATGTTTGGAGGCACTCGTCGCAATAGCAACACTTTTTCCGCCGTCGGTATAACGACACTTATATGCGCGCTACATAAAAATACGAAAATTATATGCGCGCTACATAAAAATTCGAAACTTATATGCGCGCTACATAAAAATGATTTTATTGTTTCGTATCCATCGCAATAGCTACATTAATGTCTGATATCACGCGCGCATTCGCCCTCCGCTCTTGCAGAACAACATTCGCCCTCAGCTCTTGTAGAACAGCATTTTCCCTCAGTATTCGCCCTCAGCGTTCGCCCTCAGCTCTTGCAGAACAACATTCGCCCTCAGCTCTTGCAAAATGGTAAGTTCTTACTGCAGGCCCTTCCTCCTATAGTAGGGTTGACTCTATTTGGGTTTTTTTGGTCAATTCCATTGGATTTTGTTAGGCTGTAGGGTTCTCTCTAGATGTTAAGAATCAAGATTAAATACCCTCTATTATCTTCATCACCCAATACAAGATTTAAATTTTTCCCAAAGAAACGCTTATTAATTTGGCAGCCATTATTTCTCCCTGCTTTAAAAACCCTACATTTAAATGAAAACAAGCATTGCATTTAAACTACAAAAATATATTAGTGTTCAAATGTACATGTGTGCTACATTAACGTCTGATATCACGCGCGCATTCGCCCTCCGCTCTTGCAGAATAGCATTCGCCCTCATTATTCGCCCTCAGCTCTTGCAGAACAGCATTCGCCCTCAGCATTCGCCCTGAGCTCTTGCAGAACAGCATTCGCCCTCAGCATTCGCCCTGAGCTCTTGCAGAACAGCATTCGCCCTGCATTCGCCCTTAGCTCTTGCAGAACAGCATTCGCCCTCAGCTCTTGCAGAACAGCATTTTCCCTCAGCATTCACCCTCAGCGTTCACCCTCAGCTCTTTCAGAACAACATTTTCCCTTAGCTCTTGCAAAATGGTAAGTTCTTACTGCAGGCCCTTCCTCCTATAGTAGGTTTGACTCTATTTGGGTTTTTTTGGTCAATTCCATTGGATTGTGTTAGGCTGTAGGGTTCTCTCTAGATGTCAAGAATCAAGATTCAATACCCTCTATTATCTTCATCACCCAATACAAGATTTAAATTTTTCCTAAAGAAACGCTTATTAATTTGGTAGCCATTATTTCTCCCTGCTTTAAAAACCCTACATTTAAATGAAAACAAGCATTGCATTTCAACTACAAAAATCTATTAGTTTTCAAATGTACATGTGTGCATCACTTGTGTAGGGTATTCCTTTTCCACTTTCACATTATCCAAGAATGTGTGCAGTATAGTTCATATTTTTTGTGATTTAGATTATCTTGAAAAAGGAAAGGTAAATTATTTCCCATGGAAAAAGAAGGTTTTCCCTTTTTATAGGATGTTTGGACTTACGAGGAAAAATTTATGGTATGCCTTTCATATTATGTAGTTTAAATTTGAATTAACAGATTATTCTACATGAAAATATAATTACCTATGTGATTTCCTTCATCACTAATTAAAATTATAGGGTTTCAATTTCCTAGACTCTAACTCATCCGATGCTAAATTCTAGGTTCTCATTGGTGGATCACTCTTCCATTGATTTCCTTTCCCTCTGGATCTTGTCATACTTTAAAAGTAATCAATGATACATATATTATTTCAGGTATCCCAAAAGGCTTTATAGTAGAACATATTGTGAAGTTTTTTGACACTTGAGGATTCTTTTTAGAACTGCAACGTGGTCTATGCTATCGAGTTATATACCAAGCAACTTGTCCTTAATAACCACACTATGAGGTAGGTTCAACCAGTTTGAACTTGTTGGGACATATCATATGAAGTTGTGTGATGAGTCCATATCACAGGTCTATTATGGTGACAAAAGTGAAGACACGTAATGATAGTTATTATGTTAACATTACTAGAAACATTTTCGAAATTATCCATACTATCAAGATGTCAAAATTCCAGGAATTAGGTGTCAATCATCATAGCTAATAGATAATAAAATAATATAAAAAAATCACAACTTTATTCTTGAAATATGATTGTTACACATTGGTAACCTAGTTCATGAGTTACTATCACCCAAAGATTGCAAAACAAACTTAAAATATAAATTAAAACAACATGAGAATCCAACTAAGGGTTTCTCGACAAAATCATGCCATAACCTGGCATTTTGAAACCCAAATTTGAATCCATCATAAGTAATACAATGCAAACTCAGATGGATTTTCAATGCATGTTTGCATGCTACACTTATTCTCTGTCTAGATATCATTTTTAAAATGGAACCATTAGTCAACCCCACAGTCCTTTTTATGTGATAAATTTCAGCTCTATTTGAGATCTTTTTTGCTCCACCACCTCCATAAACATATGCAAACATATATCATGATCTTGGAATTCCATTACATATGTATGTGCCAATGTTCCATAATCATGCCCCATCATCAATTTAAGAAATTTCCATTGAATATCAAATTATGGAGTGGGGGAACTTTTTGCTGCAACATTTGGCTCAAAATCAGGGACCATCTCCGTATGAGGTGAATGAGAACTATAGATATTTGAAGAAGTAGATTAGTGCCTTTTCCTCTGGCCATGGAGTCATATACAGTCATCCATCACAAAAATTTGTCTTTGTTCATTCTCACCTTGAAAGTTGCAAAATTCATGCCCTAATGGAAACGACACTAAATTTGAGAGATATAATAAAAATGCAAGCTAGAAGTGCCCTATTAATACAAAGGGAAAACCTTCCTACCTACCCTAACTGAGATAAATTTTGATTGAATAGGAAACATGATATTTCCAATGGAGTTGATCCAGCAACTTGTTAAATGTATGGGACTAAATCTGCATTTGATTTCCAGGGAAACATGCGCATGAAGAGAAAAAGTGCAGAATTAATGGAAAATCCATACATGCCACTTATAAAAACGACACCGAAAGGTCAAAAAACACTTAAGGCCTTAACTTAATTTGAATCCAAAAATTACAAAACAGGATTAGTGAAAACACGAGAGTGGTGTGGGTGAACAACATAAATAAAAAGTGAAGATACCTTTCCCCAAGATGCCTTTGTCACCGTTGTATGAAAACATGTTTTCCTTTCCCTTTATACATGCAAGTGAATGCAATATAGGTATGGTGTTTTCCCAGAATAGGAGAAGCCTACTTAAATATATCATTTGTGGATTGAATGTTGGGTGCCTTAATGTGTAATGACATGTTTCCAGGACTGAATTCAATGCAAGCCATATTTGAAACTCTAACTCTGTCTTCCGGTGTCTTATTAGAAATTATTTCAGTTTTCATTTTGTGTTTTCAAGTTAGATATTGTTTTCAAGTTTTTACATTTATAATTTTATTGCAATGTGGCAGACTGATCAGGGCAGTACAAGAACAACCCCAAGATGGGATGATCGCGGAAAGAGGCCAACGGAAGAACATGTAAAGTTCCAACATTGCTCTATCTTCAGGTATTTTAGTTATTTACATAATTGAAATAATATTAATTTTGTTCAAATATGCAGACACCTAGCCATGGTACGCCCGATGATTCCCTCTTTGAAGAAGAGCTTTCTTCATCCCTATCTCCAGTGTTCTTGTTGCAAAAAAAGGCACGAGATGCAAGGTCGAAATTTAATACTTTGATAGACGCGCCTCAAACACCTGGAACAGAAGAGAGGATACAACATCTAATGAGGTAGCTAGAAAGATATCAGGTAATAATAAAAATTCAAAAGGATATTTTTTTTGTTCTGCATGAGATGAATTTTGATAGTTTGAATTTTAATTTTTACATTGACTAAACTAACAAAAGTTCTTTTGTATGTAGCGTTTTATGGCATTTGCTGAACCCAGTGTTGGTGGTAGTGGGACACAAGGGCAAGAGATTTCCCAACAACCCTCTCGTACACCTTCTACTCCTTTAGGTGCCAGCCAAGAAACACACCCTGCCCAAGCAAACACCCAGCCAACTGCTGAACGTGTTGGCAATGATGAGGCTGATATGGCCAACTACATTATTGTGTTTCTTAGAGCTACACGTGTCAGCTCCACAAGGACCATTAATGGCACGTTGTTGGTGAACGATGAGGGTGTCCCTATAAAGCATGTACAACTCCCAGGTAAATTTTAATATTTTAACTATTTCATGTACTTTATCTAAAACATATTTATCATGATTTTTATTTTTAAATTAATGATAATATCTTCTTCTTCTTTTTGGTTTTATTCTGTGTAGGAAACAATGAGTTCTACAGGATTCTGGAGAGCCATGCGTTGGTAATTTTTGGCCCAACCATACGTACAGGGTGGAATTCCCAGAATTCCAACCTGAAAAAATAACTTCTAGATTATCTAGAAGCCCTTTTTGGGGTCGGCACATTTGACAGAAAAGCGGTGGCTCAGGTAGCCGGCAAATATTTGAAATATACCAGGGACACCTATAGGATGCAATTGCAATTTAACCCTAGATATGAGCGTCCTCTCGCAGTTTCAGAGAGTGAGTGGAGAGCACTCATCCATGATGGAAAAGAGAAAAGGGCAAAGAAAGAAGGAAAAATGCCAACTGGACCCGCAAGGTAAATTACAACTTTAATTCAATAGCTTTAATTTTCTTTATGTCTAAAATAAAAGTATGCTATGTCATATCTGACTTCAATATTTTGATGCTATTTTTCCTGAAACCTCAAAGGCAACCAAAGCTAGGATTGAGAAAAAGGGCCATCACAAGCTAGGCCAGGGCGGCTACTTGAAATTAGCTACAAGAATTGTAATTAAGTAGCTAAACATCTTATAATTAATTGTATCGCCTTCCAACGTTTTTGTAATCCTATCAAATATGATTAAAAATACACAATCATATGTAATGTAGGGTGATGACTTCGGAACAGAAACTACAGAGGAAGATAAAAATATTGCTTTATGTTTTGGCTATCAAGCTATAGTTGAACGTCGCAGAAGCTTGGGGCAGGTCCCAAGATCTAGAATGCCTGATAAGGTAAAACATTAACCTTTCAATATTTTTGTTTTCGTCCATAAATTTAATGTCTAACAACTTTGTTTAAATCAGGGGAGCAACACTACTGATGAGGCAAATAACCCAGTTTTAGAGCCAGATGTAGATGATCCTCTCGTGCAACCCGATCATTGTAGTGGGGACCAGGCCGACAATGCTGCTATCAGTGAGGGCCGTGACGGTAATTAATTTCCACTTATAATTTTTTCTAATTATACCTTGATGGTTTTCCTTATAACGTTTTTTGTTTAAATGACAGAGAATGTTTCCCTTGAGGATCTTACCACTAGAGAGGAAGACAGGGCAACAGTCCCAACGGCGACAACTGGTGCACCAGGTAAATAATCTCATTGCAATTTTTTTTATTAATATTACCGAACTAGTTTAATGATATTTAAAAACTGACAATTAAAATTTAATATTATCTGTTTTTGTAGGCGATGCCCCGTCACTGGATGAGACTAGACATCGTGACTACGCAACTAGGTCAGCGGCGACAACTGGTGCACCAGGTAACTAATCTCATTGCAATTTTTTTTATTAATATTACCGAACTAGTTCAATGATATTTAAAAACTGACAATTAAAATTTAATATTATCTGTTTTTGTAGGCGATGCCCCGTCACTGGATGAGACTAGACATCGTGACAACGCAACTAGGTCAGCGGCGACAACTGGTGCACCAGGTAAATAATCTCATTGCAATTTTTTTTATTAATATTACCGAACTAGTTCAATGATATTTAAAACTGACAATTAAAATTTAATATTATCTGTTTTTGTAGGCGATGCCCCGTCACTGGATGAGACCAGACATCGTGACTACGCAACTAGGTCAGCGGCGACAACTAGTGCACTAGGTAAATAATCTCATTGCAATTTTTTTTATTAATATTACCGAACTAGTTCAATGATATTTAAAAACTGACAATTAAAATTTAATATTATCTGTTTTTGTAGGCGATGCCCCGTCACTAGATGAGACCAAACATCGTGACTACGCAACTAGGTCAGCGGCGACAACTGGTGCACCAGGTAAATAATCTCATTGCAATTTTTTTTATTAATATTACCGAACTAGTTCAATGATATTTAAAAACTGACAATTAAAATTTAATATTAACTGTTTTTGTAGGCGATGCCCCGTCACTGGATGAGCCCAGACATCGTGAATACGCAACTAGGTCAGCAGTGCGGGTTGAAAGGCACGAAACAGGAGCAGAGCACGATGATATTGATGATGTAATTAGGAGCTTTAAAATAGGAAGAAGAAAAAGAAAATTTGACAATGTAAAATATTGTATTATTATAAGACAAACGTTACCATACTTGGAACGTTTTTTGCGTTATATAAAAAACTCATTTATCATACTATTTTTATGTCAAGCATTAATTGCAATGTTTCCTTGCGTACTTTTTGTTGAATTTTTTTTATTATTAGTTATTGAATATTTTTTTTTATGCTCATGAAAGTAAAAAATGAAATATAGATTGGGTATTGGGGAATTGAGAGTGATGTGAGGGGGGGGGAGGCCATAAGAGCTTCCACCTTCACGTGGTTGGCCCTATTTAGTAGAGAATAATTTATTGGAGCGATTTAATCTTGGAGCAAACCTCCCTTGATCCAGCGTAGCAACAAAAAAGTCACTGTTGACTTAGTTGCTACTCTTTCAGATCGTGGGAGGCTTGTTCCAAGTTCATGCGACTCAATAAATTGTTCTTGAAACGAAGAGGAGCTTATTGAGGTATGTTTTGACATTTTCAACATATGTTCTAACATTATCATAAGAATGCATCTTAGAGTAAAAAATACTACATCAATTACTTGTATTTATTGTATAGATAATGATGGATTTTGATTGACTTGGCAGTGCAGGTACAAATCCTCTTGCATCATGAGCAATACAACTTGTCAACTAGGGTCATGTCCAGGATATTTTTGCTTGTGTGCTTGACCAGGTTTGTAATGTCACATTTTTTAATTTCCTTTACAGTTCATAATTCAATATTAAGCTTGTTCATGATTATTATCTAGGTTTTTTGTATGTGTTTTTTCATCTATTTGATTGTAAGCAACTCTGCATGTTTCCTGTTGTTCACTATGATTTCTCCCATTACCACTCCCAGGATGAATCCGACTTTATTGTTACATAGGTTACTTTATTGTTACTTTATTTCTCCATTTACGATTTCATAGGTTACATCATGTAAAGTTGTCAATCTCAGGTTGGTGATGAGCTTTAGTTCTCCAGATTTGGGGCTTTTCTGATATTTTCTCCCTCATGTCATTCCTGCATCACCTCGTTGTTTGAGCATGCCAATTGTCTACTACTTGTACCAATTGGCACATGTCAATCTCTGAGTGGTGCCACATTTCACCTATTTTCAGTGAGAGTTTAGGGTTTCTCTAACATAGCTTCAGAAATCCGATTCAGTGCCTGCTTGAATATTGTCACATAATACTCATGGTTTGGATTGATGAACATGTTCTGAATGGTTGGTTGATTCATAAGAACCACCCATATAGTCATCTTGAGATATTTCAGAAGGTTTCTCGGGTTTCCTTTTCCACCGTTTCTAGTGGGTGGGATGATGTGGGGTGATCCATCAATACTGGTGCTCTTGTAGTAGGGAATTTGTTTTTGGGGATATAAAGGAGAATTTGATGTAGATATCCCATTGGATGCATTCATAGATGGGCACGAGAGGTCAATAATTTAAATTAAAAATATGCAACCTCTAGCATGGCAACCTGAAGGCCGTTAGAGACACTAGTTAAAGATTGTTTTGTGCTGGCCTTAATATAGTCGTGATTTATTTCTATTATCTTAATGCAAATATATAGTCTGGTCTCATTAAAATGAGGATTGTGGTTGTATTTCTCTTTGGTTTTTCCTCTCTTAATGCTCCAGAATTTTCCAAAAGTTGTGATAGTTGTTTAGTTTGCCTGTTACAACTTAAAAGTGGTTTTTAGCAATGGGAGTCATGTTTTTTAAGGTTCATACTAATATGAAGATCTTGTAATTCTATATTCAGCATAAGAGAAGATGGCCTCTGCTTTGGGCGGTATGACAACAATTGCCACATCTTCCTCATTGGGTAACAATGGAAAGGGGAAGAAGTTGGGTGCAATGTTTGATAATTATGGCAGACAATTGTCTTCTCTTTCAGTTTTTTCACCCATTTCCTTTAATCGCTCAAGCAGAAGAGGGACTCTAAGATTACGCGACAAAGAGAAGGTAGTTAATACAAGAGCTATGGAAAAGGAGTTGTACTTCAACAAGGATGGCTTAGTGACAAAAAAATTGTAGGTCAGAGAAAAAATTATGTTTAAAGGAAGGTCACCCGCACGTGAAACTTCACTGCGGTGGATCTTTCCTTGTCCACTTATATTCGATTTTAATGTGTTATTTTAATTTTTCATGGAGGGTTGTTTTGGCATATGGTCTGGCATTCAATTGCACGCTTACTGAAAGCATTTTCAATTTGTCTTACAGGCAGTATGAACAAACTTGCTGATCTTGTTGGAGTCACCCTTGGGGCGAAGGGAAAAATGTTGTCTTGGAGAGCAAGCATGGTTCTCTGAAAATAGTTAATGATGGTGTGAAAGTAGCTAAGGAGGTAATTTGTAGATGTGTGCTCTGGTTTTCTTTTTAACATTGTATTAGTTCCCCCTCTTAAATGTCTTAGATTTGGTAGGCATAATTTGAAAACTCAAAGGTGAAAGGAAACATATTTGTTACCCAATGGTCTACTTGGCCTATGGACTAGCCACATTAGAGTAATGCATAAAGCTTTTCACAATAATAAAAGGAAAGGGTTATGGCTGAGTCAAATTTTATTGTTATTGACAGTGTAATGAAATGTATCTCAATGCTATGGTTTTGGCCTTTTTATTGGTTGAATTAGAGGACCCAGTTGAAAATATTGGGGCCAAGCTGGTAAGGCAAGCTGCGGAAAAGACAAATGATTTAGCTAGGGATGGAACCACAACATCTATTGTTCTTGCAGATGTTGGAATATTGAAAAGTTCTAGAACAATGAATGGAGAATAAATCTCCCTTCCTCTAACACAGAGAAAATAAAAATTTCTTTGACAGGAGACAGAGTTTCAATACTTTGAAAACAAACTTCTATTCCCTTCAATAACTCAAAAAAAAACTATTACACTACTTCCTCACTGAGAGGGATTACAAAATTATGACCGCTACAAAACGCAGTGCATAAAACCAACTCACTGTATGTTCAAAACAAACATACTCTGTCTCTAAAACACTCTGCTGTGTTTTTCCCTTTCGCACTGCTGTGCATACACACTTAAAAAGTTACACTCAGTTTTTCACTTTTTTACACACTGCTATGTAATAAAAAATTTACGTACTGTCTATAAAAAAAACTACCAAGCTTTTTCGACCTTTTTATTTTTATATGCCGGAACATATAAAACATATTATAATAAACCCTCTTTAAAAAAAAAAAAAATTAAAACTAAATTCTATGGCCCACCTTTCATTTCACATATGATATATATATAACATATGTATATATTAAACTATCAAAACATTAAAGAACCCTTTCCGTCGGACTTCAAAAGTCTAAATAGATTGAATTTCAAACCAAATTCGCGTTCCAAAATGGGATGCCGACGTCTGCCTAATTTTAACTCGAATTCTCAATCCAATGTGCCCTATAAAAAATTCGGGTCCGGTTTTCAAGTTTTCAGATTCCCTTCAATTTCATGCGATCCAATATTAATGCTCCACGTGTCCTCCTTTTGAATTTACAAAACTGTCGGGTAAATTTATGTTTGTTTAATTTCTGGTTGGTGAATTGCGTTAATGCTGGTTGTTGTGTTTAAATACAATCTTGTACAGAAATATGGCTACGGCCTTCTACGAAAAAAAACTTGCAGGAATTTTAAATGCTGAATTAAATTTCTGGATTGCATGCAAGCAACCTCCAAAAAAAAATGTTGCTGCTGCATCCGTCCTTCTGCTGCAGCAGTTGAAGTTAAAATTCAACAGCACAGGGTTTAATAAGTGAGGGTGTAAAGGTAACTTTTTGTCGATAGTACCGGATTAAGATCATCTATTCATTTTTGTAGGGTCTTATGGTGTTTGGTTTTTTAGTTTTGGGTTGGGCTTATTGAGTCTAAGATAGTTTTTGAGTGAAAAAATTGCTATCAGGTATTAAAAAAATTTGGTTCTTTTGTCAAAATTTATGAGCTTGTTAGGAAATACAAAACAGACAATGGTTGTATCTTAAATTTGTGGAAAATAATTTGAAATGAAACCTTTTTTTTTAGGTTGTTGCAGCAGGTGCAAACCCCATTCAAATTACTAGGGGCATTGACAAGACAATAAAGGCCCTTGTTTTGGAACTCAAAATTTTGTCAAAGGAGGTAAACGCTTGCCTTTTGAGTAGGTTGGTTTTCCTTTTTGCTAATGGTTTGGTGTATCTAATTGAATTAGTTGCCTAAGGTATTTTTGGTTGCAAACTCCGTTTCATTTTTCATATAGTATTGGCCTTGTGGAATACATTTGATTGTGTGGTCTTGTTAGATCTACAACATTTGTAGTTGTTTAGTCTTATGGCCGAGGTGCACTTTTATTATGGAAATAGTTGATGCAATATTGTCATTTAATCCTTACTGTAGGGTAGTATGTTGAGAAGTTTCTTGTGAAACATTTGGTATTCAAAATGACACTTGATCCTATACAGCATCATGCACTTGACTTCAAAATTCATATTCAAAGTGTGCTAGACAATTCTTGCAAAATTTCAAATATTTAGGTTGTTTTAAACCATTATCTTTTCATGTATTGGATGCTGAAAATGTGAAAAAGACTTTGGTATGAAACCAACTGGTGAATAATTTCCAGCACAACAACCACTTCCAAGACATGATTTAGAAGTAGAACAAATGTGCTTATGAAGCATAGAAAGATATCCTTGATGCGTTGTCAATGTTTGGCTAGGGTTATTTTTGGAGAAAATAACTCCTTATTCCTAGAATAGTGATCTTCAATACAAGTAAATGCCAGAGAAGAGAGATCATCGTGTGACGCAACAAAACTGAAATTGGACCCCCAAGGAGAGCCGGTGTGTCTACAATCGCTGTGTCAGCATTTTCCCTTGGTGTACCCCGTTCTTTTCCTCCAGCCTGAGTCTTAATTGACTTCTTCTTTCTTCGGGTTTATTTATCAAATTCGTAGAATTTGATAAATAAATACTATCCACAATGGTTGGACTTTAATTTATATTCCTGAATTTATATTATCTCCAAGCCTTATAACCAATGTTTAACTTTCAACACTTTGTATTTATACTCCACGTTTCTTTTTAAATAAATAACTTGTAATGAACTTTCGGCTCTATATTTCACCACCGAGCCTTACAACAATCACGCTCCAGACTTATGCTAATTATCCGCCAATCGTTTAATTAAACAATTTCATTATACTCCGGCCCCACCTATATATATCAATAACTAATCAAACACTCGTATCGTACCTGGCTATCCTCCGCACACCTTAGTTAACCTCCGGGCAAGTTCAACGTGCGACCACCGTCCGATGGCCCTTCTCCAAATCAACGAATCTTGGCAATTTCGCTCGGCTTCCAACGTCGGGATTTAACGTGCGATGGCATGGGTTAAACGGTTGTTTGCCGGGGTCACTTCGCCACGTGGTCGCATTCCCTATGGAATCGCTCGCGAATAGGAAATACCGCCTACTCCGCAAAAGCGGTGCGATATGGGCAACCCGCTTTTGTGATTCCGCTCGTGGTTTTGGTAGAGGGCTTGACCACCGGTGCATGTCTGGTTCCGCTATCCTTTTGTTTGTTAACTCATGTCCAATCCTCGGGTCAGGTTCCGAAAGCACAACAATTTTGTCTCTTTATTAAGCGGTATTTTTATATTTGAACAGTGTTCACGACCCCGGTTCTCTACACAGGCCTCGCCTTCGGGTGGGGTGAGTTCACAGGGTTATCCAACAATTTACGGGAATTCAAAGACAGAAGAATGGAATTATCAATACCCAATCGCCTCACAGTTAAACAATTCTTCACAATTAGCAGTTCGAGATAATTCAATGGAAACTAAGCTTGGAAATCATTTAACTGGAAACAATTGTTCACACACAGAGGTTTATTGTAGAAATCCCCTCTCTACTCTCCTCTTCCCTCTCTAATTTTATTCATCCGAGGAATTACAATTTATATACATAACATATGGCTCTTCGGTTCCTCTGAGAGGACCGTTCTAGAAATCAAAAGGTCTAATTATAATAATTCAACTAACTGAAAGTGTTCGAATCCTACAACTCTAACTAGTCTAAGTAATACAGTGAGTTGAGTATTGACACCTAGCTGTTACAACTCAAATGTTTTCGAACCCTCCTAGCCACAACATGTGGACAAAACCTCCTACATTTTTGGCTAGTGCCTAATGCCCCTGCATCATCGTGTGACATAAACCTATTAACAAAAGTGAATTCCTTGAATTTCACCAAATATTTTCTTTGAATTCCTTGCTTTTAAAAGCCAATGATATCCCTTATTGTGTTAATGTTATGTAAATTCCTTGTCCTAGTGCCTCACACTCTACTATGAATGTTTTACCAAAAGTAGGTGCAACCGATGTTGGTGTAAAAGACATGGCATCCATTAAAAGAGAGAATGCCAAAGTAGCCTCATCATTCCATATAAATGATATTTTCTTCAAGAGATATGTGAGTGGAATTGAAATGCATGCATAATTCTTAACAAATGATCAATAATATCATGTAAGTCTAAAAATCTTCTAAGAACCTTGATTTTCTTAGGAATAGGTCATTTTGTAATAGCTTGCATCTTATGAGGCTCCAACTTCACTCCTTCCTTTAAAACAATATGAACCAAATACTTGAATTCTTATTTCCCAAAAGCACATTTGGATATTTTTACATAAAAATGATTGTTTTCAATAATTTATATAACTTTTCCACATGTTTAGTGTGGTATTCCCATGATTTATTATAAATATGTGTATTATCAAAGAAAACCAACACAAATTTTATAAGATGGGATCAAACAAAATTGTTCTTAAGTCGAGCCCGTCAGACTTCAAACGGCGATAAACCATAATTCAAACCAAATTCGCGTTCCAAAATAGTCTGCTGACGTCGGCCAATTTTGTGACGCAAAAACCAAATGAATTCTGCCCTAATCTTTTTTGGGTATGAAGTTGGGCTGGCGTACGGAGGGAGAGTTGTGACGCGAATTTCTTATCAAAATCGCCCTAATATTTGTCGAGTCCAGATTTCCACTGCGCGAGCAGCCCAAACAAAGATCCGCTCCAATCAATTTCTACCACGTGTCCTCAATAAAAACTTGCCCTGCTCCCGGCTGCGGGTGCATTCGATGGCGTTTAAG